>BTPG01000008.1:151184344-151235490 GCA_036245525.1 Semisulcospira habei
GATTTTACTCAAGCGGGAGTCGAGCGCGTCAATGAGTCTATCTGAAATTTGTCTGGTGTATAATAGGTGCACAATCATTAAAAACAAAATCTAACCACATTTGTCTTGGACAGGAGTGACGGATTTACTCAAGCGGGAGTCGAGCGCGTCAATGAGTCTATCAGAACATATGTCTGGTGTATACTAGGTGCACAATCATTAACAAAATCTAATATTCTGAATGGAAGTGGTAAATTTGAAGCACAAAAACAGTTTCTCGCTAATCTTGAAGATTCAGTAAATTCAGTAGTTGATCTCCCATCAAGCATACAACGCTACCAAGACGTTCTCAGATATGCTAGATCAAAAGTTGACTTTGTAGTTGGTATTGGGTTATACATGTTGCCATCAGACCTTCAACTTCAAATGGGGACAATAACAAATTATAATAATGAAATAGTTGTTGCAGGTGTTGGTCAGAAATTAGGACTCAATCAATCTGTAAACTTGGGGGCCACAACCACACATGTTCAGTCATTAAAATCATTACCCACGGCACCAGTAACATCATCACCTGTACAGACAGTAACAGCTCCAGCTTTGACACCGGTACCCATAACGATAACACCAACACCAATCCTTGACACACATGAATCCGAGAGAACTGCATTGGTAATTGGCCTTACTGGAGTAGGAATATTACTTCTTTACCTGTTTCATTAAATAACCTATCATTAACCCTCCTACTGTCACCAAAAAGATCCAAACATGCTCCGCCATAAACCCTACTGCCTTTGCCGCTGTACTAATCAACCAATTGACAACCGTGCCTAAAATGCCAGGTAACGAGTCTACTGCTTTCAGAGCCAATTTCTTAAGCAAGTCTGATATGTGTGACAACTGTTTCTTTACCCACGACTGTAAGTCTTTTGGATCTGTGGGAACTGGGGTTGGTGGTGCTGGAGGTGGAGAACCACCACCCGTTACAGCCAACACAACTGTACTGATAATAAACCCCAGAGCTGTAATTAAACTGGCAATTGTGATACCCTGTTCTCTGAAAAGTGTTTTAAGTCTCTCAGCCAGAGTAGTGTCTTCGTGAAGTATTTTCTGAATAGTTTCCCTAATCCTGTTGACCTGTGATTTCAGTTTTTGTCTTCCAATACTAATCGTTTCTAACCGTCCTGATCTTTCTATCTGCAAATCATTTAATCTGTGTTGGATTCTTTCTTTCATTTCTGTGTCAAAATTCCCATTGTCTGCGGTAGCCAGTTTCTCTTTTTCACGTTCTATGTGTTTATCAAGCTCTCCCAGTTTGGCAAGATTATTAACCATCTCACCTCTTATTGTCTGCAGTGATTTATCCAACCCTATAATCTCCCGCATTGACAAAGGTGGATCATCTATTGTTTTCAAAGCGTCATTTATTTGTCCTTCAGTAAATGAGGTTTCTTGTATCACTGTGTTTGCTATTTCTGGTAGGCTTGTTACTGGTGCCATTTCAATTTCTTGCCCTGTTGGTAACTTTGTTTGCGTGTCTTGAAGCACACTAACCAGTCTTGGCGTGATAGGAGACCCACCAATACCAAGTTGACGCAAGGCACTAACACCACCTTCATTTTTTATTGTACTTAAAGCCCTAAACCTACTAGGGTCTTTTTTGTTAGTCAATAGTACTTTTCCTTTGTCAACAGTATTTAAATATAAATGACCCTTGCCATCAAGTTCAAACTGGTTAGGGTCTATGTTGTCTGGGCGATTACCAACATGATCATAAAATGAGTTCACTTTGGTTTCTAAAAGTTCATGACGTAAACTGTAAATATTTCTTGTACCAGTCATATCTGCCATATCTGTTGTATTACCAAAATCATACGTGTCATCCATTTCAAAATCTTCATGATTAAATCCTCCCGCGGCCATTGTTTTTATTAATTTAATTTTTTTTTATTGTGCATAATAAAAATGACACAGTCCTACGGATCAAAGTTAGACCCACACAGAAAACTACGTGAACCTTTCGGTGTTAAAGCAGTTAGACAATCAATTGTCATCACAAACAATCCTAGTACTATAGACCAAAACCAGACTCTTACTGTCAAGTTTCCAAACCTAGGCCCCAGTGACGTTATTGTTCCTGGTACTGCTCGCCTTGCTTTTAATATTGAACTTTCATCGGACGCAGATGACAAAAGAACACTAGTTAACAATCTAGGTAGAGCAATTATTAAGAATATTAAAGTTAAACTTGAAGGACAGGAAGTGTTTAGTCTTGACGATGCTGATGTGTTCTACTGCTACACGGATTTGTGGCTTACAAGAGAAGAACGAGAAGATCGTATTTACCAAGGCATACAGTCAGATAGCATTATGAAAATTTGAATAAATGCATCAGACAAAACAACCACAGAAGGCAAGGACGTTATTGTGGCCGAAACATATGGAAATAGGTTTTGCATTCCACTCGAATTTGAAATCCTAACAGGACATTCGCCTTATTACCAAGGGGCACTAAATGACCGCCTGAGTTTTGAACTAACCTTTAATGACTACTCCAAAGTTATAAAATCATCTGATCTTAGTGCATCATATAAGATCTCTAACATTTCCTTGGAATATGAGATTGTCACGCATACTGAACTAGCCAGACTCATTCAAAATCAGTACCAGTCAAGACTTCCAATTTATTATGATCGAGTGATTAGACACAGTTTATTACCCAAAGACAAGAGCGACCAAATTTGGAGTATAAACCTAAACACGCCTGCTAGGTCACTAAAAGGCGTTCTTATGTTATTTGTTGAACCAAAAAGTCCTTACCAAGGAGATTCAGAAAAATTCTATAATCCGAAAATTACACATTTATCCTGCACAATCGAAGGCCGACCTAATCAAATTTTTGCGTCTGGAATGATGGGATATCAGCACTATGATGAGATCACAAAGTATTTTGCTGGGGGAAGACTTAGAGAAAAATCAGCAAATATTGCGTGCAAAGATCTGCATCTGTATGACGTAAGAATCGGTGAATACCTGACAGATAAGTACGCACTGTGGCTAGATCTGCGTTCTACGGAGGATAATTTCCTTCATGGTTCTGGCCGTATTATCGAAAACGGTAGTGACGGAATCTCAATTCAAATACAGAAAAAAACAGAAAAATCTGAAGCAATCAATATATATTTGTATCTGATTTATGATGCGCAACTAAACATCTCTGAGAGCCGACTAAGCGCTCACATATATTAAAAGTATTCACTTAGCTTTTAAGTTGTTTTGGTTTTAATCCTTCACAGCCCATTTTGAATACCGAAATCACTATAAAATCCGAACGTATTAGTAGGCACGTCGCGCTTGTGCTGAAACACGGACTAAACTGAAAATAAAAGGCGTCGTTTCACTGAGGTAACAGTTTCACTACCGATTTCAACATTCCCAATTTTCACCTCGAGTGATCTAAAAACACTCGTAAAAACAGGGAGGGGTGTACTAGTAACTTGAATCATTTAGGTCTATCACTGGGATTAGAGTTATTGGGTTTTGTCTTTCAATTTAAATGCATCACGCGACAGTGACTACGCAATAGCTTAAGCATAAAGACCTATTGTTCAGAAATGTCACCCGCTGGAGCGAAAACAGGAAACCGTTTCACAACCAATTTTCAAGCCCAACTTTCTGGTTGTGAAATAGATGCAATCTTGTAAACTCACATGACTACACAACAGCTGTCTCTACCTACAGGTTATGACGGCAATAACTGCACCCAACAGGAATCCGGTTTCATCACGCGACAGTCTTGAGCACAAAGGCCGATTGTTCAACAGCGCAATGTCCGTGTGCGTCGCAGCAGTCACGATGCATGAAGTGAAAACTTTTCACAGATAAATTTTCACGTTGGACGTTTCATTTACGAACGACGTGGTGTTCCACATTTGGGAAATAACCTATATTAGAGATTTGTTCTATATTTTTGGTTTGCCCCAGAGTAAGAAAAATGACATAGTGGTTTAGTGACATACATTGAAGCGTTGACACAAAAAGGAATGCTAATTTGTTTTGTGTGTGCAGAGAGAGAGAGAGAGAGAGAGAGAGAGAGACACTATTTGGGCATAGAAGACTATTGTTTACAATGGTGGTATGAACAGGAAGTAGACACTATTTCTCAGGAAGGCCAACTCTGACAGCATTGAGTGGTGGGGTGTGGGGGTGTGTGTGTGGGGGGGTGGGTGGGTGGTGTGTATTTCTCGGGAAGATATTTTAACTAGCCTTTTGTTTCCAAGGGGTTGGGGGACCTGACTGGGCAGATAAATCTGTTAAATGAATTTGGTCAAGTGCGTTTGTTTATTTACGGAAAGGATTAAATAAATCAATTGTTTCTTAAATGGGTGTCGTTGTATTCTCCTATATACTTTCTCTCCTAAACACCAGTGTAATCAAATTCTTACTCACTTTTTAATCTAATCTAATTCTTACTCGCCTTTTTGTTGATAGTAATCCAATGTAGGTTGGTGTTTCGCACATGGCTAGCCAGCAACACAGCCACCATTTAAAGTTCTTGACGTAATTTACTTTGCAATGTGTCGTCATTATTTTTCTAAGCCAGACAGATGTTTGTACACAATAATGTAATAATGCAATTCATGATGTGAGTGCCAGTTGTCGCTACAAAATTATGTCATTGTATGTGAGCTGAAAGTAGGCGAGTACCATTTTGCTGACCAGACTTTCAATTTTGTACACACATGGACATTCATGCACCAGAACGTATCACACATTGTGTGATGCATCTTTTCCGCTCAGAAGCACAAAGGTGTGCAAAAACTACACTACTCAACTGACTCACAGAAATGTCTGTACTGTAGCATAATGAAGCCTCACAGAAACTGATGCAGATTGTGTACATTTATGCTACAAGTGAAAGAAAAAGAAGGACATGTGTCCACAATAATGCATTTTACGTAAACATGACAACAGAGGTAGCTTGAGCCAGCAAGAGACAAATTCTCATGAACCGCCAGATGTAGCCAAGTGGGCGTTGGCTATGTATTATTAGCTAATGTTGGATTTTTATATTTTATAAGTTTGTGCTGTTTTGCTATTTTGCTTCCAGTGACCCCCCCCCCCCCCCCCCTCCTGTTGTCAGTTACTTGCCACCCCACTGCACATACCCCCTTCTGCCTTCTCATCTATTGTTTACCCTCAAGCCGAGTTACTTTTATTTGGCCGTTTCCACCGTCACCATCTGCCTTGCATAGGGTTGCCTGTCAGGGTAGGTAACTCAGCAGTCCAATGCAAGGTGGATAACTCTTTAAGTGTAGTTGTCTGCCCCTCGCCCTTTCTTAGTGACCAGTTGAGAGGGCGCTGCAACACTTGCTAGTTTTAATCAGCCAATCAGTAATTTTCCACCTTTAATTAGTAGCCAATCGTTCTGAAGTGTTCAGCCTCTTTGTCCACTCTGTGGTAATTTTGAACTGAACCGGTCATTCTTTCAACAGCTGGCCTACTGATCATAGTCTTTCTGTGCTGTGGCAATCAATGTGAACCTCCATCCTTTGTTAGACCTTTGTGACTGTGGCCATTTCAACGATGGTAGACCGAGTTTGTGAAAGACTTGGAACCTAAATTAGCCTCTACATTGGTTGTGGTGGATAGTAGTAAATAAACGAAAGTCATTATACCCTCTTTGTTCGACTCCCTCCATTACGAACACTTCCACACCCTGCAACATCCCCTCACTCCATCACATAAGGATCTATCCACCTTGCAAGATGTTAGGCATTTTGATAGTGGTTCAACTCATGAACGTGGGTTATGTTACTGTATGTAAAATTTACCTATGCCGTTTCTTTTAAACTTTTGCGATGTTTTTTATACTTGTCACAGATTTTATGTTCTCTTTATCTAGTGGTGGTCAAATATTTAGTGATTTTTTTTAGTGCTGATTGATAATGTACAGTTTTTACTTGCTGAAAGAAAAACAAAACAGCTGTGGTTGAATATTTTGAGTGGTCAAATTTTTACGGCACTACTACCATCACTCGATTTTATTTAAAACATTGAGCTACATTTCCGAAATTTAGGAGCCATCCTGTGAAGACATCACGACAGTTTAGGAGACTGATGAAGTAAACAGTGATAGTTCAGTGGTGTTATCACCATCAGAGTAGCTTGGCTCCTCAAAACAACACACTTGAACTATCATGATTGATCCATGTCTTGTATTTTGTCAGAGTTAAAGGCACAACAGCTGACAGTCAACAATTGCTTGGGTAAGCAAACGGCGCTGGCAGTGTGATGCTTTCACATCAACAATCATCAAATGACATGTTAGGCTAAGTGAGTTAGGAACAACAACTGACAATTGACCGTTAGGTAAGCATGCGGTGCTGGCAGTGCGATTTTTACATGCTGACAGTCAGTCATAAAATGACACTTTAGGCTGGTGTGTTTTAAACAGTCACAAAATGTACATGTATTTCATTGGTTCATAAATCTATGCATACAGGTCAGTGTTTCCATGTTACAAACAACCTTGGGCTTGCAGTGGAAGTTGCCCATGTGCAAAAGACATTCTTCTCATGAACCTTTTTTTTTTGGGGGGGGGGGGGGGGGTTTGGAGGAAGGGGGGGGCGCGATTGACGCCTCGTCGACTCTTTGTAACTGCTCCATTCACATTTCTCAGATACAGAGAATCATAGAGCGTTGATGTATACTGTATTTATGAAATTTGTTAAAACTGAATTTGTGCAAGTGTTTTACTTTAGAAAACTGTTGATTTTAGTTTCGATGCAGTGATGAGCTTGCATTTGTGTAAATATAAAGTGTGGTTGTGATGTTTGAATGTACTGATGCAGTGTCGTTTTTGCTCGTTTGAAATAGTGTGCATCCGTCTTTTTTCATTTTTACTTGGACGGAAAGTTGGCGATTGCTTTTCATGTGCAGCGAGGTGTGGTACTGCATAAGCCTTTGTGGGTTGGTAGCAGTTTTTGTCACGATGAAATCATCAGGACAAAAAGCACGACCAACACTCAAAGGGCTGATATGTGCTCTTGGTGGTATGTCACATACTTTTCAAAGTTTGCCGTTTTTAAATGAGTCTGTTAAAAGGAGTCTGTGACAGTATCACTGTTCCCATGTTCCTAAGAAGTATCACTGATGGAAGTGCTTTCCAGTGGAATTCATGATAGCTGCACTTGCAAAATGTGTACTGGTCTATCACAAATTGTCGATAAAAATCTAACAACAGTTAACTTTGTGTGTAACAAGGTCAGGTATATGAAAATTTTGGTAAAACACTTTTTCAGAGGTCGTGAAAACACTATCTGTATGTAAATTATTTTGTTAATAATAAAATTCAGATATAGGGCTCGGGAAGTGCCCCGCGTTGCCTAGCAGCGTCGGCCACCATCTTAAGAGGATACCATAGTCATCAGATAGAAGTGTTTCAACACGTTTTTCTTCATTTTTCTTCCCCTTTGGAAACCAACAAAAACAGATTCTGGTGAGCGGTTTCCTACAGTGATGGCAAGACTTGCTGTTATTGCTTATAGTACGACGGAACTTTCCTGACATTAAAAAAACAGGATTTCCCTAGGAGTGCTTATTCCGTATCCTCACAAGATAGCCGTCACGACTGGCGTGATGTCAGCTTCCCCGAGCCCTATAACCAAAAAACTTTAGTCCCCTGGTGTTTTGTTGTACATGTATTTAAAATTTAGCGATCAAACCTCTCCATGGAGCATATCACTTTAAAAGAAATAAAGACAATTTTATAGATTAAAAAAAAGTATCATGTTTGGTGAAGTATTTTAGTATACCGTAGTATTTTATGATTTCCCTGTTGAAGAGGATCTTGTTAACATTTTCTTGGTAGTGAAGGAGTTGATCTCCAGCTTGTTCTCCCGTGTTCTTATCGCTTAAAAGTGAGACATTTGAATCTACAACTACTAAAAGTGAAATAGTTACTGAATGTATTGAAACTGACAACTAGTTCTTTAGTGCAACATAAAACCAGGATGCTCTCATTTGAACACACAAACAACTTCACTTCTTTTGTAAATATATGTGTATATATATATTTGAGCTGTACAAAATGTAAACCTTTTGGCAATGAACACGAATACCATCTTGGCAATGAACACGACTACCCTTATCACAGGAAATGTGATTCATTAACGTTGAGTTGGTATACCTCTCCTGTGCCTAAGTGACATGCACCATTGTTGCTATTTTCGCACCTGACCAGTCCCTTGGACCGGTCCTGTGCACCAGATCGGTTTAGAGTGCGTGCTTTCTGCACTTGTAATGAGCTATCTCGGAGAAAGACACGCGACGTTTTATTGCTGCAAAATATGAATAAAGAATAAACCCTTTCCCAATCCGGCAATAATGCATCCTCATGTTAGCACCACGAAAACATTACACAACTGGGTAGATTGAATTTTTTTTTCTTCCCCTCAATGGTTGTTATTTTGCGACATCTGCGTTGCTTTGCGGCAAAAAGCACCATTGTAGCTGTAGTACAAGAGATGGGTGCACTACAATGGACTTGATTCAGGAAAACGCAAGTTCTGACAAGAATAAACTACCCCCGGAGACTTATCTTTTTCCAGTAGGGACGTACATCCTCGAACATTTTATGCTCAATGGGAGAAATCTCTTGGCTTGACTTCGCGAATGAAGATTTTATAGGAGTTGCCCACGACGTCTGCAGGCTTGTTCGTGGCTGCGGAGGCCAATCCGAGACGGGCAGGTTCGACCGCAGTGGCTGCAGGGGAAGGTATGGCCAGGGTTCTGAGCTGCGGCATCTGTTTTTTCTCCTGAGCCGCTTGTCCTTAAGGCTAGCTCTGTGAGAGTCCTCAAAGGAGACAGCTGCCTTGTAAATGGTGGAGCGCCAGGTGTCACGGTCCGCAGCAAGCGAAGACCACTGGTGGTGGTCGATTTGGCAGGCACTAAGTGACTTCTTGAGACAGTCTTTGTATCTCTTCTTTGGTGCCCCTCTGTCACGGTGTCCAGTAGCAAGCTCGCCGAACAGGGTGATCTTTGGTAGGCAATGATCCTCCATCCTGGAGACATGCCCCACCCAGCAGAGCTGTGTCCACAGCAGCAAAGCCTCGATGCTCACAGTTTCAGCCTGTTCAAGGACCTCGACGTTGGTGACATAGTCACTCCAGTGAATGCCCAGAATGGTACGCAGGCAGCGCTGGTGGAAGCGTTCGAGGAGTCGTAGTTGGCTGCGGTAGAGGGCCCAGGACTCGGAACCATACAGCAGGGTGGTGAGGACCACAGCTCTGTACACGCTGATCTTGGTGCCTGTTTTCAGCTGTTGATTGTGCCACACCCGCTTGAAAAGTCGCCCGAAAGCGCTGTTCGCTTTTGCCAGCCTGCTGTCAAGCTCCTTGTCCAGCTTGGCGTCCGACGTGATAATGCAGCCAAGGTAGGTAAACTGGTGCACTGACTTTAGTTCAGACTCGCCAATGGTGATGTGAGGAGGGCGATACACTGTCTTGGGTGCCGGCTGATGGAGGACCTCTGTCTTTTTCAGACTGACCTCGAGTCCAAAGAGCTGGGCAGCATCTGCGAAGCAAGACGTGATGCGCTGCAGGGCTCTTTCTGTGTGTGCAACGTGGGCAGCATCATCAGCAAAAAGCAGCTCACGAATCAGTTGGTCTAGGGTTTTCGTGTGGGCCTGCAGTCGTCTGAGGTTGAACAGGCTGCCATCGAGACGATACCTGATGTACACTGCATCGTCATCATCGAGGTCCGCTGTGGCCTGCTTCAACATCATGCTAAAAATTCATTTTTCTTTAAAAGGTATTTTTTCGAAAAATACTTACCGATGACATGACTGAATGGAAGTGTCTACTACTTACTCATTCTAGCCTAAGAGCCAGTTGTGTTAAGACACAACCCGGGAGGCACTCGGGGAACCCCGAGGGGACCAAGAGTTGTCTCCCTATACCCACCACCCGGAAGCCGGGTACCCATAATCCCTCAGTCAGGATACTTGGCGCACGAGCGGCAAGCGGGGCAGGTGGGAGGGTCGTTTGAGTCATGTCATCGGTAAGTATTTTTCGAAAAAATACCTTTTAAAGAAAAATGAATTTGTTTCTTCAAAAACATTACCGATGACATGACTGAATGGAAGAATTGCGAACAGGAGGTGGGTGCCGCGCTCCAGCACACTTTAGGGCCCAAGGGCCGTCCTCCCGAACGCAAACTCCCGACGACCCTAGGTAGGTGAATACCTACGGCGCTGAGGCGCCAGGAGGGAGTTGTGCCCCCCGCAAAAAGGCCTCCACCAGAGCTCTGCAATCGAGGCGGGCGAAGTCATCCTGCCCGCCAGCCTCCAGTAGCCACGAAGTGCAAGCCAGTACAGTCCCTGACGCATGTGACGTTCGTGGCCCTGCAAGTGCCTTGATAACGCACCTGTAGCCTCTAACCTCCCTGAGGGAGGGGTCCTGTAATTCAGAACGTATGACTGAGCTTAACCAGGAAGAACGTCCGGCAAGTAGCGTCAGTGCTGCCGGAACCGGCAAAGAGGCGAGCGCGTCCGAAGCGAACGGCTATGTCGTAGGCACCCGTGAGGCTTGTACAGGGATTTGCTACGTGGTCTCCTGGTGGAATAGCGCCCTGTAAGCGGGCGCAAGGTGAACCTGTGGACCAAGGCGCGGCGGTCCAGGTAAGGTATGGTCCGAGAGGAGCTGTACGTAATTGTTCCCTCGAACTGTAGGCAGACAGGGTGAGGCGTAGCTCCTGAAGCTCGTTAACCAATCCACCACGGCAACATCCCTCAGGCGCCGTATGGCTGCAAGGGCAAGACGTAGCATTCGATGACTCCTCCCGAGGGGAGTCGACAGGAGGCTCCGGACGAGCGCGTGTAAGTCTCTCCGACCCGGGCTCTGAGGAGAGGCGGGTTCCTGTCGGCAAGTGGACCCCCAGCAGGATCCCGGCGGCTTACTTGGAGACGAGTGGGTACCGAGATTGTACGTGGGACGTCGCCAAGCGCGACTCTCTGAACTGGGCTCTGTGAGGCTTGTTCTCTGCTTCTCAAAAGCTGTGTCCGGGCTCGCTCCGTCCGGGTAGCGGCCTCGGTCAAGGCCCCATCCTGTGCCCCAGTCCACTGAAAACGTAGGATCATCCTGGTCTCATGCGCCGATCCTCCGAAGGTGTCCTGGTGTATTCCGTGTGTAGCCACTGGTCCCACCGGGGAAGACTGGCCCAGATCTACCGTCGGTCCAGGTAGCGTCACGCACGGAGGGAGATGAAGTTCTTTCCCCAAGCACCAGGGTAGGGGGTATGCACTGGTCGGAGGATCGCCAGCTGCCCTGATCCTGGAAGAACACCTCCGCTGTCGCGTAGCCGAAGAGGAGAAGCTCCTGTGACCTATCCTTCCCCCCACGAGCCGAAGAAGCAGGCCTAGTAGTCCGCGTCAGATCCAAGCTAAGCACGCTCTTGTCCGCGAAGTCCGAAGGTCGAAGGGTTGGACCTCGAGAAGAATCACGGAAGTAGGAAGCGTAGCTTCAGCAGCCGGGCTTAGAGACGACTAAGGTGAGTAGATTCGCCTCCGTGTAGTGGCTAGGCCTCCACCCCGAGCACAGCCAAGCGGTACCACCTGTCCGAAGTACGGCACCCCCCGGGTGCCCAACGAGAGTTGTCGAGATGGTTAGACGTCAGGGAGAAGGGGCTGCGCCTTGGTTCCCCAGTGTCCACGATGGATGAGAACCCCCGGTGAGTCAAGGGGCGATGCCGGGCAACTTCCGCAGCAGGGCGGCGGCGATGAGCTTGGATGTCCCGTCCAGCGCCGGCCGAGTGTCCATCCGCGCAGAAGAACAGGTCTGATGGAACCGCAGCACTGGAAGCCGAAGAAGAGGGGAAACGGCTGAGACATCCGAGCAACCAGTCCGAGGGGTCGTCAGCCGTCAAACTCAGGGTGTCAAAGTCCCGCTGTCTGGAACCGGCGACCGAGGAGGACTCCGAGGGAGGGAATCCCGCTGACGGCGAACCGCAGGTCGAAGACTCCCTCCGAAGGGGAGAGCGAAGACGGAGCGACGCGGCGAGGTTCTCCCATTTGCCGAAGGCGGGTTCCGACGAGGAGAACGGCTGCGACGAGCAGGAACGGAACGGAGAGGACGAGGGAAGGGGAAGTGGCCGGTCGATGGGAAGAGGAACGGGACGAACGGGAGGCCGAACGAGATGAGGAACGCGAAACCAGTCGAGGGAGTCCTGATCCGTCGAACGATGAGTGGAGAAGGTCCTCCTACGATCTTGCGAAGCAGAGCGATAACGGTGAGTAGAATCCCAGCGCCTACGATCCTCGCGAACAGGAGGATCCGGACGAGTGCGTGTAAGTCTCTGTGAACCAGGCTCTTGGGAGAGGCGGGTTGCTTGCCGGCAAGGGGATCCCTGCGGCCAGAGATGAGTGGGGAACGAACCAGGCTCTTGGGAGAGGCGGGTTTCTGTGCACTAATCCGTTGAATACTCAAGTGGCGTCTTCTGTGTCGGATCAAGTTGGTTTCGCGCGTCCGGTGCCGGGGGCACAGCGGAAGGCGTCTTGGGCAACTCCAAGCACCCGAGCGGGAAGGTCCTCTTATGATCTTGCGAGGGAGAGCGATAACGTCGAGTAGAATCCCTGTGTCTACGCTCTTCACAACCAGGAGGTTCCGGACGAGTGCGTGAATGTCTCTGTGAACCAGGCTCTTGGGAGAGGCGGGTTTCTTGCCGGCCAGGGGACCCCCAGCGGGATCCCGGCGGCTTCTTCAGAGACGAGTGGGGAACGACGGTGGAGGAGGGACGCCACGAGCGTCCCACCAAACCAGGCTCTTGGGAGAGGCGGGTTCTTTCCACCAGCTGTATCCGGGCGCGCTCTCTAACGGAGGCGGTCTTGACGGTCGAACTCCCACACTGCACTAATCCCTCGATTACTCAGTGGCGTTTTCTGTGTCGGATCCAGCTGGTCTCGCATGTCCGGTGCCGGGGGCACAGCGGAAGGCGTCTCGGCAATCTTCAAGTACCCGAGAGGGTAGGAGTCTCCCTCCTCTAAAGTTCCAGAGATTAGACCATCGCAGCTCCGGCCAGGTAGCACAGACGTTACAAGAGTGGTCGGAAGCACACCCAGCGCACAGGAGACAGACTGTACGGTTACCCGACGGCCACTGGAAGCCTCCGCATAGCTTGCATGTCCTCAGCAGTCCGATAGTGGTCCCTATTCTGGCGCCGCACAGAGCGAGCGGGACGAGAGGTGGCCCGGAACTGTGTTGATAGTAGTCTCCGCTTCCTTGGAGACGAGCATTCTTACTAGAGTCCCTGGACGTGCACGTGAATGTCTCTGAGCCGGGCTCCGAGGGAGGCGGGCTTTCTTGCCGGTAAGGGGGACCCCCAGCGGGATCCCGCGGGCTTCTTGGAGCCAAGTGGGGCAGAAAGTGGACATGGCTTCTTGGAAGTCTTAGTCCGGGCGCGCTCCCTCCTGGAAGCGGCCTCATCGATCCAGGCCCACTTCGTGCACTAGTCCACTGAATCCGGTGTGGGGATTCCCACAGGGACGTCCTGGTCTCAAGCGACCGGTGCCAAGGATACGTTGGAAGGCGTATCCACATCCTGCGCATAGGAGACCCGACCCAGTGGTTGTCCGACGGCCACCGGAACATCTGCCTTGCGTGAAGGACATCGGCATGCCCCTCTTCATCGGGGCGGAACGGGATCCTTCAAGCACCAACAGCATAGGTCGCTCCCGCCTGCAGACGCTTCAATGCTGCCATCCGCGCTGCTGAGGCCAGGTGACGCAATCATCCCAATGTGGTAGGAGGCACCTCCCGTGTCGGAAGACAGGCCTAGTCCCAATGGGCGCTGCCTGGACATGAAGAACACACCTACCAGTAGCAGCCGGGCTGGGGTTTACAGCCGAGAAGCTGCTTGTCCTCTCAAGGTGGAAGTGTACTGCCACGTCCTAAGACGTCGGACGTGTGCGTAATTGTCTTTCCGAGCGGGCCTTGCCAGAGGCTGTTCCCGTGCGCTCCCCCTGGCAGCGGCCTCCACGATCCATGCTCGCGCACTAGTCGCGACATCCGGAGTGGCTTCTCTCCCAGGGCAGTCCGTTGTCGTGCGGAAACCCGCAGTGTCTGGAAGGCGCCTAAACCGGTGCCGATCGCTTGCAAGCAAGCATGGTCGGCGGGGCATCCGGTGCAGTGGCGAAAGACCCCTGGGGGCTGAACTAGCCACTGTCATCTGTGTGAATGGGTAGCGCATCTCTGCAACAGATAACACCCGAAGGCCTGCGGGCGAGTCCTGTGGGACTAAGCCACGAAAGGTAGCCTTCGTAACAACAAAACACACAAGCACCAAGCGGGGTAACAGACTGTCAAGCCTGCACGCCAGCAGTGCAGCAAGAAGGTAGACTCACTGCCCTCAAGCACTAAGGTGAGCAACCAACATATGCAGCAAAAGTCAAACATGTCATGACAGAAGCGAGGTACCAAACTCAGACCTGTTTACCCCCTGGGTGTAGTCAGTGTACTTTCAACTGACTAATTGTGTACTTTGGACCTCACATGTGTAATTATTCCCAAGCCAGTGAGTTGTCAGTTTCTCCAAAAGTGTATTCTTGGGTAAACAGGTCTGCAACTGCATGCCGACAACTAGCCGTGCAGTAAGCAAGCAGGCCCACTGCCGCCAAGCGCTAAGGCGAGGGAACAACATATGTACACAAAAGACGAATACGTCATGACGGAAGCGAGGTACCAAACTGCACGTCTGCAATCTAGCAGTGCAGTAACGAGGTAGATTCACCGCCGTCAAGTGCTAAGGTGAGCAACAACATATGTACCAACCCCTGTGACAAAAGGAGTCAGGCCCCCAAACATTATTACTAAGGTTGACCGTGTGTGGAAAAAAAAAAAAAAAAACCAACACCGGCCGCATGCTGTACAACTCAATACGCAATGACAATCAAGACAAGAAAAACATCTGGGGCAGAAAATCACCACTTTATGTGGACATGCCACGAGGGGCCCGCCCAGCCAAGGAGCGTAAACCCCCCAGCTGCCCGCCGGAACGTATATCCACTGTCTAAGGTACGTGAGTACTTGTCTACCGCGTATGCCTGCGTATGCGAGTGTGCGCTTAAATCCATCACCCGTGAGCGAAAACAGAACAGGCGCTGGTCCCGAACAAACCACGCGATGACAAGGCGTGACTCAAGCTGTGCCACTCAGCTAATCAGGCCATGGAGTAAAAGAATTTTCCACACCCAAGGTACAAAAGCGTAGGAAACTTCTCTACGATTCACCGAAGGTGAGTGGGGGCGCAATTACAGTGAGAAGAAGACGAAAAACTTCGTACCTGCACAACCAGTGCCCAGCCCGGGAACCAGCCGAGGGTCAATCCCGCTACCTTACCTCTCCGCCGAAGGGGAACGGGGGGAGACGTCCAAAACCCGCCTGGCACGACCGGCGAAGATCACCGGACAGCTCACCAGCGGCCGAAGCGCAGGCGCCAAGCAGTGGGGACGAGAAAACCACGCAGCAGCACAGGCAGGGCCGACGAAACGATCCTATCTCCCGCTCTTCATTCCAACAGCAAGTCTGAACCCGAGAACGGTCGAAAACCAAAGTCCGTAGGCTAGAGCCGAGCGCAAGACGACCGAATCGTGCGCCTAAGTAGACTAGACTGAGGGATTATGGGTACCCGGCTTCCGGGTGGTGGGTATAGGGAGACAACTCTTGGTCCCCTCGGGGTTCCCCGAGTGCCTCCCGGGTTGTGTCTTAACACAACTGGCTCTTAGGCTAGAATGAGTAAGTAGTAGACACTTCCATTCAGTCATGTCATCGGTAATGTTTTTGAAGAAACAAAAGATGGTGAAGAGGGTCGGTGCCAGCACGCAGCCCTGCTTTATGCCGTTGAGAATAGGGAATGGTTCTGAGAGGTCATTGTTGAGTCTGACCTGGCCTTGCTGGTCCTCGTGTAGCTGGACAATCATGTTGAGGAACTTTGGGGGACAGCCAAGTCGCTCCAGGATCTGCCACATGCCTTGCCTGCTCACAGTGTCGAACGCTTTTGTTAGGTCGACAAATGTTACGTACAGCCCTTTGTTCTGCTCGCGGCACTTCTCCTGTAGCTGTCTCAGCACAAAGACCATATTGGTGGTGCTCTTGTTTGCTCTGAAGCCACACTGGCCCTCTGGGAGTTGGTCTTCAGCGATGGCAGGCACCAGCCGATTCAGGAGCAGCCTTGCAAGGATTTTCCCAGCAATGGACAGCAGGGTAATTCCCCGATAGTTGGAACAGTCAGACTTCTCGCCTTTGTTCTTGTATAGGGTGATAACGACTGCATCACGGAGACCTTTTGGTAGTGTTCCTTCCTCCCAGCAGCAGAGAAAGAGGTCATGGAGCTTGTTGTGCAGTGCTGTGCCTCCATGTTTCCAGATCTCTGGCGGTATTCCATCAATGCCTGCTGCTTTGCCACTCTTGAGCTGGTGGATGGCTGTGAGGGTCTCTTCAGCGGTGGGCGGTTCGTCCAATTCAACCTTTACTGGGAGGTGTGGGATTTGTAGGACAACTGCTTCTTGAACAGTGCGCTCAGTGCTGAAGAGGCTCTGAAAGTATTCCGACCAGCGGTTCAAGATGGAGGTATTATCTGTGAGGAGTGCCTGGCCATTCGCGCTTCGCAGGGGACTTTGTACCAGGTGTCTGGGGCCATACACTGCTTTCAGTGCTTCGTAGAAGCCCCTGTAGTCACCATTGTCAGCGCAAAGCTGGGTCCTCTGTGCAAGTCGGGTCCACCATTCATTCTGGAGATCTCTGAGCTTGCGCTGGAGACTGCTGCAGACGAGGCGGAAGGCAGACTTCTTCACAGGGCAGAAAGGCTGGGCTAGGTGGGCCTGATGGGCGGCTCTTTTTTTTGCTAGGTGTTCCTGGATGTCTACATCGTTTTCGTCAAACCAGTCTTTGTTCTTCTTTCTGGCGAAACCCAAGACTTCTGCAGAGGATTTTGCAATAGCAGTTTTCAGTTGTTCCCAAAGTGTTTCAGGGGAGGAGTCTACTGGGTCCGCTGTGTCTTTGAGCCTGCGCTGTAAATCTGTCTGAAAGACAGCTTTCACATCGTCACGCTGAAGGCTGGCAACATCAAGCTTTTTCTTGGGGGGCCCCCATTTCTTGGGTTTTGGCTTGAAGTGGAGCCTGAGTTTGCAGCGGACAAGGCGGTGGTCAGTGTGGCACTCTGCGCTGGGCATCACTCTGGTGAGGAGGACGTCACTGCGGTCCCTCTGACGCACTAGGACATAGTTGATAAGGTGCCAGTGTTTGGAGCGAGGATGCATCCAGGTGGTCTTTCGACTGTCCTTTTGCTGAAAAGTAGTGTTGGTGATGACCAGTTGCTGCTCCGCACAGAACTCCAACAGTCGGCGGCCATTGTCATTGCAGTTCCCCACGCCATGCTTGCCGAGGACTCCTTTCCAGGCTTCAGAGTCCTGGCCCACTCTGGCGTTGAAGTCGCCAAGGATGATGACTTTGTCGTCTGCAGGGGTACTCTGTAGGAGGCTGCGCAGGTCAGTGTAAAACTTGTCCTTTTCAGCAGGCTCTGCCAGGAGGGTTGGGGAGTACACACTGAGAAGGGCGACGTGTTGCTGGTGTCTCAGTGGGAGGCGCACGGACATGACGCGGTCTGAGTGGCCCGTTGGTAGGTTTTCCAGCTTAGTCGCAATGGATGTCTTGACCATGAAACCCACGCCTGAGAGCCGTCTTTCTGATGCAGGCCTGCCTGACCAGTAGAGGGTGTACCCAGCACCAAGTTCTTGGAGGCTGCCTTCGTCCGGAAGGCGTACTTCGCTGAGCGCGGCGATGTCAATGTTTAACCTCCGCAATTCATGGGCAATGAGGGCGGAGCGACGTTCAGGGCGTCCGCTGTCTGCTTTGTCGAGCATGGTTCGGACGTTCAGCATGCTACGTTGAGTCCGGTCGTGGTCGTCATGAGAGTGGATCCGTTATTCTTTCTTGTTTTTTGACCGCAGGAGAAGATGCCCGTTGACCACGGCTAGCCAACTGGGGTTGCGAGGGGACGAGCTTTGGTTAGGCCACCTTTTCTAGGCCCCTCTCCGTGTGGAGCAAGCAGTGCTGTCCCTAGAGAAGGCTGCTTGGTCGTTCAGGGTGTGCCGAGTGATGTTGTCATCGTCCCAGCTTGCTAGGCCATGGCAGATGAACCAAGGGTTTAAAGGGTGGGGCCAGTACTGCGCACACTGCACTCCACCAAAAAACTCCACCGCGCAGGCTTTAGGAAACGTCCACGGACCATGACACTGACCATTCCAAGTCCTGTAGCGACGGGCGAGGGGCGAAACGGCAGGTGAAAGATGTCACTGGAAGCCGCAGTCTCAAACCTGCATGCAGGCGGTTCAGGATATTGGTCGCCCGATGTTGACCTGGGGATGGGAGTAATGCTAAAACAGGAAATGAACCATTTTTCGACTGATCACAATCTTCCGCGGGAGTGTACGAGACCACACCACATGTGCAGAAGCCTACCTACGCGTGCAGTTCTGGTGCACAGGACCAGTCCGAGCGACTAGACAGATGCGAAAATTGCAGTAATGGCGTCACTGGTGCTTTTAACCTAGGTACAAGGCATGGTATACCAACTTGGCTTCATTAACCAACCCCCACCGCCCGGCCCCCCCCCCCCCCCCCCCCCCCCCCCCCCAAAAAAAAAAAAAAGTACATGTATGCAGTTGTTAAAACCCCATACAAGAATGTCGTATACGACATAAAATTGTTTCATCCACCTCTGACAAAAGTATACAACCGGAAGAAACAAAAATTGGACATATCTGAACATGTAAAGTTTACACCAAACCAAAAGTGGATACAAATTCACATACATAAGCAAGACAAACCAAAATATTATGACGACTTTGTCACGGTTGGAGAAACTCGAACATAAGCAAGACATACACATGTGCATTCCAAACACAATCTAAAACTTTGGTGCCAAAAAATAAAGAAACCAACCCACCCAAAAAAAACAAACAAAAAAAAACAAAACAAGAAAGGCAAAGCCATTATGGGTCATGTGTATGACCGATTTACATATGTGTGACCTTTGTGACAAGGGCTGGCTTCTGCAACAGTAAAATCCATCTTTTATGAAAATGTACGCATTTTTCACACATCTGTCAACTCCCCTTGATCTTTGTGATGAGTCGACAAAATTAGTCTGCATAGGAAGGCCTTATCATCAGCTTTGTGCCAAATCTGTTTGAAAAATTTGCCAAAATGTTAATACCTACAATTTTATCCAAAATTGGAATTATACACACATTTGCCAGCCTCTTGTGACCCTTGACCTTTCTGTGGGGTAGTCCAAATTAGTATGCATAGACAGGTCTTATCATCAGGTATCTCTGTAGCAAGTTTGAAGTTGTGAACAGTATTTGAGAAAAAACATCTTTTGTCAAAATATGTCTATTTTTCACCTATTTGCTGAGCTCTTGTGACCCTTGATCTTTCCGAGGTATCAACCAAATTAGTATGCATAGAAAGATCACCATCAGGTACCTTTGTACCACTTTTGGGTTTGAAGTTGTAAATAGTATTTGAGAAAAAATAAATTATGTCAAAATATAGCCATTTTTGACATTTCCTGATCCCCTGCGACCTTGACCTTTGAAAGAGGTAACTCAAATTGGTATGTTTAGAAAGGACTCGCCACAAAATATACTTGGGCCAAGTTTGAAGACTATGGCTTGAATAGGCTCTGAGAAAATGCCAAAGTTAAAGTTTACCACGGCCAACGGTGGACGGACGACCACTGGGCCAAAACAGACTCACTTTTGCTTCGCATGTGAGCCAAAAATTCAATGTGAAAACGTCAGCTGTAGCCTGAAATTTAAATGAACAGAAGGCATTCATGATTCTCCCTTCACTAACAACCTTTCTCAGATATGGCTGAGGCATGATTACTGACGTATGATCCTCTTCACCATCTCGATGCCTGCTGGTCCATTGTCTGCAGGAACCTACACACAACAATGATCAAATTTAAACTGGAAAATTGACTAAAAGAGGGGATAAAATAAAGTATCTGCACTATCAATAAAATTACAAATGAGCCAGCATAGTTTATGCAGTCTCCACAGATGTGAACGCGTGCAGTTCTTACCATGTGCCCTGCTGCCAAAATCCAGAAAAACTGGAAGTTATCAGCTCTTTTGACAAATGCCTGAGGGATGCCATTGATCTTTATTGGCTCCTTCTCTGCAGCACGGAACCTGTCTGTGTTTGAGAGGCGATATACCCAGGCCTCGGTACCTGTAATCAAGATGCAAACTGATGGATTGACAAAACACACATGATCACCATAACAATTGCCATATCATCTTGAATTAACCTAGAAATAATGGAAAACAACACAGTTAACAAAATAAAAGCGCTTTCTAACTTTCTATGTACATGTACTATCTTAAGGGCAACATTAAAGCCTTCCCTGCCATCCTTGTCAGTGAAAGGGTTAATGGTGCATGCAAATGTACTGAGTAGCTCTCGAGTCATTTACCAATACTTGGAACCGTTGAATAAATGAGCCAATTCCTCTGTTTACTAACAAGCAATCCCGGAGTCTGAACTTCCATGCAGAGCTGAAGCAATTCCTGGCAGTTCTTTGCACCAATTCTTTCTGAAATCGGTAGAAGTAACATTGTAATGAATCTGCCGTGTCCCCTAAATTTGCATAGCTTACCAAGAGTGTCAACAATCAGATCCAACTGCCCACTGTAAACCACCACCGACAGTGAAGTGTTCATAATTAGGGTATCCACTGAAACACCCAAAGATGAGCATTTGGAAATATGATGCAAAATGTTGTTAAGAGGTACACTCAGAAAAAAACCAACACATCTGAAAAAAGCATAAATTCTCATGAGCCCTTGCATCTACCTGAACACAACAAGCAATACCAATATGCAAAAGAGGCACAGATCTCCATGGGCCCACAGTTTTTGGCTCATGTGGATCTGTGCCTCTTGCTGACCTGACTTTGTATCCATGTTCCTTGGACAGGAAACGTTTGTTGGCCTTTATTTTAACCCATATCACACTGAGGCTAAAAGCTTCAAATTTGTACACTGCCATATGCAAGCTACATTGTAGTACTTACAGATAAGGATATAGACCAATGGCTTTAGTTCAAGGTTGGTGCCAGAATAGCTTGGCGCCTAGAGGCGCCAAGCTTTTCTGGCACTACCCTTGAACTATTTTAGTCAAACTTATTTCACACGAATGATAAGGGTTAATCAAGAAAAGGTTTCAGAAAGACAAGTGGCATGGATGGTAGTTAAGAATCTACGCTCAACTGACTGGTTTCAATTTTCATTTTGACATCCTTTCATAGACATGGCAGTACATACAGAAAGCCTCTGATAATAGGAATCATGGAACGTGTGGGTGCATACATGTGCTTACTTACCTATATCAACAACTGGCTTCATAAAGTCTTCAGCCTGGTATTCAAAAACCTTATCAGACTGTGCACCCCACTGGACACTGTCGGGAATGACCTTCAGCTTCTTTCTGATTGGTCCATTCATTAGTGCAGCCAAGTCCGGTGCCTGATACACCCCAACATGGCGCTGGTATGTGCGTTCTGAGACAAAATATAAAATCAAGTTAGTTGCATAGGAAAATATTACCAAAATATAACAAGCCCAGAACAAGTTTTCTCCATCTAAACTACAGGTCAGCCTCAGTATTATGCACTCTAATATACCATGGTAATGGATATAGCATGCACAGGACTCTGGTTCCCATGGGGACACCACGTGAGCAAAAGGTCCCTCAGGCCTACAATAGCCTCAGCTAGCCCCAGCTCAGCTGTGTGCGGACCAGCCAAGATAGATAGATACTCTTTATTGCCATTTGCCTTAACATAAAGCATAGGAATGTGTGTTGGTGTCGTTACAATTACAAACATCACAGTCAACAATAAAAAATAATTAATACTCTATCACACAAATTCAATGCCCTACACACACTGTAAAAACTTTAAAACTAAATAACTAATATCACAAACCAATGCGTACCAAACATACCCACGCTCATCTCCCACACACTGACACACAACACACATGCCTATTAATCTAGGAAATCTAAATTAAAGGTATATCATTTAAAATGAAAACAGAATATCTTAGAGTAAATGTCACTAATTTAGTGATCACAGTTCGGTGTAAAACTGGTTAATATATATCATAAGACTGATCTAATACTGATATACACTATTCTCTCAACCGTTGGGGGTGCGCCCTGCCGGGGGAGGAGACTCATGGAGTCAGCTCGACCAAGCACCACCAACAGCCAAAGGGATAGCACAAGGGTTGGGCGAAGTGCTCTGTAGGCTGGCCACATGATTCCATACACATACCCACTCTCACTCAGTCATTCACGCAAAGATCTGTCGGCCTCGGCAATGAAACTCTATGATTGGCCCACAGAGCACATCATGGCACACTTATAACATTGAAAGGGCACAGACAGCACTAGGATAAAAACTGTTACTAAAACGGTTTGTTCGTGCTTTGAGAGCAGAGTAACGACGACCAGACTGAAGCAGGTTAAAGAGACTAGCCTGGTGTGTAGTGTCGCGTGGAATAAGCCCTGCACGTCTAAGCAGCCACTGTTGGTACACACTGTTAAGACTTGGCATATCTTTGCCAACTATTTTGGATGCCGTCCTGACGACACGGTTTAGTGTGTGTTTTTCCCGTGCAGACGCATTGTCATACCAGACAGCGATCGAGAATGTCAACACACTCGATTGCGGCCAGGTAGAAGTGCTCCATGCCAGTTCTGCTCACACCAAAAGCCCTCAGCCTGATACAAGTCCAGGGACCAAGAGTTTTTTTCCACAAGCATATGTAAATTTAGCACAATAATGCGATCGCGAATAACACGGTCTGGCTTGATGGCTGATGGGTACCACCACACTGTATAGGGACTTGCACAGATGTTAAACTTACATGGTACCTGGTATCCTTCAACAATAATGTAGAGAGTGATTGGAGAATGCAGTCTGCAATATCACTCCCTACATATGACCAAAAGAGGATACAACCTGCTATGTCCTGACACCTTGTCCAGGTCCTTGTCCATCTCCGTTTTCTTTATTTATTTCAGTGGAGCCAGACAAGTGGTGCCCATATATTTCCGGAAAAGACAAATATTTAAAGTGATCTAAAGTGATACAGTGTATTTAAAGTGATTTGAAGGCAATAAGGAGTTAATAGTTTGCAATATCTCCTTTAGAAACGTTCTTGGTATAATGCTGCAGAAAAGAATTAACCTTCATCGTACGATAAGAACTTCTTGATCCTTTGAATGTGGGTGACTTAGTTGCCCATGGTTTTCATATAGGCAATCTGCCAGTTATTATCCGTTGAGTGTATGCGCCCACGGCTTTCATATAGGCAAACTGCCGTTATCCTTAGCCCGGGTCTGCCCTGGGGTTTTTAAACTCTCCCTACTGTCTGCGCTGCCTGTAGCTCTTGATATTGGATGTGTGTTGCTAAATGTTCTTAGCTTTATTTAGTGTATTAGACTGGCTGGAGACAACTGACACACATTCAATATTCTGTTTAGTTGTTTTTTTATAAGCATCGCAGGCACGTCCTGAGAAAGTCTTGTTGCTGTAGGGACGTTAAGCAATGTACAACCAACCAACCTTATCCGTTTGGTGTGGACGCCTTAGGTGCCAATGCTTTTCATATAAGAAGTTCGCCGTTTATTCTGATCTTTTGGGTATGGGAGACTTAGGCGCCCATGGTTGCTACTTAGGCAAACCACTGTTTATCCTGATCTGTTGGATGTGGGCAAGTTAGACACCCATGCTTTTCATATAAGCTAACAGCCATTTATCCTGATCTGTAAGGTATGGGCACCCATGCGGTAAAATCTGGACCAGAGTGTTGCTTTGTTTCTGTGCCTCGGGACTGTTGCTAGTCAGTCTGCTTTTCCTGTGGCTGACATGTACACCCTAATTCTGGCCAGTAATAACCAGGGACGTTGAATGCAGTGAAATATTCACCTCCAACCCAATGATCGTATACAAAAGACAAAACGTGAACCTAAGATATGCTGATCTCACAACTTAGCCGAAACACAACACAGCCAACTGAAGTTTAAAAAAGCACAGTCAAAAACATGAATAAAAATATAACTCAGTGGAGTAAATGCAAGCGCCAAACAAGAAAATTTAACCACACAAACACCAGATTACAATAACATTATGAAAGTACCTGCGCACAAGTCAGACAACAGCCTGAACTAGATCAATCCTAATCCCTGTCATATATGGGGATAGGTTATAAATGGAGATCGAGATATCTACAGCATAATGCAGCATTAAAACACGGTTCAGTGCGCCGATGATAAGAACTGGCATTTCAAAGCAAAACTTCATTGACACACACCTGAACTAGACATGACAATTCATTCCAATTTGTCAGGGGTTGCACTCACTTTTTCTAAAGCTTTGTATGCCAAACGCAATGCTGCCAGAGCATTGCGCATGTTGCAGCCTCACACAAAATCTTAATCACAGGCAATCGGAATAATTTTGCAAGATAAATCCTGGCCAGTGACAGTCTGAGATGACATCGTCGCTAAGAGCTTTTTTTGTTAGGCTACCGAGTCTGAAAGTATCAGCCCTCACACACACACACTGCGCTGCAGAATGCCATTAGCAACGGTGCGGTTTTGCCTATCTTTAAGGGTTTCCCATCAAAATCCAGCCGTATGTTCATTGTAGTCGTATAGGCGGAAGTGTCCTTACGTGGTTTGGGCAAAGTATGATAATTTCAATCTTGAATGAAGACTGGTGTTGTGTGGTGTATTGAAATTACTGTCCAGGTGAAATTTCTCTCAAATGAGTTTCGATTTCGAGCTCTACATGAGATGAAATCAAAGGTTGACTCACGTAAGAACAAGCAGGAACATAGAGTTACCACAGAAAATTGATTGATTGATTGTACATTGCTTAACGTCCCGACAGCAACAAGGCTTTCTCAGGACGTGCCTGCACTGCTTGTGAAAAAAAAAAATAACCACAGAAAATGTCCTCTGAATGAACCAATACCGGTGTTTCAGCAACGTCAGTTGTCACTAAAGGTCACTAACTCCCAAAGCTGGAATGAAGATGTTTAACTGTTATTTAGCACTCGTCACACACGCATGCACACACTGATCGTTAAACTGAACATTGTCAAAGTGTCCAAGTTCGGTAAAAACGTTGCTGATTACCGGAACTTTAGCAGCAAAAAAGCAACTTGATCTAATCAACAGATGATGTGTTTATGTAGTGCTGAAAGGAAAGCCTGGGATAAAAGATCATGATAATGACAGCTACTGTGACAGTCTCTGTCTTTCTAAATGGCAGTAGATTACGATATAGCTAAATGCCTTCTTCCATCACTGATCTCGACTATTCAGTGCTCCCAAACATTTTCATGTTGATAAACTCTGATGGAAACTATTCATCATTCCCGCCAGAGTTTAGCTGGCAAGGTTTAAAGGCCCTATACTTCCCGCCTGTATTGTGGTATTTCATTACAGCCTAAGTCCATTTGAACACCACAAGTACTCATTTCCCTCCAGACAACGTGACATATGAACACTGTACAAAATTCTAGTTCATCTGACGTGTAATCGTTCTCATCTAAAAATAGATTAGCAGCAGACGACACAGATACGGTGATAGTTTCGGCTGCTACAGACATGCGCATTGAATACAAAATATGGCATCACAGTGATTGTCAAGCAGACGCTTCTTTGGCGGTGTGCCTTCAAAAGTGATTGTACAACTAGAATGACATTCCTTGAAAGGAATCATCTTGGTGACTGATACAGAGCCTAGCAAATAGAAGTTAGTAGTAGCGTCAGAGATTTGAAATACTGCGCCAGATTGACAGGGCTGGTGTGAGATCAGTGCCGAGTCAGGTGAGCGGGCAAGACCGATTCGAGGAGAGGAGAAAAATCAAGTTCCTGGCCGGTGAGAGTGACTGAGACCGATCGATGCAGAGATGAAACCGGCATTTCACGCTCGTGTGTTGAGCCGAGATTACATCAGAAACTGGCCAGAGACGTGCAGTGAAACCACAAGTATTCGTTACACACTACAAATGTGTCATAGTAATGACAGTATACACACGAGGCGTGATGTTGGAAAGTTACCGGCTTTGAGTGCCCGTGAGCAGGCATGTACAAACGCTTTCTAGTCAGTCAGTATGGTACGAAGTACGTAACAGCGTTCAGTAACCTTTCAGCAAGTGGCGACTGGTCGGCTTCAGGATATGTTTATTCTTGTTCAGAAGTATTCACGGTTTACAATTCTGAGCATGCCATGTGTGTCTGTGTGTGTAGTTGTAGGTCTGGATGTGAACAGCTGACAATGTCACATGATTTTCTTTCAGATATATTTCGCCAATGACCCCACAGAATCAGTCTGCCAGGACTCAATACCTGTCGGGTTAGTGCTCTCTTTCACTAATGTCTTTAATGTGTGTAAATGTTACATATGTACCATGAATCCATTTTCATACCAGGAATCTATTTTCAAATGATACTGACAGTTGTGCAATACAGACTTTTTTGAAGTGTAGTTGGATGAGAAGTATAATTTCTGTAGTAACAGTGATTGTGAATTATAACACAGTAAAACACAAAACGTTTTTGCCTGTCTTTTACAATTTTTAATGTGTAGAGTGTTCTCCATAGAGTATCCAAAATGGTACATGAGGCGCAATTAGCTTACACATTTGGTTGTCACTGTATACTATACAGCTGCATCTATTTCAACTAAACAAGAAAAATTAGAAGTGTACATGACAGGTTGTACAATTGACTTGCTGTAACCTGACCTCACCTTTTGTTCTTGGCTTTGGTAATGTTGAATTTTATGTGCATACAGTCTGTACCTGTGTGCAATTGCTTTCTCTTGTATCAAAGTGTGTGTGTGCGTGTCTGTGTGTGTGCAATTTTTGTAGCGCACACACACATCCAATGTTTTGTACTTAAAATAGTTCCTAGTGAAATGTGTAGTATGTCATTATGATATCACCTTGATTTATGTTTATGCATTACTTTATAATTTACAGTTGCAGGTGCAGGTGATTTTGAGACGTATGCAGCACCTTGCCTCATTAATAACACTGTTTTGCACTGTATTCTTCCAAGCTGTTTCCCTTTCGCCAATTGTTAGGGCGATTGCACAAATCAGGACATAATCCCCCATGACCAGTTACTATTATGCTTCATTTTTTTCAGACTGCAAAGAGCGCTGAGGCCACAGACAGTACTTAGAACTGCGACAGCGTCTCTCCAGTGGCTGTTGTAGTCTCTCTGCTTAAAAACCACTTATTTAGTATTGCTACATGCTGCAGAATGATGAAACAGTGTGTCTCCAGAGATTACTCTACAGGTTTCGCTTATATCACATGAAGAGTGATCAACCATACAAAACATTTTTGGGACTGATAAGGATTTGACTGATGGTGTAAAATATACTCCCAAAAGTGTATGGCTTTATCGTGAAATACTACTGCTTTGTACCTGTCTGTATTGTAGGGGAGGGTTAGACACACGCACAATTAAAGTTAGGGTAGAACTATACTTGTTCACAGAATGGCATCATGTCATCACTGGAATGCTGTAAAAGTCATGCACGGTTTGAAAATCACTTTTCCACCCGTTGCAGAGGATGGGATGTGATTTACAGTGGCTGTTGAGATCAGTGTTTTGATTTCTTTGTTGATCAATAAATCAGAGAAACATTGATCGTTTGTTTAAAAAATTGCAAGAAACTGGAGCATGTTGTGTTAGTGGTTTGTGTGTGTGTGTGTGCACTCAAACATGTGTGTTCTTATACATGTTTGTGTACTCATGCTTGCGGTTTGTGTGCAAGGTTGTTTGCATATGTGTGTGTGCTCATGTATTTGTGTGTGCTTAGTACGCATGCTAGAGCACGCGCGTGTGTGTGTGCGTATGCGTACTACAGATAAACGTATGTGCACATTGTCATTTACAGAGTGAAATCTGTGAAGTTTGTGTGTACGTGTGTGTTTGTGTGTGGACTCATACATATGTGTGTTCACATGCATGTTTGTGTACTCATGCATGTGGTGTGTGTGCAAGGTTGTTTGCATCATATGTGTGTGTGTGCTCGTGTATTTGTGTGTGGTTACGCATGTTCGCGCGTGTGCGTGTTCAGCACTACAGATAAAGGTACATGCATACCATCATTTACAGAGTGAAATCTGTGAAGTGCTGCCCACGATTCACATGCACGTAAGTTGTGCTTTTGCACCCCAGTGCCATGGTTACATTGTGCATGCACACACACACATCATCATTTAGACTATGCTTGATAACCTACCCCACTCCCAAACACACACACTGGCCGGCAGACTGACACACCGTGACCAGACATGCTTAATACTACTCTGACAGTGTCTTTTGGGTTTGTTCCGGTTCATTTAGGTAAAAAGACGGACCGACAACCGAGATAACAATGGCCGCTTACGAGTTTGAGCGGCACATTGTTTGCTTTGCAAAACGAACCAGTTCGCGGGTATTCTGACAAACCATACATTTTCACAGCTCTGAAACACCATTATTTGACTTGTGTGTTTTATGTGTATATATTGTGCATACTCGGTAAACGTTTTTTTCAACGATTTTTTAGCCCAGTTAGAAACTTAGGGGATTTAACGCGACATTTCGTTCAAACTATTAAAAAAAAAACCCACCTAGTTGTGTATAGGAAACGCAAATGCGGGCTTATATGTTTGCATATAAAATGCAGGTTTTTATTTATTTGCTTGCTTGCTTTTTTAAGTGTGATCCACAAGTTGTGTCGCTTGTGTGTATGACTGGTTGAATAAACAGAGTGAGACCATTGCACCATATACTGTACGATGTCGAACATATCCAAGTTACATCTGGCGGCCGCAAACAGTGACTGCAAGTGCTACTGTTATTGTATGGGCGCCCACGGTCGTACAGTAAAGAATACCTGAATGGCCTCTATAATGGTATGGGTGCTTTAGACACCCATATCTGAAAGATCAGGATATTCACTTTGTGTTTGTTTACTTGTTTGTTTACAACTTATTCAGTGTTTTGTTATGGTCATGTCTTGGAGATATACATGCTTGGGGAATACCTGAAATTTCATTCAGATGTCAACAGACACAAAGAAACTGCAAGAAAAAAAAAGCAAACACAATGGGCGCCTTAGTCACCCAGATCATCGGTGAAGGTTAACTTAATCCTTTGATTCCTGCAGGAATCATTGCAACGAAAACCACTACTGACACCCAAAGGGTTAACTTTTAAATGTTGTAAAATAAATGACTTCTGCTCTCTTTATACTAAAGGAGAGTAGGAGAGTTTCCCTGTTGCGCACACAGGACAATATCAATTATCACATTTCTGTTACATGCACCTATTCACATGAAATGTAAAAAGATGGTTAGAAAAGCCTAAGCCGAGACAAGACAATATTTCTAACTCATTGTTTTGGTGAATCTTAGCAATCAAAGTCCACCCTGGAACAGACAACTTTAACCCCCTTGTGTATGCAGCCTCCGATGTGGTTCACAGCACATGCTCAAGGGGGTTAAACAAAGTTGAACCTACCCCAAAGAGTCAAACCATCACGGCTGGCCATCTTTGATGGTCCATCACCTCCCCACTGCTGGATGTTGTAGAAGTTGACACCAGCTGTTGATTTTTCCACCAAGTCTTCCAGAGCGCTCCATTCAGACGTTGACTCTTTCCACTTGCCCGATGCTGCCAGATCAGCCACTTTTTTAGCAGTGTCATTTAGCTGAAGAAGCTGTGTCCTATCCACTAATGACTGCAACATAATAAAAACAATTGACAGAGGAGTTACTTATTACCTCGTTTGCTAAATCTAACTCTTTCATCACAAAATGTATGTACAAACACTTGTTCTCAGTGCCAAATTTTTTTCCAGCTGTGTGAACTGCTTGATGGTAGGTCTCTTTAACTGCTTGTATCTCGTAAACTATTTCAGATATTTACTTCAAATTTTGTGCGTACTGGAGGAAGATGTTAATTGTACAGAGGTGCCTACCTTACGCGCTAGCTCGTAATTTTACGCATTTTCGGCTCAAATTACGCGAGTACGACCAGTTCTTCTAAAATACGCAATTTACGGAGGGGGGGGGGGGGGGGGGGGGGGGGGGGGGGAGGGGTGGGGGGCTAATTGTGGACTGAAGATCGGAACCAGAGACTATGTCACTGAGCTTTGCGCGTGTAGTCCGGCCGCTACACACTGACTAGCCAAGGCAGCAAAAATACTCGCACACAGCGCGCCAAGCGTTCACTGAAACACTGAACTCTGACTCACGGGTAGTAACTAGCGATAGCAGGGGGCTCCTCTGCTACAAATGCATGCAACGCCGGTGTGCAGAAAGGACTTTGGTGTTCCTTATAGTGGTGCGTACAAAGTCACAGTATGATATTCAAAGACATTTGGAGTGCGCTGGGCACAAGGCCGAGGCAGTAGTACATCCCAAAGCTGACATAAAGCACTCTTTCGTTAACCATTTCGGCCCAGCAAACCGCTGTGCTGGTTGGCGGTCTCGTATACCGTGCAGCCCGGAAAACCGCTTGAGCGGTGTCAGGTGTTTTATATCGCGCACCCGGTGATGCGCGAGCCTCGCCGTGCGTGTGGTGACTTCGCACTAACATATGTTTACACTAGCATGAGGGTCCTGACAGTGCGTGCGTACTTTTGTACGTTGTATGCGGTCAGCTTTGCAGCGCTAGCATGCGTATTACGGTCGAAATGGCGAGTGAATGTGTAGATATTCGAAGTGATAAAATTTTGTGTTTGGAGACATGGTTTCAAAAGCAGATAGCTTTGATGTATTGGGACACGTGTGCCCACCTACTGTGTGGCAGCATAACCACGTGTTGGCAGTGTCTGTCAGCTGGAGCGATCGACGGTTGAGGCACTGACAACGGCAATGACGTACAGCTTGATTCTGAAGCTGAATTTGGAGGTTCTAATTGATATTCCGTTCCTCTGATGCTACACCTTGGTGCACATGTAGGTGACTCTGTGGACACCGACACACATTGGTTACACGTGTAGTAAGTGCATTGTCTTTACAACACTGGTACTTCCACCCGATCGTGTATGAGACACAGCATCGTTCAATGCCACTTATTACATGTTGTCTAGACTGGATATACCGTACAGTGGCAGGTGTAAACATTGCGGCTGGTGACAAAGTAGGAGCCTTACAGTGTATCAGCATACTGGAGCTGCATGGACACTAACGTGTCGCAGTAACAGATGCCCTTTTTAGTTACTGATGCATATTAAGTAACAGCGATCTGTCATGCACGAAAGACATTTTTGGCTCACGTGCGAGGAAAAAGTGAGTCTGTTCCGAGCCAGCGGTCGTCCGTCCGCCGTCGTGCATGGTAAACATTAACGTTGGCATTTTCTCGGATACTATTGAAGCTACAGTCTTCAAACTTGGCCCAAGGATACTTTGTGGCAAGACCTTTCTAAACATGCCAATTTTAGTGACAGTTTCTCACAAAGGTCAAGGTCACAGAGGATCAGGAAATATAGACATTTTGGGACATAATTTCTTTTTTCTCAAATCAAACTATTCACAACTTCAAACCCAAACTTGGTACAAAGATACCTGATAAAAAGACCTATATATGTACACTAATTTCGTTGATTCCTCGGAAAAGTCAAGGGTCACAAGAGCTCAAGAAAAATGTCCAAAATGACCATATTTTTACAAAAAAAAGTTTTTTTTCTCGCAAATACTATTCACAACTTCAAACCCAAACTTGCTACAGCGATACCTGATATTGTGTGAATACAATAGCTAATAGTGGGGATAAATGTCTTTATTTTTAATTTGTTTGCTGTGGTGTATTTTTTTCGTTGCGTGTTGCGCTGAAATGATTACACAAAATACACATTTTTAAGCAGCCCATTACACAAAATGGTCTAAGAGGGGGTAGGCACCTCTGATTGTACGACAAAGTTCATATTTATGATTGTAACATTGACTGATTACACAAACAACCTTTACAATGTTGACAATACACGTGGAGAGCACGCGACAGGAACATTGTTGGTGAAAAAGCAAAACACACTTTCCTGAATCCTCCGAGGATTCATTGGAATGTTCTGGTTCTGGCGACCAGTCTTTATCAGCAGAATCATCAAGGCCATAGTCAGAATCACTTTGAGGCCCTTCGCGATCTTAATAGTTGAAAATATAGCCCTAAACCTCTGGTGCAGTGAAAGGGCATTTTCGAACTCGCAGTCAGTTGGGCATGAAATATTTTAAAGGTATATTTACATTTTGTCTTAAGACCTTCCTTTTAGTCTGGCTGGCCATATTTTTAACCATCCCGCCATGAAATGGCCTTAGTTGCCTGCTCGGCGTTAAACCCAAAAACTAACTCTCAGCCAGTTGGAATCTCGGCCATTTTTGTGTGCTCAACTCTTTTTGAAGGGAAACCCCCACTACACATCGGGTTATACCACTGTAAAATTTGTCAGGGGCTGAAGGGTAAAATTCACTGGTGTCAGTCAGTTATGCTATTGGAAATGCTGTACTGCGGAAAATGACGTCCCTTTGACATGACCCTTCCGTATGGACTGTAGTTGCCCGTGGCAGTCTATGGGGCAAGTTGACTAAAGTCGACTGGCGGTAGCTGTGAATCTGGATGCGGCACGTCTCAAAAGAGTTCAAATGTAATTTTAACCATCATGTGCATGCAGCTGCTGGCACTGTTTGCTGTACTGGTTGCTGCATTATCAAGGGGGTTACTGAACAATATAAAGATCACTTTTTATACAACTTAATTTTAATGAGGCAAGCAGAAAACTGAAATCCACTCGCAAGACTGTAAAGATGACTATAGTAATAGCAGTACTTACATTGACATACAGATACGGTCCCCAGGAGTAAGTGGAGTCAACAGGAGAAATCCACGAGTCTCCCATGGCAAATCCGTGGAAATTACACGCCACCTTCTTTGACTTTACAGCCTGCACAGGAAATAATATAATAACAATGCTGTTAGCCTCTTCACTGCCAGTAGACAAAGTGTGTTTTTGAAATAATTATTTCAACATCAAAGATCTCCAGCCATCAAAGCAACATGGATCCAAAGTGGAAGTTATTTAGTTCTGGGAAAAGAACCCATATCATATCGAGGCTAAAAGCTTCAAATTTGTACACTGCCATATGCAAGCTACATTATAGTTCTTACATATAAGGATATAGACTAATGGCTTTAGTTCAAGGGTGGTGCCAGAATAGCTTGGCGCCTAGAGACGCCAAGCTATTCTGGCACTACCCTTGAAGTTGAACTATTTTAGTTAAACTTATTTCACACATTAGTGTATTCCGAATGATAAGTGTTAAGTATCATGGTCACTGGCTGTACAGCTGACCTCATCACGAACTAAAGGAAAATGTACATTACCTCCCATAACACTTGGCTGAAAGCTGCAGTCATTTTTCCACCATAGGACTCTGAAAAAATGTAGAATGGCACTGCCTGCAACAGAGTATGGTACAGTGGATCAGTTTATGAAACACACAGTGAAAAATGTATTTTTCGAAAAAATATATTTTTTCGAAAAATACTTACCAATGGCATTACTACATGTATGTGGAAGATACACTTAGCTTAACGATTTCAGCCTAAGAAACTGTTGGGAGCCGTTATCAGGGCTCCGAGTAGCCTCCCTTCCCTACCATCCGGGCACATGTGCCGGGGAGTCACGCCAGTTGAACGCCAAAGTGCTCCGGCAACAAGCGGGAGGGCCATTCGAGTAATGCCATCGGTAAGTATTTTTCGAAAAAATACATTTTAGAGAAAAATACATTTGTTTCCTCAAAATACATTACCGATGGCATTACTACGTGGAAGAATAGCGAAAAGGAGGAGGGTGCCGCCCGCCAGACCCCATCACTGCTTGTGCTTAGCAATCGCGAAACGGAGCAACCTCCCGATGATTTTAGCTAAGAGGTCAAGGGCGCCAGTAACAGAGGGAGAGTTGCGCCACAGCAAAGTCCCCCCACCAGGGCCAGGTGGCCCATCAGCCCACGGGGTCCGTGAGGTCAGAGTGGACGAAGGAGGAATTTTCCCGCCTCCTGAAAGCCGCTACAAACGTCTCGTAAGGCGCAGGTTTGAACAAACGAACGTGCCGCCTGTACCACTGTGTGCTCGAAATTACCGCCCCATAGCCTCCGCTGAGGCAAGCTCCTCGCCCGCAGAAAAGGGGAGGGGGAAGCCAGCAAGAGGGGGATCGTCTGCGCAGAGGGGACGCCCCTGCCCGGGGAAACAGCAGAAGGGGCGAGTCTGGCAAGGTCAAAAACGGCCAAGGCCCACGCAAGCAGACTCGCAGCGCCTGGACCGAGTCCCAACGGCGGAGGTCCCAGATCCAGGGGGAGCCCCGGGCGAGAGCCGCTACAACGGGGGGTGCAGGGCAAGTCCTGGGGCCCTGGCCGAGGGGTGCCGAATCAAGCCCAGAAGGCGGGGCGTGCAGGAGACGCGGGGACTCTCGGCACTGTCCCGTAGACAGACCAGGTCCGCGGAGAGGGCGAGCCGCACGCTGCCCCTGGGCGCTGAAGCCGTTCCTCCTGGTGATGTCCGCCCAGCCGGAGAAGGTGGGGCTCGTCAGGAGACACACAGAGCCGTCGGTCCTGTGCTGTAGCACAGACCGGGACCACTGAGAGCGCACGCTGCACGTCCACGGTGCTGCGCTAAGGAAAGAGGCGGGCCCAAAACGCCAACGCGGGGCCTGGCAGAAGACGTATAGAACCTTCGGCCCTGTGCTGAAGCATAGGCCGGGACCACTGAGAGCGCATGACGCACGCTCACGGTGCTGCGCTAAAGGAAGAAGCGGGCCCACCACGCCAGAGCGGGGCCCGGCAGAAGACGTAAAGCACCTTCGGCCCTGTGCTGAAGCACAGGCCGGGACCATTGAGAGCGCATGCCGCCAGCTGATTCTGGCAGCTGTCCATCGGCCCTGTGCTAGAGCACATGCCGGACATCCGAAGACTCGCATCCGAACAAATGGAGAGCGACGGGGAAGGGGTAGAGAGAGGGACTCCCGTCGCCAACCAGGAACGGTCCGCCCAATGGAGTTCGTGAGGTCGGATCAGTAACGAGACTGGAACCTGGGCCTGCCCAGTGGTAACAAGTCCGCTGCGGCGCTCATGAGGCCTAGAAACTGGAGCCAAGTCCGGGCCACAAGCGTCTTCGCGAAGTAAACTTGCTGCACCATGGCCGACAGTTTTAAAATTCGAGGCTCTGGGAGACGAACTCTGTTGAGGTCGGTCAAGAACTCCATTCCCAAGTGGATGAAGTGACGCGAAGGGACCAGGTCCGACTTGCCGTCGTTGACGAAGAATCCGAGACGTTGAAGTAGAGCTAGAAGCGCGTCTCTGTTGGCCGCCAGCGCGACCGAGTCCTGAATCTTGAGGAGCAGATCGTTGAGGTAGTTGGACGTTGGGCTCGATGAATCCTGCCTGGACTTTGCGACGACCGCATCCATAATCCGAGTAAAAATCCACGGGCTGAGGTCGAGACAGAAGGGGAGAGCCCAAAACTGGTAGACGACGCCGGCAAAGGCAAAGCGAAGGTAACGACGTGAAGCGGGATGCATGGGAACATGAAAGTACGTGTCGGAGAGGTCGAGGCTGACCGCAAAGTCCAACGGCTGTACTGACGCCCGCAGGGCTCTTGCTGTTTCCATCTGGAAAGAGGGCACGAGGATGAATTTGTTCAGGGCGGAGAGGTCTATGATCGGGCGCCACTGGCCGCCGAGCTTCAGGACAACGAAAAGCCCGCTGTAGAACGCTGGTGAGTCATGGCGATCCACCACTTCTGTGGCTGCCTTCCGAAGAAGAGTTGCGATTTCCGCTTGAAGCGCGTCCGCCTTGTCTCGTTCGGAAGGTCCATAGAGGCGAACGTCTCAACGGAGGGGGGCTCACAAACGAAATTTGAAGCCCCTCCGAGACCGTGGCAAGAATCCAAGGGTCCTCCGGCAACAGCAAATGCCAAGCGTCGCTGTGCAATGAAAGCCTCCCGCCGCTTGGAGGCCCCCGGAGGGGTCGGCGGGGGCGGTGTCGGAGAGAAGTCATTGGGCCCTCCCGCGGCCAGGCCTCCATGAGGCCCGGGGCCAGGCGGGGGCCGCTGCCTGGGAGAGACGGGCTCTACCAGTGGAAGCCCGTGGTCCGGAACGTGGAGGAAATCGGCAAGTAGTCGGGAAGAAGGTCTGAAGTTCCGCGGTGCGCGCTCCCTGTCAACACGCTGGGCCGGGGGCCGCGAGGGGTCCGATCGAGGGGTGCTGGGCCAAAGGTCCTTAGCTGAATCCCGAACCTCCTGCCAAGTAGGACCAAAGAGGAGGGAACCCCCAAGGGGGGCACAGCGCAGCTGAGCCACGGAGGTCGTAGGGATGCCCGGACAGCCCTTCAGCATGGCATCCCGTCTCATGAGGTCGCAATTCGCCGCAGCCGCCAAAGAATTCGTCGCAACGTGGTGAACTGCGCGATTCGCTGTGATGGCGATGGAGTGAATGTCGCGAAGATGAGACTCATCCGGTTGGTCCCAAAAGTCCTCTATACCTCTCACCACCGCCTGAGTTGCCAAGTCCAAGAAACCTGCACACGCCAGAGAATTACGTGCCAGGGTAGCGGTGTGCTCCAGTCCGGGAGGAAAAAACATACGGGCAGGAACCTTGCCTCCGGCCTGCAACTGAGCGTCCAGATCCACCACTGGAAGAGGGCAAGTAAAAGCCTGAGAATGTCCCGCGTACCATGCCTGCCGAAACTTGATATTGACGCTGGAGGGCCATCGCATGTCGGCAAAGAAACCTCGATCACGGAGCTTTCCTAGGGCGAGGTGTTTGTTAAACGCCTCCATCAGATCCGTAAGTCCCGGAGGCTGAGGCAAAGACTTGAAACGCTTCTCTTGTAGAGGAACATCCACCGAAGCTGCGGCTTTTCTCTTGAGTGGGGGAGATGGAGGGCAGCTCTCCAAGGGAATAATTTTCGCTATCAAACGCGCCACCTCGTCTAGCGCACGAGAAGTGTCAGTCGCCCCCGACGGCTCCCCTGGCACATTCAAGTCCGAAGCGGTATGAGGGCTAGGATCCGGGGAGAAAATGGCGGAAGCGGAGTCCTCCGGAAATAAGCTGAGAACGTCATCATCCCCAACCACAGCAGAGACCGCAACCCTGTCCCGAAGTGGAGAACCATCATCCGAACATTGGCGCGGCGAGCGAAAGGAAGGCGAAAAGCTAGCAGAACGCTCGCGCTGTCGAGAACCGGGCACTATTGTAGCGCTAACCGGGGCTTCTGCACAGCCGACGTGTAACGAAGAAACGGCCTGAGAAAAAGCATCCAACTGTCACGCAGAGGGCCTCTTCCTATGGCTGCGCGAACGGCTGAGACAACCAAAGGTCCGAGGGGCGCGAGGGGACCGGCTATGGTCGGGAGCCCTGACAGCGCTGGTGGAAGGAGACCAATGTCGCGGGAACTGCTCCTATCGAGGTGGCGCGGGAAGGCGCGCCAGTCCGAGGATGGAATCCTGCAAGGGCGAGCAGAGGATGACGGACAGTGTCGACAGGAAGCTAGCGAAGGCGGGAGGGAGTCCCGCGTGCCCTGTCTCTCGGCCACTCCTTGCGGAGGACCTTGCGAGACTGGCATAGGTCTCTCGGCCACCCCTTGAGAAGGGCCATGCGAGACGGGTTGGACGCTACCGGCCATCACTGTGATAGGGCCAAACGGTACAGAGTCCATCAAGCGCCGAGAAGAGGGCCCCACTATCTCCAAAGTCGCCCGCCGGCTCAGAGATTTGAGGGGGGCGGAGGCTACCAGAATGACAATGCTACGCACTGACCTGACATGTTCCATCGGCGTGGTAGCTTCCGAAACCCCAGGGTGGCGCCGCTAATAAAATTCCCACAGCTGCGACCATTTGCGTTCCTTCCAAGTTGCACACACTGTGCAGGAACGAGCAGAGGAGCAGCCGGAACAAGGAAGACACAGCTTATGGTCGTCCGAAGGCCACTGAAAGCCTTTGCAATGCCAAGCTGTACACTGCAACATAAAGCAGACGCCATTTTGAAACAACACGTGGGCCGTACACGAAAAGGGCCGTGAACAGTACTGACGACCGGTCGAGGGCTAAGCCCACAAACGAACGAAAAAATTCCAAGGGAGGTGCTGACGAGAAAGTAAATGGCCCGTTCACTCGTAGGCATAACCCGAGGCCTTACCTCGTCATCCTTGTATAAGGCACTAAGTTGATGAGAGACGAGAAATAAATCCAAAACGAGAGCGGCTGAAGCCGGTGACCATCCACGTCAGAGCAAAGGGTACGACTGGCGGGAAGGTACGGCGCTGACCAGATGGAGGGAGGGGAGACTACTCTCTCACGCCCCTTGTTGGGTAGGAATACACAAGGGTGCTTAGGCTGAAATCGGGTAAGTAAAGGGGTATATTCCATACAGTAATGCCATCAGTAATGGATTTTGAGGAAACAAAGTTTTCAGCTTAGTAAACTACAAATGATTGATAGAATTTATATTTGGAACTGCAATTTAAATTTGACTGTGAGTAGTTGATTTCCAGCCTGAACTTCACGCCCTTCTCGTGGTGTATAATTTCTTTTGACCTAAATTACAGCTTTGACAAGTCTAGTCCTACTGAAATGCATACCAAATTTACTGTAATACTTCAGTGTTGCACTTGAGTTTTTCTGACAAATGTGTTTGATGGTTTCTTTGAAATAACCGTTTTAGTCTACAACAAGAATGACAATGCTTTGCCAGGTAGCAGATGAATTTTCAGCATGCCAACTCGCTTGGTTTTGACTGCCTAAAATATGAAAAAAACCTAAATATTTTGCGTTGCATGTTTTTCTAATAGTTGTTATGAACTGGTAAATAAGAAAAACACGGAAACAGATCATAATAATAATTATTATTTGTTTCTTTTTCTCTCAGTTACTTACTGTAGGAAAATCACATTGACCAACCAGTAGTTTCAGTTACTATTAATTTTATTTAGACAAACACTTCAAGATGCTGTCAGACAGGAAACATCTGAGGAAACAAGGAAGATCAACCAAAACCTCACCCATCTCAAACAAAAGCAATCTTTTCTTACAGCTGAATATATGACATGACGGCTAACATCAGACATTTAATTCCGATTTTATTAATGAGATTTGCTACTCCGTAGGTTAGCCTGCCCTTTCAGTACTTTCTAAGACAGACACGTATCTGTCAAATGAGAGAATATAGGCTTGAAGAAAGACATAATATCTTGACCAAGAAGTGAGTGCTATCGTCTCAGACCACCTTTCTGTTCCAGTCCACTCTTTCCTATATTCTAAAGCGACCAGAATCTCAGTCAAACAACGACTGTATTTTTATCTTCTTTTGCAGGCATAGAAGAGTTCATGTCTGTACGAATGTTTCTGAAGCTAGCTTTCATAAAGTGTACAGGAAGGGTGCCCTTCAGTGAGCAGTGAGCTGAAATGATGGGTGGAATATGTTTGCCCTTTCTTACATTTGTTGACGTAAGCAAACCACAGGTAACACGGTTGAAAAAAGACCTACACCAAATCCAAAATCTCCATCCTCCCTGCCCCTCCACCTCCATTAACAGAGAATATCTTTCTAGAGGATATGAGCCACCGTCCCCACCCCCAGCCAATGGACAGGATCCCTCTGGATGACGTGTGCACCTGTGTCCAGCTCCTGTCAACAAACGCAGGAGGCTGGAGGAAGTGAACCCCTGTCTTCAGCCCCCGTCAACAGACATAGGAGGACATGATTCCCCCCCCCCCCCCCTCACACTTCACTGGATGACATAGCCCCTGTCAGCACAATCTAGTCAAAGGACAACATCTCCCTGGAGGATGTGAGCACCTGTCCCCTTTCTCCCCCCCCCCCCCCCACCCAATCCACACAGTATATATCTGTAGGACATCAGCCCCTATCTCCAGCCCCCGTCAACAAATTCACTGTAGGACATCATGAGCTGCTGTCGCCACTACTCCCCCCCCCCCCCCCCCCCCCTCACCGACTGCATCTCTCTGAGGGATGTGAGCCTCTTGTTTCCACTTCCCCCCCCCCCTCCCCAATGGACAGCATCTGTCTCCATCTCCATCCCCACAACACCCCTGTTAACAGTATTTCAGAAAAGCAAATTTTTGTTAAAATGTGTATTTTTTAAACCTATTTTCTAATTCCCGGTGTATTTGACTTTTGAGAGAGGTCACTGAAATTGGTATGTGTAGAAAGGCCTCACTACACATTAATATACTTGGCCCAAGTTTGAAGAGTGTGGATTGAATAGTCTGAGAAAAAGCAAAAGTTATTGTTTACGATGGTGGACGAAGGACAGACGGACGACCACTGGCCAATTACATAAACTCACATTCCGCACGTGAACCAGAAACTTAAGAGTATCAACTCAGATTCTGCGTATGACCATTTCTCACACGAAGGGCTACCAAATACTAAAATTTGACTAAAATCGGTGGAGTGGTTTCAGAGATAACGCAAAAGCAAAAATGGAAGCATTGAAAACAAATATGGCTGCAAAGGCCATTACACTCAGGAAGTCAGCATAATTTTCCCTTCCATGGCTTTTTTCTAGGTACCTTTAACAACAATTTAAATCAAATCAGCTGTCTTTTTGTGACATTGCCTTTAGTGTACAAACCCTTTATATATCTCTACTGTAACCTTGACGCTAGGATGTCCACTTTGGTACATGATGAATCTTCTAATCTAATATTGACCAGATATGAAAACTTAAACAATTCTTTTTGTTGCTTCTGGAGAAATCGCATGCACAAAAACCAGACAGACACTCAGCTACAGTGACACATAGGATGACTCCAGTATACCCCCTAAAGAATGGGGGAGGGTTAGGAAGAGGTATGTTAAACAAAGAAAAGGAGGCAGATAACCACTTTGCCTGTTACTATAGCCAACAAACTTCCTGCAGCTGGTAAATTTGAAAAAAATGATGGGAATCCATTCAGAATTCCATGTGCGAGTTGTAGCAATAGATTCCAAGAAATTGTCATTTTGGCATTTTCATATATAAAGTATACTTGGTTTAGTGAGAAATTATCACATAGAAGGGGATTTGTCATGGTTTTGTGTAAATTTTAGTATCTAATTCATGTGTCTAACATGAAAATTACCTAAGCTATAATGGTTTTAGTAAAGGGTGTATAAGCCATGTAAACCCTCATTTAGACACATGTCCAAATTGCATTTTCCCGCATTTTAGGGATGCTTTAATTGCAAACGTATCAATTTGTGGGACTAGAAAAACATTCAGGGCAATCTATATGTTGTTTTGATCTGTGACAGTATAAACCACATAATTCTACCATCACATTATGATTTAATAGGTGTCTGAGCATAGCGCTTTCTTAAAAATGCAAAAATATGCCATTTTAGGTCATATTCAAATGCACATATTTCAGAAGCCAATCAACATAAGTTCTGATTTTTTTAATGTGATCTTCTTTGATCATGTACTTCCGAGTGGTGCATTTGTTTGGTGGCAGCTTCTTGAAAAAAAGAATTGGCTGGACCTACCTACTTAACCCATATCATACTGAGGCTAAAAGCTTCAAATTTGTACACTGCCATATGAAAGCTACATTATAGTAGTTACAGATAAGGATATAGACCAATGGCTTTAGTTCAAGGGTGGTGCCAGAATAGCTTGGCGCCTAGAGGCGCCAAGCTATTCTGGCACTACCCTTGAACTATTTTAGTCAAACTTATTTCACACACTGGTGTATTCTAAATGATAAGGATTAAAGCCTACCTAAACTGTATACTTGTTCTAAATATAAAGTAAGATTGAACACTGGTAATGGCAATTACAATTACACGTTCATACAAGTTCTGTGAAATTGAGCAATAAGTACAAAGCAGCTGTGGAAGGTGGGTGAAACGGCATCATATGCTGACATTGTCCTCAGAAGAAATGACAACCCCAAAACTGGGAACTTTACAACACTTAAGTACTACAAAGCCTGTGTCACAGTCAGTGTGCTGGTCTGTGATTTTGGACTTATAGCTTAAAGTTGTATGGTCCAAAATCACAGACTGGCACACATTTTACCATTATACTCTTGACAAGCAACACAATATTACCTGGAGTTCTTTGTTTGCTAGGAGGAATGCTGAGAAAGTAGTCAGCAAATCTTTAGCAATCATATGCACGTCTGTCGTGAAGGCTTCATCTGTCTCTGCATAGCTGAAGCCTGCTCCCACAGGATTGTCAATGAACAGCAGGCTGGCCACTGACAACTGCAAAGAAACACTGAGGAATCATGAAAGGATTTTTTTCAAACTATCTTGCTCAAGGGTATGTATCCCAGTCATTTGCATACAAAGTTGAGCCTTTGGCTGCAGGAATCAACTTGACAAAAACTGCCAAAGGTTTAATGATGTGTGCTGGTCTGTGATTATAGACCTTACAGCCAAGAGCTGTCAAAAAGTACTGACCTGCATACATAGTAATTAAATAATATGAACTTGCTGAAACTGCTTAGTCAATAACGACTGAGGCATAAGCAAAGTTAACAAGACTTGGAGACCTATGTTTACCCATGTGGTATTGCGAGGCTGAAGACTGACATCCAGAGGTCCTATTTCACCGAAGTTACCAAAGCCTGTGCCAGATCCTCCTGGTCCTCCCTGCAAGAAACAGTGGAGCACACTGATAATAAGACAGCAGTATGGCAGAACCTGTTTTGCTTGATCACCTGTCATTAAAGATCATCATTTAGGTGGCTTCAGCAGGTGATACCTTTTGCCCTACAAGATTTCTCTTGAGAGAACACCTGTCTCTTAGACCATGTTTTCTAGCAAAAAAGGTGGTTGCTCAAACAGGGTCTCATGTATCAATGAGATGACTTATCAATGAAACAAGTGTTACAAATTTTTTAATGGTGTATGTCTCACAGGGAAGACGTGAAGGTGGACAGTGTTTTGAAGGAATGTAGTGTAATCTTTCAGTTGGTCCCTTTATGTTTCTGCCTGCTCGGCATTAAACCCAAATAACTAACCCTTTTTGTTTCTTTTAGTAAATGTACAGCACACATGCATTTCAAGTGTATCTGGCTTACCGTGGCAGACTTGTTCATGTACCTAAGCTTGTCCCCCTCCCACACCCACCAATCTTTGATCCTGCTCGTTTTTGGTACTGGATGTTTAGACCATATGCCAGAAAGTCTCATAAGAATGCTCCTTATTGCTATCATTATTTAACTCATAAACTCCAAGAACTAAATGACTTCCATTCTACAGAATGGAAATCATTTAGTTCTGGGAGTTTTTCAGTTAAAGAAAAATGTATACAAAAATGCCCAGTATCATACAGGCATAGCGAGTCATGAAGTCAAGCTCATTTCAGTGTGCATGCGATTGATTGATTGATTGTACATTGCTTAACGTCCCGACAGCAACAAGGCTTTCTCAGGACGTGCCTGCACTGCTTGTGAAAAAAAAACACAAAAAACTCCAGAACATTGAATGTATGTCGCCAGCCGGTCAAATACGTTAAATAAACCTAACACATGGGGCCTAAATAAAGCTAAGACCATTTAGCAACACACATCCAATATCAAGAGCTACAGGCAGTGCAGACAGTAGGGAGAGTTTTAAAAAGGCAAATACAGGTGAATGGACAAAGGGTAGACAGAAACACATGCCCCAGAATAGAGAGAAAAACCCACCCTGTGGGGCTGACCAGGGTGACCCTGGGAACTAAAAAATACCTAACCCCACCCAAGTCCCCCAGGGCAGACCCGGGTGGGGTCAGTGTGCATGCGAGGAGTTACAATTTGTAAATGATTCTACATTAAACAAGGTGGTATGAAAACACTAGTTTAACCCATAGGCTGTCGGAAGCATTTTTTGTCGTGGTGAATCCTGCAGGAATCCTCAAGACAAAAATTGCTACCAACAACCAAAAGGTCAAAAAGGTTTGAAAGGTTGTATAATCTGGCAATGTACAACACTGACCTGAAGCCAAAGAATCAGAGGAGCCTTAGAGTACCCAGCGGAACTGGTTGTGTGGTAGAGCCACCAGAACATGTGGGCCTGGGGCCGCACGGTGACGTAACCCCACTTCTCATCACCTGATGCTGACTGCGATACTGGTCAGAAAAATGTTGTTTGAATCAGGCTTTCTCATTACAGAAAATTCTATGCATCTGATGAATACATTATGACAGGGACGGAAAAAAATGGAAGGTCATCTGTCATCGGTATGGACACAGTTTGAAAAAGAAGAAGCTTCAAGTCAGTTTAGGAACATAAAGGCCTGTTTCATGCCCACAAGTGAGACTTTTCAGTTACATCCGTCATTTTTTTTAATCCACTGATATTTGCTAGCGCTTGTACTCTTGTTGGTGGACAGGTATAGTTTTGTGATCAGTACTGATGTACTAGTTGCGGCTGTGACAAAAAGTACAAGACAGACTGCTGAGCCCCCGGGATGGATATTCTTGTTTTATGTTGTCTGTCCCAATGATGGACAGTAGTAGAAAGCCTGTTTAATGATTTACAAATCAATTCAGTATAAACTCTGGTAGTCGATGGTATTATCTGATTAACTTGCACACTGACATGTGTCAAGTGATGATCTAAAGCACTCTAAATGAGCTATCAGCATATTAAAGTGACCTGTTCCAGGGTGGTCTTTGATTCACCAGCAGGTTCTCAATGTTGTCAGTTGTCTTGATTCAACCAAAGAGTATACTCCTATGGAAAGAGAGAGCACTTCCGCCAAATACTGCAGCCAGGCAACCTCGCATTCCAATCTGCCACTCCCCCCTTGCCCGACTGGTCAGCTGCTGCTGCAAAATGGCAAGCCATAGAGGCAGAGCCTCGGGTAACGGCAATTGGTGTGCGGCACCTAATTGTCAAAATTCGCGCAAAAAAGGATGAACATATATATATCTGAACATATGTATCTGAACTTACGACTACACTTCACTTTGAGAGACAACAGGCATTTTGCTGCTGCGTCTGGGAGGCAGAATAGAAAGATGCTGAAGCTACAGCATCAATGAAGCACGTTTCACAGCTTTGTAGGAACAGTGTATGCGTCTAGTTCAGTTCACACTAATACGTACAACAGTTCAAAGAAGTACCCAACGGTGAAAGAAGCACGTTTCTTTTTCCCTTGGGTGCTTCTTTGCATTTTACATGCTTGGCAGTCACCTTTTTGGTCTGGATTGTGCACAACAGTTCAGTATATATTTCAGACTTACTAACGTTCATCAGTTTCAGTGTTTGCTCTTTCTCAGTCTCTCTGTTTATATGCGTTCAAATACACAATGCCTTTACATCACTTTTATCTTGCATGCGCACAAGTGACGTGTCATGTCACTGTGTGTGCGTGTCAGTGTGTGTGTGCGTCCGGTACGTGTTTGTGATCTCAAAGAAAACTTGTAACCTCTTTAATATCATAAACATTGGCAAGTGTTAAATTGACAAATGGCCGACCAACAAACTAATGCTGAAAACTGACCCAACTGGAGACGGGCAATGCCCTCAAATAGTTTCATGCTCAGGCTCTTTCCCCTTTTCATCTCGAGTCAAACGGAACAATCTGTTTATAATTAAAATAATAATTCAAATAAAATGAAAGGCTTAAATAGTGTGCAAACACTTGTTTCACAATGAAAGAAGAGAAATCACAGTGATTGCACACAACACGCTACACGCCTTCGTCTGCTTTTTGTGCTGTAAACACCTGCTTAGTGGCGTGTCACCAGATAGGCTTGCTGCCGTGCTAGCTCAGTTGGGCAGGCAGGGAGTCCCCGTTCCGGCCCTAGTAGCTGGACTCGAAAACCAGGGAAAAAAGACGGGCTTGTTCCATAGCATGTCCACTGAAAGGTCCCGGTAAATCAAAGTGGCACAGTTGCAGTGCGCCTGAATTGATCAGTGTACTCCATAGGCAATATATTTCCCTGTCCCCCATAACCCGCCCGTCAGGGCCGTCCATTATCACTTCGGTGCTGTGGACGTTAAACCCTGAACTAACCAACAGGGAGTGGACGCTCTCCCCTTCCTGCAGCAGCGTTGGCCAGCTGGCTTCACTTTTGCAAGTAAGGCCAGATAAAAAGTGCTCTCTCTTTCCATAGGGGTATACTCTTTGATTCAACTAAACCTTTTCTAACTTTTTTTTCACAGTCCATGTGAGCACAGGCATAGGTAACAGATTTTTCTGCCTTGTGCGCAACTCCCCTTCATACAAAAAAGGAGAGCAAAGTCTTTCATTTTCTGACATTCAGACTTCACAATGAAACAAAGCAAGTTCGCCATTTTACACAGCATGTACAACATAAAAAGAACATTTATACAGTAGAGTGTGAACTATCAACTATTTCTTTACTGGAGAAGGTGGCTTTAAAGACATTAATAAATACAACCCCCGACTCTCATCTAGGTAAAAGAAGGCAATCAAACTGGTCGCTCATAATAATAATACCGTTATTATATAGGCGCTTTTTCTCAATTTTGGGGAAATCGACTCAAAGCGCCGCGCCTGAAACCCAACACACACTCTCACGAAACAGACACGGATTTACGCCATTTAAGACAAACACAGTACAAGACAAACGAAGGGCCAGTCAGCTACTGAAGTTACAGAGATTTTTGATCACTTGTATTTGAAATTTGTAAAGTGGCCTGAGACCGGTACCAAAGTGTGGGGGGTGGGGGGGGGGGGGTGTGGAAGAACCGGTGTGGCGGTCTGAGATAGGCCCGGTCTGAGACAGGCTCATCGAAGTTGTGCGCATGAGCAGTAGCAGACGACTTTACTTACTTACTTACGCCTGTCACCCCTACCCGGGTATAGGCCGTCGACGAGAGACCTCCAGCAACTCCTGTCCTGTGCTTCTCCTTCGATTCTACTCCAGGTGGTTCCCAGTCTCTTGATGTCTGCTTGGAGGTCTCGACGCCAGGAGTTTCTCGGCCTACCTCTTTTCCTCTTTCCCTGGGGGTTCCATGACAATGCCTGCCTAGTGATACTGGAAGCTGGCTTTCTCAGACTGTGACCGATCCATCCCCATCTTCTTCGCCCAATTTCATTCTCTGCTGTTATCTGCTCTGTTCTCTCCCAGAGTCTGACGTTGCTGATCTTCTCTGGCCAGTGGATTTTCAAAATTCTTCTAAGGCAACTGTTCATGAAGGTCTGTACTCTGTTGACTGTGGTTTTTGTCAATCTCCATGTCTCTGCTCCATATAGGAGAACTGCTTTTACATTGGAGTTGAAAATCCGGACTTTGGTGTGTTGTGACAGCTCTCTGGAACTCCACACTTTTTTCAACTGGAGAAAGGCTGCTCTGGCTTTACCGATTCGTGCTCTGACATCTGCATCAGTGCCGCCTTTTTTGTCTATGATGCTCCCGAGATAGGTGAAGGACTCCACCTCCTCCAACGGGGTGCCAGCAAGCAAGACTGGTTCTTCCCTGGTTAGCAGACGACTTTGCAGTCTCAGTTTGTTTACGATTTTTTAAAATTAAATGATTAATTTTATTCAAACTATAAATAAGATAATAAATTTCTCATGGCATACAAACAATACAGACAGTTACAATACTTAAAACTAACGTAGTTTAAGTACGTTTGCAAAGATGTATTTCACAGCAAAAGTCATTGTCTGAGTGTGCGATCCTATCAACTGAATGCTCACATAAGTTATTATTTTTTTAAAGATATTTGTATAAATGTAGTAAATAAGTATTATTTAATTAGTTTACTAGAGACTGCAAAGTCGTCTGCTACCGCACATGCGCACAACTCCGATGAGCCTGTCTCAGACCGGGCCTATCTCAGACTGCCACACCGGAGTACCCGGAGAAAGAACCCCCGACGGTCCGCCCGAATTAACGGTGACACTTACCAGAGGAGAAAAGTCCAACGCCGGAACCCGGTATCGAACCACGCACCTTTGGCATTGGTGGCAGGCGCCTTAAAGCTGAGGTGCAATGAGAAAAACCCGCCCAGCGCGTGTTTTAAAAAGACAATACAGGACCCAGCTTGGGCCCTGCCCCTAAGTGGGTCAAATCGGTTCGTAACACAGTTGACGGAGTTGGCAACTGCGTATCCCGAGCTTGCAAAACTCTCGGAAAACGACAGACCACTTCCTGTTGCACGGAAATCATTGCGATTAGCAGATCGGACAACAGCAGACGATTCTGTGACACTTTGAAACTGACCAACAGCCACGGATTTTACGCGTTGGGGACTATGATGGCAGAATGTATGGCTGTACATGCTGTAAGTATGACTCCTGACACTTTGTAGTTGTGAACAAATTTTTTCAACACATACCTCCAGTCCAATATAGGCTAATATAAATAAATAAAGAAGCATTGTGATGTACAACCAACACAGTAAATTGGATGAGAGAGAGAGAGAGAGAGAGAGAGAGAGAGAGAGAATCGACTGTTTACATAGATGCCAAAAGATACAAGGTCGCCATGGGTCAAGCTGATTTTTAGTAGCTGCCCTTCGTATGGAGAAATTTTTTTGCTGTAGGCCACTCCAGATGAAAAGATATAACAACAAACACAAAACGACAAATAACCCCTCCTTCCTCACCCTTCCGATATCGAATAAAGCTTCAGGCTGTGCTGTGTAACTTACGGATAGCTCGGCCTGGTCCATATCCAGTGTGCGTCCAGGCAAGACACAAATGGCCTGCTCTGTCCGTCGGGTGGTCGAGTGTCGTCTGCTACTGTTGCTGTCAGTAGAAATATCGCTGGTTTAGATCAGTGATCGCGGTGCCCATTCCGCGCTGCATACAGGAAGTGGCCTGTCTTTTTCACGGGAGTTTTGCCAGCACGACAAACGCAGTTGAAAACTGAGTCAACTGAGTTCCAAACCGGTTTGACAAAGTTAGCCGAACGTTCACGAAGACAGGGCCCTCGCTGGGTCCTGCAAAGTTTTTTTAAAACACGTGCGGGGCGGAGTTTTTTGACTGTTTCTCAGCTTTAACCACTGTGCCACGGACCGCTCAATAAATTAAAAAAAAAAAAAAAAAAAAAACAACATACAACGCAGTTCTCTGTCATTCTACGAAATAATGCCACAACTATTGCAGCTATGTTATGCTTCGTTTGCTCTTTAATTTACTTGGATATTGTTTCGTGCATTAAACACAAACCTGTTGCATTCAGATGGAAGGCTGAAAATGCCGGCCATAACACACAAAATACAAGGATCAGCGAAATTAAAAGTCGACTTGACGTTGCACAAATCATTTTCAAACTGCAGTGTCACAATGATTATTTTATCAAGATACTGTACTTTGTGTGTCCTAAGAGTTCTCGCAATCACATGTTTGGCAGGGCACTCGGTGCCGTGTGACTGTCACGTGATCAGTAATGTGACTAGAAAACTGTATTTTCGATGGCCCTGGCAGACAGTTTCGGATCACCCAACAGAACTAAATTGCAAGTACGTGTACTGTAGCATAAATCTGACTGAAAATAAAAATGGAGCTGATCATTTTATTCAGTTCCGCTACATTTTTACAGGGTTTCCATAAATATCGGGACAGAAAACGATGCAAAATCACGCTATGTGCGCCGCGGCGTAACTTCCCGATACGTCACGAGATTTAAAGCTGTCTGCTAATGTTGTGTCCTGCCGAGCCTGATTGTTAAGCACGCGTTTTGTGTCGCTGCGTTCTACAGTGATTTAACATTCTTGGCCCAAAGTTTGATTTCGATCAACTTGGTAAACAATAGCATAGTGTTTTCATCATGTGTGTCCAAGCTTTATGATTCTGGTATATTTTATGTTAATCGATCATTACGCACTGAGAGATAGAAAAAAGGAGAGTCCCCTAAAGGGCCCCAAATTTCCCCCAGCGTCCATATCTAAAACAAAGCTATTTTAAACATCACTACACATAGCTCTCAAAACCTCGCTCAACTCATACCACAAGCACAAGCTGGCTCCCAAACCAGCCTCCCCAAATTTTCCGGCATCCATGCCTAAAAACCATGGCCTTTTGAACATCACCCACCACAACTCTCATCCCCCACCCCCCCTGCCTCAACTCATACCATGAGTGTATTTTAAGAGATTATTTATAGCTTAAAAAATCAATATATGGCAGGTTTTCCGGTATTCAGTGTCGGAGTAAATCGATACTTTTTTATTCCGTATACATGCATGTTAGAAGATTGTGTATACATATAAGGTAATTTATATGAATATTATGCTTTGATGAAACAAATAAAACAGTGTAAACGGTTTGTGTTTATTTTTATGACAATGTTGCGTACGTTTTGCAATCACGATCATGAGAAAGTAGACAGACGGACTTTCCCTTCCACAAAAGATGCCAAACGAGTGTGACAGCAAACACACCAACACAAACACACAATACTTAAAAAATAACCATGTTGAAAGTGCTTCGTATATACTATTGTTCGGTAACATGGATGTTCCAAAATATATCTCTCTCTTGGCTTGACTTCGCGAACGAAGATTTTATAGGAGTTGCCCACGACGTCTGCAGGCTTGTTCGTGGCTGCGGAGGCCAATCCGAGACAGGCAGGTTCGACCGCAGTGGCTGCAGGGGAAGGTCTGGCCAGGGTTCTGAGCTGCGGCATCTCTGTTTTTTCTCCTGGGCCGCTTGTCCTTAAGGCTAGCTCTGCGAGAGTCCTCAAAGGAGACAGCTGCCTTGTAAATGGTGGAGCGCCAGGTGTCACGGTCCGCAGCAAGCGAAGACCACTGGTGGTGGTCGATTTGGCAGGCACTAAGTGACTTCTTGAGACAGTCTTTGTATCTCTTCTTTGGTGCCCCTCTGTCACGGTGTCCAGTAGCAAGCTCGCCGAACAGGGTGATCTTTGGTAGGCGATGATCCTCCATCCTGGAGACATGCCCCGCCCAGCGGAGCTGTGTCCGCAGCAGCAAAGCCTCGATGCTCACAGTTTCAGCCTGCTCAAGGACCTCGACGTTGGTGACATAGTCACTCCAGTGAATGCCCAGGATGGTACGCAGGCAGCGCTGGTGGAAGCGTTCGAGGAGTC
>BTPG01000008.1:151237317-151349817 GCA_036245525.1 Semisulcospira habei
GCAAGTCTGGTCCACCTCTCATTCTGGAGATCTCTGAGCTTGCGCTGGAGACTGCTGCAGACGAGGCGGAAGGCAGACTTCTTCTCAGGGCAGGAAGGCTGGGCTAGGTGGGCCTGATGGGCGGCTCTTTTTTTTGCTAGGTGTTCCTGGATCTCTACATCGTTTTCGTCAAACCAGTCTTTGTTCTTCTTTCTGGCGAAACCCAAGACTTCTGCAGAGGATTTTGCAATAGCAGTTTTCAGTTGTTCCCAAAGTGTTTCAGGGGAGGAGTCTACTGGGTCCACTGTGTCTTTGAGCCTGCGCTGTAAATCTGTCTGAAAGGCAGCTTTCACATCGTCACACTGAAGGCTGGCAACATCAAGCTTTTTCTTTGGGGGCCCCCATTTCTTGGGTTTTGGCTTGAAGTGGAGCCTGAGTTTGCAGCGGACAAGGCGGTGGTCAGTGTGGCACTCTGCGCTGGGCATCACTCTGGTGAGGAGGACGTCACTGTGGTCCCTCTGACGCACTAGGACATAGTCGATAAGGTGCCAGTGCTTGGAGCGAGGATGCATCCAGGTGGTCTTTCGACTGTCCTTTTGCTGAAAAGTAGTGTTGGTGATGACCAGTTGCTGCTCCGCACAGAACTCCAATAGTAGGCGGCCATTGTCATTGCAGTTCCCCACGCCATGCTTGCCGAGGACTCCTTTCCAGGCTTCAGAGTCCTGGCCCACTCTGGCGTTGAAGTCGCCAAGGATGATGACTTTGTCGTCTGCAGGGGTACTCTGTAGGAGGCTGCGCAGGTCAGTGTAAAACTTGTCCTTTTCAGCAGGCTCTGCCAGGAGGGTTGGGGAGCCATCAGCCGGCACCCAAGACAGTGTATCGCCCTCCTCACATCACCATTGGCGAGTCTGAACTAAAGTCAGTGCACCAGTTTACTTACCTTGGCTGCATTATCACGTCGGACGCCAAGCTGGACAAGGAGCTTGACAGCAGGCTGGCAAAAGCGAACAGTGCTTTCGGGCGACTTTTCAAGCGGGTGTGGCACAATCAACAGCTGAAAACAGGCACCAAGATCAGCGTGTACAGAGCTGTGGTCCTCACCACCCTGCTGTATGGTTCCGAGTCCTGGGCCCTCTACCGCAGCCAACTACGACTCCTCGAACGCTTCCACCAGCGCTGCCTGCGTACCATCCTGGGCATTCACTGGAGTGACTATGTCACCAACGTCGAGGTCCTTGAACAGGCTGAAACTGTGAGCATCGAGGCTTTGCTGCTGCGGACACAGCTCCGCTGGGCGGGGCATGTCTCCAGGATGGAGGATCATCGCCTACCAAAGATCACCCTGTTCGGCGAGCTTGCTACTGGACACCGTGACAGAGGAGCACCAAAGAAGAGATACAAAGACTGTCTCAAGAAGTCACTTAGTGCCTGCCAAATCGACCACCACCAGTGGTCTTCGCTTGCTGCGGACCGTGACACCTGGCGCTCCACCATTTACAAGGCAGCTGTCTCCTTTGAGGACTCTCGCAGAGCTAGCCTTAAGGACAAGCGGCTCAGGAGAAAAAACAGAGATGCCGCAGCTCAGAACCCTGGCCAGACCTTCCCCTGCAGCCACTGCGGTCGAACCTGCCTGTCTCGGATTGGCCTCCGCAGCCACGAACAAGCCTGCAGACGTCGTGGGCAACTCCTATAAAATCTTCGTTCGCGAAGTCAAGCCAAGGAGGAGGCCAGGAGGGTTGGGGAGTACACACTGAGAAGGGTGACGTGCTGCTGGTGTCTCAGTGGGAGGCGCATGGACATGATGCGGTCTGAGTGGCCCGTTGGTAGGTTTTCCAGCTTAGTCACAATGGATGTCTTGACCATGAAACCCACGCCTGAAAGCCGTCTTTCTGATGCAGGCCTGCCTGACCAGTAGAGGGTGTACCCAGCACCAAGTTCTTGGAGGCTGCCTTCGTCCGGAAGGCGTACTTCGCTGAGCGCGGCGATGTCGATGTTTAACCTCCGCAATTCATGGGCAATGAGGGCGGAGCGACGTTCAGGGCGTCCGCTGTCTGCTTTGTCGAGCATGGTTCGGACGTTCCAGCATGCTACGTTGAGTCCGGTCGTGGTCGTCATGAGAGTGGATCCGTTATTCTTTCTTGTTTTTTGACCGCAGGAGAAGATGCCCGTTGACCGCGGCTAGCCAACTGGGGTTGTGAGGGGACGAGCTTTGGTTAGGCCACCTTTTCTAGGCCCCTCTCCGTGTGGAGCAAGCAGTGCTGTCCCTAGAGAAGGCTGCTTGGTCGTTCAGGGTGTGCCGAGTGATGTTGTCATCCCCAGGTCAACATCAGGCGACCAATATCCTTAACCGCCTGCATGCAGGTTTGAGACTGCGGCTTCCAGTGACATCTTTCACCTGCCGTTTCGCCCCTCGCCCGTCGCTACAGGACTTGGAATGGTCAGTGTCATGGTCCGTGGACGTTTCCTAAAGCCTGCGCGGTGGAGCTTTTTGGTGGAGTGCAGTATGCGCAGTACTGACCCCACCCTTTAAACCCTTGGTTCATCTGCCATGGCCTAGCAAGCTGGGACGATGGCATCGAGGTCCTCGGGTCGTAGGTTTTATATCAGACTGTCCTTGTCCTAGTCTCTGGCTCAAAAGCCTTCCCCGGAGACACGGGGGCTTTGATGTCAGGGGTTTCCTCCCTTAGCCTTTCCGCAGCCAAGCGGCCAGGCCTGCAAGGCAGCAGGCGACTCGTGGAGGGCGGGGTCGTCTATGTCCCGTGCAGATGTGAACATCTGCCCACTGCCCAAAATATATAGGTTTTGTTCTTTTATAGACGTTTCCAATTGACCTCACAAACGAGAGATCTGTCAGTCTCTATCAATCGAAATCTGGTCTAAAAACGAAACTGAACTTTCTATGGTTATTCAAGGAATGGTAACTCCCCCGGATGCATTAAATAGTAAATAATTGTTTAGATTTAAGAGTTTTAATAAGATTTTTGACCTATCCATTACTGATTCGATTTTCTTTTTCTGGGAGTTTAAAAGAAAATGTATACTTTTCAATCGATGAAGTGGCAGTTGTGTGTTGCTTGATGATTTCGAAAACCAAAACAGTGGCTTGAAAACATGAAAAGGCAAAAGGGTGGCAACAGTTTGGGAAAGAGTGGTCAGTGGATGCACTTTGTGTCGCTCGGTAGAAAATAGACGGATGGAAATTGTAGATCGTGTGCACATCTTTGAAAGAAGACTGACAGCTATGTGTCGCTCGGCTGAAAGTAGTCTGACAGTGAACAGCAAACATTGAACGTAGACTGCCGTACACAAGCAGTTTGAATTTAAATTAGTGAGTATAAATGGCGAGCAGCATAGTTAATTGGCTGGACATTATTACGAAAAGGATCAAGTCAAATCATGGGTATTGGTGATGAAATTATGAATAGTGATTTTTTTTATTTGTTAAGGTGAAATATTTATTGTCAATTACAATATAGAAGCAAACCCCCAAAAATATTTACAGGTGATAATGGCGTCTGCAACAGCCAAATGGTGATTAAACATGAAAATTCAGAAAAATATGCAGCTTATGTGAAGTCTGAAGCTGAAAGAAACCATCTTCAGAGAGCAAAGATAAAAGAGAAATGGGAGACAGAATTTCACACTAGAGCCATGGTGCTTCATTGTGAGCAAGAACTTGCAAGAGCAAGGTAAGGATTTTGGCTTGTTTTATTTCCTGGTACATTAGTACTCGCCATATCTTGAGTGAGTGAGTATAGATTGCTTTACATCCCGCAAGCGACAAAGGCCTTCTCAGGTCGTGCCTGCGCTAAATGAAGAAAAGAACTGCAAGAAGCACAGACAGGAGGGAGAATTTCAAAAGAAAAATACAGATGAATGGACCAGAAAGACAGAAATACAAACCCCCAAATGAGTAGAACCCACCTTGCAAGGGTTAGACAAGGTGACCCTAGGAACTAAAAAGTAGACAACCCCACCAAGGTCCCCTAGGGCAGACCCGGTGGGGGTCGCCATGTCTTGAATGGTGTAAAGAAAATTACAATTGAAGCAACTTTATATATGACAATGACATTGATGTCTTGTTTTTGACTGAAACTTGGCTAAAACTGGGTGGTGACGAGGCAAAATGTGCCGAACTTGCCCCTGCTGGCTTCACCGTCAAGTCATTCCCACGTCCATCTCGGGGTGGCGGTCTTGCCATCATTTTTCGAGATGACCTTGTCCCCTACTTCTCCTGTAACACTGCATTTGCCTTCGAACATTGTTCTTTTGAACTAGCACACATAACACTTACGCTACCAAGCAAGCCAGTACAGTTTTTCATTCTCTACCGGCCCCCTCCTAACCGCAAAAACAAGCTGACTGATGCCATGTTCCTTGATCAGTTTTCTGATTTACTTGAATACAGCAACTCACTCCCAGGTAACCTTGCTATTTTGGGAGACTTCAACTTCTACTTTGACTGCCCGCAGAACTCTAGTACTATGAAACTAATGGATCTTTTGAGTGTTTTTGACCTTGAACAGTCTGTTCGTCAGCCAACTCACAAGCATGGTCATACTCTTGATTGGCTACTACACCGACCAAGTGATAATTTCGTTCAGTCTACTTATGTGTCATATGCACTTGAGTCTGATCATCTATGCGTGATTCCTGATCTAGTTGTTTCAGTGCCACCCTTTCAGCCTGTATTTGTGCAAAAACGAAACATTCGTGCTATTGATCGCCAGGCTTTCAAAGCTGATTTGCATGAATATCTTAGCAAACACCCTGATCCCTCTGCGGGACAGTTGAACTCGGGTCTGAGATCACTACTTGACAAGCATGCTCCATCTGCTTGCCGTAAAGTGTCATGTCGGACATCCTTACCATGGTTCAGCGCCGTGGGAGGCAAGCTTCTCGCTGCAAAGAGAGAGCGACGACAAGCTGAGAGACTATGGCTGTCCACTGGACTTACCGTACACAAGCAGATTTTCAGCGCTGCTAAGAAATATGTAACTTGTCTGGTACTCGTGGTGAAGACAGCTTTCTTCAATGCCAAGATTGCACCGTGCACCACCAGCATGCAGCTTTATAATGTAACCAACAAACTGACTGCTAGAAGGGATTCATCTCCACTCCTGACCATTTTCTCGCCATTAGAGCTGCCTGATCAGTTCTCAAATTTCTTTAATGAAAAAGTTCAGAACATTCGTGATAGACTTGATGGACTTATTTCACAGTCTCCATCACAGTATGACGTTCCCTTTTCTGGTCAGTGTCTCTCGTCCTTCAGACCTATCAGTGAACAGGAACTTCATACTGTGCTGAAGAGAACTGCAGAAAAGACTTGTAGTTTAGACCCACTTCCTACTACATTGCTGTACGAGTGTATTGATGTTGTGCTTCCAGTCATGACCAACATTGTCAACGAGTCCCTGAGGTCTGGTATTTTTCCGTCGGATTTCAAGTCCGCCATTGTTAAACCTTTGCTAAAAAAAGCCCTCTCTAGACCCTAACAATCTACAGAATTACCGCCCTGTCTCAAACCTCCCTTTTCTCTCTAAGATCATTGAGAAGGTTGTGTTGTCGCAACTTCTTGACCATCTGAACCTGAATCATCTTCTTAGTCCCAATCAGTCTGCTTACCGTGCAGGTCATTCCACTGAAACTGCGCTTGCAAAAATTCTGAATGACCTCCTTGAGGCTCTTGATGATGGCAAAGTATCTGTTCTCGCACTGTTAGACCTATCTGCTACCTTTGATACGATTGACCATGACATTTTGCTACAACGTCTCTATTTTGTGTATGGCATTCATGAAACTACTTTATCGTGGTTTAGGTCATATCTGACAGAAAGAACTCAGTGCATAGTTGTTAACGATAAACTATCCAGCCCATCCACCGTGCGCTTTGGCGTTCCACAAGGTTCAGTTCTTGGACCAGTCCTCTTTACCCTGTATGTTCAGCCACTGGCCAGTGTCTTTAACCGTTTCTCTATATCACATCATGCATTTGCAGATGATACTCAACTCCATGACTCATGTTCACCTGATCAGATTATGGACACAATCGAGAGCCTTCAGGAGTGCGTCTTGGATACTAAGATGTGGATGACTTCAAACAAATTACAGTTGAATGACGGAAAAACTGAGGCCATGATCATTGCTTCCCTGAGGTTGACGGAAGACGCTGACACTCCCCCAGTCATTACAAATCTGTGGTGCCACTGTCCCCTTCTCCCCCCATGTAAAAAATCTGGGTGTCACACTTGATAGTAGCCTGTCCATGTGCCTTCATGTGAACAACGTTTGCAGATCCGCCTATACTGAACTGCGACGTATTGCTTCAGTCCGCCACTATCTGACACTTTTGCCTGCAAGAGGCTACTGAGTGTGGATGTAAGAACCCCAAATCAGACAGCTTATGGTGAAACGGGTAGGCATCCACTGCACATTAATAGCATAATAAGAGCTACAAAGTATTGGATGAAACTGATTAAAATGTCTGATACAAGACTTCCTAAGCAGGCGTACAAGATGCAGTTGAACTGTACCATAGCAAGTTGTTTTTGGGCGAACCAAATTGAAAGCACCCTACACAAGTATGGCTTTGGCCACGTTTGGCAAAACGGTGGTGTGGGTGATGAAAGGGCTTTTTTGTTGTTGTACAGGCAAAGACTGAAAGAGTCATCTTTACAGCGGGAAACGAAGGTTCAGTCAAGCGACAGGTTTGCAACTTACAAGCAGTTTAAAACGGTATTCGAACCAGAAAGATATCTATCCCAGATTACGATAAAGAAATTCAGGGACAGCCTTATACGTTTCAGACTGGGAACAGTAGAACTGAATGTGAATAATAGGTATTCAAATACACATGTGAAGAACTGTCCATTCTGTATTGGGACTGTGGAGAATGAAGAACACTTCCTCTTGTATTGTAATAGATACTCAGCACTGAGGAATAAGTACTTGGCTAGCCTTTTGAATGACACTAAGAATGAGGACATAAGCTTGTTGCTTGCAAACCTGGACTGTGACTCTATCAGAAAAGTTGCAATGTTCATATTCTATGCACTTAAATTATGCAATGAACAACTATCTGTGTAATAGGACATTACCTAGGCTATGGGCCGATGGCCGCAAAACATCTGTTCAGTCTGCCTCAAAGTAGGGTAGACCCCCTGATGCAGCGCGTCTGTGCGCGCTGTGCGGCGTGTGTGTGTGTGTGTGTGTGTGTGTGTGTGTGTGTGTGTGTGTGTGTGTGTGTGTGTGTGTGTGTGATCATTATATTATGAGTACCAATTCCAAGAAGAAATTGTTGTTTCTTTTTATTCATATCTTGTCTGTTTCCTTTCTCGTGTTGTCATTGGTTTTTCCAGTTATGTAATCTCACCCCAATTCGAATGGGTCGTTGACCTACCGAATAAAGTGTTCTGAGTTCTGAGTTCTGAGTTCTGACACCTGAAGCAACTAAAGTACTTGTCTTCACTTTTGTTTTGTCTAAATTAGACTATTGCAATGCTCTTTTGGCTGGCTGTTCCCAGTGTCTGATTGGCAAACTCCAGAAAATTCAAAACTCAGCTACTAGGTTGATTCTTAGAGTCCCTAGATCAGATCATATCACACCCCATCTGTCTGCCCTACACTGGTTACCTGTAACAGCTATGATTCAGTACAAAATTTCATGCATGACTCACAGTTGTATTACCTGTTCCTGCCCACACTACCTTGCCTCTCTTCTCCAGCTGTATATGCCCTTAAATCAGAATTTGCGCTCTGCTGCTGACTCTCGAGTTTTATGTATCCCTCTTGTCAAAACAAAGTCGTTTGGTGAGAGGTCATTCAGATACCAAAGCCCAGTTGTTTGGAATGACCTCCCATGTGAACTGAGATAGGTGGATTCGAGAGAGGCATTCAAGCGTGCCCTAAAGACCCATATGTTTTCTGTCAGCTACAAATGACTTTGTCACACACCTGTCATGTTAAAGTCATCTCTATCTATGTTAGAAGTAGTGTGTGTGTGGGTGTGTCTGTGAATGCCAGTATGAGTCCATAAGCGTAGCACTTTTGAATGGTGACTTTATAGCTTGTTTACAGAGTGCGTTGTATTTTGTTTTTGTACTTTTTGTAAATTCCATTTTTGTAATTAGTTATTTTTTGTACATTAGTTTTTGTTAAGCGCCTAGAGCTCTAATCTGAGGTTAGGCGCTATACAAGTACTCATTATTATAAGTACTGAAATATTTTTAAAATCTTTGCTTAATAAGCCCTTTTTAACTATGAAAAGTAGCCTTTGCACCTAAATATAAAATTTCTCATTCCTAGAATGATAAAAATTTGCGTCTTTTACAAAAAGCAAAACCACTGCCATAATCTGTTCTTTGGGGGAGAAAAATCCCAGCAATACGGAAAGCAAAAAATGTTGTCTATGAATGTGAAAATTACAACATGAAAGTCAACAATTCTCAAAAGTTGATGCACTGCATTCATGTACAGTGAATCCAGCACTCAGTTAAGAGACTACATGCTCTTGACATTAATAATTTATACATGTAGATATATGATGCCTCTCATGAAAGACCACCTGCAAGACCATATATTGCAGCTGCACCAAAAATCGTTTTTAATCACAGGTTCTACTGTAAATAAAATTGCATTCTTTACATTTCATGATATTCAGAGAAAAAGCTCGTCAGCAATACATTTGGCGTACTGAAGGGAAAAGAAAGAAGAGGCAGAAAAGGGTATCAACAGATGCAGATCGACCAGCAAAGCGACCCAAAGACATGACTCCGGAGGAGTTCAGAGAACATCGTCGGCAGCTGCGGGCCAGATCTAGAGCAAACGAACATCCTAACAAGAAGCAGTGGCTCAGGGAAAGGAACAAGCAGTACCAGAGACAAAAGCGGCTTGAGAGAAGGTTGGTGGGATAAATGTTGATCTTTTATGCAAATTTACTTGATCGTGGTGTGTTTTGGATAAAAGATTACATCAATTACATTTATGTGGTCATGGATTGTCTTAAAAAATGGGTGCAGCTTTTTGTGTGTTAATTAAATTTGTAATGCCAGATCTTTCAAATAATAGTACCCTATGTAGCACATAATTTTCACCTGTCAGAGTTTCGTAAATTTACAGTGCCTTACTTTGTCCCCCACCACCACCACCACCCACTCCCATTTGTTCAGGCTGACATTATTGTTTTTGAAACTTAGATCGATAAACAAAATTCAAAATGGTTTGTGCAGGTTAGCAACAGGCAAAGATCCATCAGCTCCACTATCCACCTCGACACGCAAAACAGACATCTGCTTCAGTATCCAGCCCGACACCAAAACAGACATCTGCTGCAGTATCCACTTTGACACCAAAACTAAAGAAGACAGACTATAACTTCATTACCAAGATCAGACAACATATTGTGAATAAGACCAAATCTGCCAGAAAGTTTGCACGATACATGCGGAACATTGTTATGTTCAATTCACCAAATAAAAAAGGGGCTTTGTACAGTGAGGGTCTTTCCGTTCACAAGTCACCATTAGCAACATCTGCAAGAAAACAGCAACCAGTCAGAAGAGGTTTACTCAAGTGAAAACAATGAAAGGATTCCCTCTCTTCACATCTAAAACATCTCGTGGCCATGCTCTTTGTGAGGGAAGATATTTCAAGACCTCTGCCACACAAGTGCTATGCAACCAAGAAAGGAGGTGGCTATGTAATGCAGCAGACTCTCCGTAATGCCCACAAGATATTCCAGATGGAAAACCCAAGCGTGAAGATTGGCTATTCAACTTTCACCAGACCTGGCAGAAAGCTGCCATTGTGTATATTGTCTCAATGTCCGTCACAAGGTAGCAGTTTTGAACAGAGCTGTCACAATATGCAAACTGGATCACACCGTGAAGATTGCAGATGAGGTTGCACTTTACAAACTTGCTATGTGTGAGAAGGAGGAGACATCAGCATTTAACAAACCAGAGTGCATTGTTGGTGAGTGCTCAGTTTGCTGTGACAGGATGGCCAAACTTCGGTCCTACTATTCTCTTCTGCTGCAGAGAGACCCTATGGTCACCTATACCTGCTGGAAAAGAAAAACGGCAGATGGGAAGACAAGCAGGGAGCCTGTGGTAAAGAAAGCCTTGGTGTCAGAAATCATTCAAGAAATGGAAGAGGACATCATGTGCCCAGCGCAGAATACCACTTTTCACCGTCACCTGTTTGTGGCGTTCTGGCAGTACCACCAGTACAGGAATCTGAAACAGTCCCTTCGAACAAATGAACTGTTGCTCGTGATGGACTTCACAGAGAATCGCAAGTCACAGTTTTTCGATGAGGTCAAATCTGCACATTTTGATAAGAGACAAATAACACTGCATCCTGTAGTTGCCTATTACAGGCACAATGGAAAATTAGTTCGTCATGCATTGAATTTCATTTCAGATGACATTTCTCATGATCACCATGCAGTCCACCATTTCACAAAAGAATTACTGCACTTCTTTGAGAAGAAAAGAATCATCAGCAACGGCAAGGTATTTATATTTTCTGATGGATGTGCAGGACAATATAAGGGAAGAGGAAACTTCGCAGACTTACCATTGTACCAACATCAAGTTCATCGTCTCTATTTTGGCAGTGAGCACGGAAAGGGTGAGGCTGACGGGGAAACGGGCACCATCAGCAAAGCATTGGAAAGTGCTGTGCTTTGTCAAAAGACGATGATTCGAAACTCTTCGGATTTGTTCAGCTGGTGCACTGACAATCTCACCAAAGCTGACGAACTATCTCAGAGAAACTTCATTCTCATCAAACCTGAAGAAATTAAGAGGAACCGCCCAGAGACCGCAATCAGAGGTGTACCAGGCAGCCGGATGTTCCATCAGGTGATTGGCATAGAGAAACTTAAGATCAAGTCCAGGAGGCTTGCCTGTTTTTGCTGTTCATGCCTGCAAGACAACTTTAGTGACTGTGTGAACATACACTACGTAGGAAACTTCACACAACACACTCTTCAGTATGCCACATGTCCTGCAGTTGTGGAGGAACCAGAAGAACCAGAGGCAGAGCCAGCACCTGCATCCAGAGCAGTGTTCTTTTTGACTCAACAGCAAGAGCTACTGCGTGCCAGGGCATTGGGATTCTCATTTTTTAAAGAAAAAGCACAGGAGTGTATTACAAAGGCTGCAACTGAGTACCCACTACATTTTCCTGTGACAGAACCTCTTTTCAGCAAAGATGAAATGGAGAATCACCGTTCTCAAGCCATCATGCCTCCAGGTTTTGACCGCTTCCCGAAGAAAACAAGAGCAGACGGCAACTGCCTGCCCAGTGCACTTGCATGCGCCACGTTTGGCAGTGAGGACCTACTTACTGAAATCAGAGTCAGAATGGCATGTAAACTTGCACTGAATAAACAGACATACATGTCCCCTGAATTCATTTCTAAAGACACAACTTTGGATGGATGCGAGATTCTTCATTTTTACCACATGACTGGTGACCACATTGGAACAAATATATTCGCAGCCTACAACGCAGAGGCAATGGCCAGTGTGACTAACTCGAAGGACCTAGATCCATGGACAATCCATGCAGCAGCCACTGTTCTGATGCGTGACATAATTTCAGTATATCCCCAGACAGCAGGTGATGGGCAAACCATGCTTAACAGAACATTTAAGCCAGAGAGGCCCTCTGACAACTTTCCCATTTTTTTGATGTGGACTTTCAGTCAGGAAGTCAACTTTGTCCCTAATCATTTTGTTCCTCTGGTTAGGGATTCTGATCCTTTGAATAAAGGTTTTGTGATGAAACCTCAATGACTGTTGATGAGTCAGAGTGCACGAATATGAGTGTTGATGAGTGCATGAATGATGAGGTGTGTTTGAAAGGCAGTTCCATTCCACAAATTGGGGACTTTATCAAGGTTACGTTCTCTGTTAAAAAGAGAGAGAAGGTTTATTATGGTCTTCTTGTTCCTCCTGTAGATGTTTGGCATCCTGTCTCAGAAGGCAATGGAGTATATGCGCTGCGCTTGCTGGGTCAGTCACTGGAGTGACCTCTCCAGGGCGCAAGCCTGGGCGAAGTGTATGGAGATCCTGGGATGCCCAGTCGTCAAGATCCCCCTCTCGGCCTCGCTGATGTATCCAAAGGAGTGCAAAGCAGTACGTTTGGCACCAGTTTGGCTGCAGGAGCTGCCAGAACAGTGCGTGAATACAGGCAGCTGTCTGCCTTCGGGGCTCCACTCCTGATTTGAAGGGTTTACTCCCCCACATTTAGCCGTTGGATCCAACCTGATCTCCTCTGTCCTCTAGCCATTGGCTGTCAGAAACAGCTCATCCGCCTAGTGGTGCAATGTGAACACCACCCCCTCACATGGTTTAGCCCACCAGCTGAGGTGGTTTGCCAGGGTGTGGCGCTTGGAGCCAGCACGTGAGAGATTAAGGAGATGGATGAGGACCAGTCATGCCCGTCCGTCCTATGTAGGACACAGCTGCCGAACAGCAAAGGTACTACCTCTATCCAGAGCCCCCCACACCCTCCTGTAGAAGATATGCTTGTAAAAGAACATGAGTTTTTTGTGAAGTATTTGAGACAGAGTGAGAGTGGCACATATTTTGTTTTTCCTCTCCAGGCTGACATTTCTCTTCTTTCCTTCAGTGCAGCAAAGATATCCGTTGTTGCACCACCCTTGATCAACAACAGAGGGCATTATTTCTTTCAGTAGGTTTGACTGTGCTGTTTTATGTATGTTTTGTGGTCTGCAGATGGTACAGGGTAACAGTGATACATTTCTCCACTCAGCCTGAGTCTCCGATTTGTTCTCAGCCTCTGATAGCAGCTGGGGCATGTTGAGGCAGGTCCAGTTTTATTAAAAAGACCACTGAGTTGTTGCTGCCACTTCATCCTGCAGTTACTGTTTTGCATACACATGAGTTTATTTTCTCTTTTGCGATGTGATATAACTGAAGCGTCCTTGAGCATCGGCCAGATCTTGGAGGTGTGTGTACGCACAGGGCACACTGTTTTTTAATGCAGTTAAATTGTCGATGTAAAGTGGTCAAATTTTAAATTTTCCTGTTTCTCTGTATGCCTCTATTTCACAATAATTACTAATGTAGCTTTGACCAGTGTGAAGTTTTGGGAACTTCAGCTGTAAAACTTGTTTGGGATTCATTTGCACATGTCAAGTTTAGGGGGTGGGGATGTATTGTTAAGTAATACATCATGCTGGTTATGTTTAATGACTAATAAATCACTTGTTTTTCATGCAACAAGTATTACGTGACAGAAAAACGTCGTAAGTGTTGTTCTTTGAGTGTTTATGCCGATGACTGATATGTTTTATGATCACATGACAACGATTTGTTGACAGATAATAAATACAGGCATGCATTCACAGACAATAGCTTACATTCATAATTTATATGCACCATATAATTTGCAAATACCAAACAGCGATGTAAATGATTTTATATATTTTGCAAAGCCATTTTGTACCAACTGCACATCATTAAGCACACACATACTGTTTTTATGAAAATTAAGGGTCACATGCTTCGGAAGCCTGAAATATAAAACTAAGGCATGAGCTGACTCAGATTGTTACTGTTTTGCTATGCTAAGGGTTAGTACTTGCTGGCAGTCAGTGATTTTTGTCTTAAAATTACATTTTATTTTTTGCCTTTTATCCTCTAAAGTGGGATATGTGACATGTTAATACCAGAAAACCTGTCATATTACTGTATAAAATGAATCAGGATGAACTTCTTCTTCTGAGTGATATCTGCACTGTCGAGAACAAAGAACTTGAATCAAAACAAGAATGAAATCTCTCAGTGATAGTTTATGGAAAATCTAAAGCTTATCTCGGAAAACAGTATACAACAGAAGAAATCGATTTATTCACCACAGAGGAGGTAATTAAACTACATGATAAATATGAAAATTACATTGGTTCTCAATGATCCATGACTTAAGTCGATCTCTCGTATGTCTGTACACAAAAGCAGTTGGTCACTTCTTGCCTGTGGACACTGACAATCTATCACATGATCTTGAAAGCAACACTATTGTTTCAAGTTCAATTGGTAAATTAGCATGCCTTATGTTTTACAAATTTGGAAATTACCTCACCCCCACTGTCACCTTACACATTACTGGGAGGCATGTTGATTTTTCTAAAATAAATTTTAAAACCGAAGAAAATGGAGGACAACCAGATGACCCCACAACTGAGCTCAACTTAAATTCAAGTGGTAACTAAACCTAAGAGTCCCGGGAGAATTGAAGCAGAAAAAAAAATTAGCTGAGTGGAATAGACAGAAAAAATTACAACTTCAGGGAAAGGCTCATGTAATTGAATCGCCACCGCCATCAACAGTGCTACCACCACAACAAAGTGAGAGACTCACAACTGAGCCTGCCACACATCAGCCTAAACCGGGAATAACAATACTTTGTTGGCAGATTTGTTGTTGGATTTGGTTATGTAGGTTACAAGTTATGGAAGAAATACAAGCCACAAACTTGAACAGTGCCCAAAAAACCAGAAACTCAAAAAGCAAAGCAAGAAGTCTCCACATTATCAGCAGCACCAAAAGCTTTTGATCCATTAATTATGTAGTGAGTAAATTTATTATTTAAATTTTTGTTGCATAAGAAAAAAATGAGTGACACAAAGAACCTAATGAACCTTGTCTATCACTCTGTCATTATAAGTGGACTTGTGGTCACATACACTATGCTAGGATGAAGTCTTCTCAAACTGCGTTCTGCAGACCTGGGCAAACTAGATTTTGAGGACAGTGCTATGCTAGTTGAGGTTGTTACAGCGTCGATTGCTACAAAGACTTTCTTGTTAAGCAAGGAATTATTCCAGAAAATGTATCTATGTAAATAAAAATATGGCAACATTGGCTGTTATAATTGCGGTGCTGTGGTTAATGCACTTGCTTTTAATGGATCAAATTACCTCTTTTCCAAAATGAGTAGGGAAGAGAGTGCAGAAGAAATGAGATGCCGCAACGAAGCAGCAGAAAAACTAGCACAAGCAGAATAGGATTATGAGAAAAAAAGAATAGAAAGACTTGATTTCATCAATAAAAAAACTTAGACTGGAAGGTCATGCACAGCATACATTTTCAAATGTTGATGACACTATTAAAGAATACTACATTGTTACTGGTGAAAACATGACTATACCACAACCTAAAATTAGCAATTACTACTAACCCAGTCAACAACGAAGAAATGGAGAAATAATGTTCGTTCTTGTAGGAATGACATTTGTTTATTTCACAGTTGTTCTTCTTGCTAGAAGAAATGACAAGCACTGATGCTAAGCTATCAAAAATATATTACTCTCTAGTTGGCTAATGGAAAGGAAAAACTGCAATAGAAAAATTGTCTGCCGCTTCAGGCAGTGATGTCAAGTAAAACAGTGGTTGCAAAGGCAAGCTATATGGGAGATATATTTACCTGCTCCAAGAAAAATAATAAGAACACACTTTGAAAACACCACCCCTAATGACCCACCAAATGGATCTCTTGTTCCTCCCACATGATACTATCAGGAAAAAATGATATAAGTATGCACTGACTGTTGTTGATGTTGCTTCAAGATTCAAGGATGCTGAACCTCTGACAAAAATGCTAACACTGTGGTTGTAGCTTTATAATTGATATATAGTCATGGTCCTCTGAAATATCCTAGGCTTGTTTAAGTTGATGATGAAAGTGAATTAAAAGGCGCAGTTAATCAGTTATTTGCGAAGCATGGTGTGTTAGTACCACGAGGCATACCAGGCATCCACAGGTCACAGGGAATTGTTGAAAACTTTAACAAACAATTATCAGAGAGACTTTTCAGTTATCAGTATTCTGAGGAACTCATGCATGACACACGTAACACTGAGTGGGTTAAAAGATTACCATCTGTGGTAAAAGCAATGAATAAGGAGGATCACCTGAAACCTGTTGATGCTATTAAATTAAAATCAATACCATCAGGACCGCCGGTGCCAGGCTAAAAACAACACAAAAGAACGACACAAGTTTGTTTACGAAACAGGTAAGATATCTGTATCAACCCGGTGAAGCAGTGAATGACATAAAATGTAGAGCAACTGATCCAATATGGTCTACATCTGTTCATAATGTAAAAAAAAAAAAGTTTCTAGTAACCCGCCTATTTATTATCTATATGAGCCTGCTCCTCAGAGGGCTCAGAGAAGAATTACAAATTATTCCACCAGACACTGTTATGCATTTTTAATCATTTCAGGTTAGTGGGAGAGAAGGAATGACAGACCTATCATTTTAAGCCTTCCACTGAACACCTACTACATAAGGTAGTAGGGACTACCCCGAGGTACCCCGCAACCCGCTGGAGAATATCCAGTCCTCTCCCCCCCCCCCCCCCCCCCCCCCCCGAGAGGGGAGGCTAGTGCATGAATAGTCCCAAACAGATCTTGGACCTGCTGGATAGATTTAACTTTTTGCCACCTACAACCAGTTTTGCCCCAAGGGGGGGGGGGGGGGGGGGCTCTTCAGGTAGGCATACCGCGTAACCTGAAATTGCAAACGCAACTCATGTACGAGAAGCTGCCTCCAGAATTTGACTGGTAGCACCGCCAGTACAGCGTGGATTGCATCCTGAAAACTTTATGAGGTGTTGCAGTGGAAGAAGACAGACTAATTTTGAAAAGGCAACACCTAGGCAATTTTGTGGTGCAATTATTCTTTACTTTTAACAAAGGCGTCGCCCAAAGCCAAAAAAAAAAAAAAAAAAAAAAAAAAAAAAAAAAAAAAAAAAAAAATGCACTCAATCAGAATAGCTCAAGGGATGTAATTTTTCATTAAATTCTGAGAATGCTCTTGCTACGCTAATGCCATGGAATTCCAGGCTGGTAAGCTTGCATTGTGTCCTCAGGACATCAGCTGCCGTTTTTGTGACTGCATCGCCTACTAGTTCTAGAAAGATGAGGGTTAGTGGGAGAGAAGGAATGACAGACCTATCATTTTAAGCCTTCCACTGAACACCTACTACATAAAGTAGTAGGGACTACCCCCAGGCTTTGGGCGACGCCTTTGTTAAAAGTAAAGAATAATTGCACCACAAAATTGCCTAGGTGTTGCCTTTTCAAAATTAGTCTGTCTTCTTCCACTGCAACACCTCATAAAGTTTTCAGGATGCAATCCACGCTGTACTGGCGGTGCTACCAGTCAAATTCTGGAGGCAGCTTCTCGTACATGCGTTGTGTTTGCAATTTCAGGTTACGCCGTATGCCTACCTGAAGAGCCCCTCCCTTGGGGCGAAACTGGTTGTAGGCAGCAAAAACTTAAATCTATCCAGCAGGTCCAAGATCTGTTTGGGACTATTCATGCACTAGCCTCTCCTCTTGAGGGGAGGACTGGATATTCTTCAGGGGGTTGCGGGGCGCCTGGGGGTAGTCCCTACTACTTTATGTAGTAGGTGTTCAGTGGAAGGCTTAAAATGATAGGTATGTCATTCCTTCTATATATTCTTTACTTTTATTTTAAACAACGGTGCCGCCGCCAAAAGCGCACTCAATCAGATTAGTTCCTGTTACGTGGTGGAGTTGTAGTCAAAGTATGATAAATACACCAGACACACGCGCATGTAGAGTTCTTTAAAGTAAACCTCGTTCAGCTGCAATCCGTCACACGTGGCTTAAGGATGTAGACAATACTGGAGTAACAGTTCCAACAATATTTAATCAGTGATGTGATATCCACACAGTAATGCACTTTCAAATGCACAAACTATTGATACAAAGTCTCTTCTGCAATGTCCACACTATGACACAAAGTTTCTCATACACAGTGTCTCTCGCAATAAACTACGTGTCTCTACAACTGACAAAGCAAGACAATGTACTAACGGGCTTTCCCAGCGCCCTCCTTATAAATACTACGAAAATCTAGAATCTTCTATGGAAATCATACAACTCAACCAATCAGAACGAAACACGCAGCCGAAACTCATTAACATGAACTTTCCAGAAAAAACTATAATGGGCTACAAAAACACGGCTGCTTACTTCAGCTCTAAATTCTAGCGTATAATGTCACATAAAAGTATGGTATCCCTATCACCTGGTAGCTCTATAAAGTACGAGAACATTCCCAAAACAAAACAAAGGCTGCTCAATCCACGCGCACAAAAAGTAGCGAAAAATGTAGCGAAGTGTTGCGATGCCAACTAACCGACGTGACACTTACGAGGCCACTAGACAGTGCGACCTTTCTAGCACGCTCCGGACTAAACTTAACAAAACGAAATTGGTTCTCTACTCACGAACAAAAGAAAATCTTACTAAAAAGAACACGTGAAACGTAACCGTGAAAGCTCAAATAAACATCAGATCGTTACCTACGAATAACACACGCACGCTCTCACAGGATAACACAACCACAATCGTAACAGTTCCAAGAGACGTAATTTTTTATTTCAATTCTGAGAATGCCTAATGCCATGGAATTCCAGGCTGGTACGCTTGCATTGTGTCATCAGGACATCAGGTACCCTTTTTGTGACTGCATCGCTCACTAGATCTAGAAAGAGAGGGTAGTGGGAGAGAAGGAATGACAGACCTATCATTTTGGAGCCGGCCTTCCATTGAACACCTAATGCATAAAGCATTAGGGCTACCCCCAGGCGCCTCCGAAATCCGCTCAGTGGAGAATATCCAGTCCTCCTCCCCCCCCCCCCCCCCCCGAGAGGGGATGCTAGTAAATATTCCCAAACAGATATTGGACCTGCTGAGTAGATTTAGGTTTTGCCGCCTACCACCGGTTTCGCCCGGCCAAGGGGGGTTCGTCAGGTAGGCATACGGCGTAACCTGACAAATTGAAAACACAACGCGTGTACTAGAAGCCGACTCCAGAATATACTTTCTGTGTCCTGATGACACAATGCAAGGTTACCAGCCTGGAATTCCATGGCATTAGCACAGCAGAGCATTCTCAGGATTGAAATTAAAAAAAAAGATATAAGTTATTGGTCGGAGGGGTTCGCTACACGGACTTTTGTAGGCCTGAGGAAGGTCAAAGGAATCATTGTACCCCGAAGGCCTGCGGCTTCGGCCTTCGGGGTACAATGATTCCTTTGACCTCCCTCAGGCCTACAAAGGTCCGTGTAGCGAACCCCTCCGACCAATAACGTATTTGTTTTCATTCCTCCACTATTTTCGTAAAAGAAATCAAGAAGACATCTTGCGACTACCTGGATCACGCCAGACCGGACTGACGTCAAAGGAACTACTTAGACTTATGACGTAATTTAAAATATGTCATGACGTTGCCGTCTCCAGTACTGAATGTGCTTGTTGTTTTGAACAACACTAAGTAACTTTGTGCTTTAAAACATTTGTAGATCTTTTATAGAACAAACTGACTGGCATCCAAGATGCGTCATCGAGATGGCTACAGTAAACGTCCGTCATTAGTTTTTGCTACAGGAGTTTTTATATCAAGGTCACATCGTGGTACGGTTTGCGCTGAAGTGACTGGTCGTGTGACGTACTGACGGAGGAAAACAAATATATATATATATATATATATATATATATATATATATATATATATATATATATATATATATATATATATATATATATATATATATATATATATATATATATATACCGACCTACTCAGTCTCGTGGTTTTAAAACCTTATCCTACTCGCTTTCGCTCGCCGGTACCGATAAGCGATAAGGCCGGCTTTATAACTGAAATGAAATCACTCTATTCATTCGCGGGTATTCAGATTCAGACTGAACTTTATTATTCATGACTCAAAAGGAAATTGTTGCGTGGTGGTCATTCTAAGTCAGTAACTCAATAAAATATATAATAAATACTAGTTCAGTCTCTCTACTCACTATAATACTATAAATACTGACATCAGTCGATGCCGCGGCTCACACGCACACACACTGTGACAACACTGACACACACATACACACACGCGCATACACTGTGACACAATCAATGGCGCTAACTGCAGGTTAAAAACATACATACAACGAGCATAGCACTGACACACGTACACTGACACGGCACTCGCGCGAAGCCGCGCACTGACACGGCACACGCCAGCACTCGGCACAGCTGACGCGGGACTGTGTACCGCATGCAGAATTCACACACAGCCACGTGCGCTCACGTGACCGCATGCCATATGACGGTATCTATGTATGTATGCGCGCAAACGCGAGCGCGCCGCATAAGATTAAGAATGCACATTCGCGCGCACGCACTCACACACACCCACATCAGTACTAACAAAAGCACGCTCACACAAGCCGCTTCAGTACACAAGCACTGACGCGCTCACTGAGGCGGCAGCCAGCGGCAATCCGACGAGAGCCGGCCACAGACACGACAGCCTGCATACGGCGGGGAATAGTCAAGTCCGTTCGTTCGTCCATCAAACAAACAAACAAACAAACAAGCTGTTTACTTGTAGGGAACGAACGAACCAAACAACCACACAAACAAACCGCTGTTTACATCATGTAGGGAAACAACACTGAGAACCAACTGAAACAACCAACACAACTTACCAAAAGCAAACAAATATTTCATACAAAACCACAGAAATTTCGCATCATGCACCCCACCACATATTACTTTCGATTTGTTGCTGCATTGTGGCACTTTCTGTGCTCTGGAACAACCAAACGTCATTACTGCTCAAGGTAAAGTACGTTGTGAAAGGCCTGTGGAAGAGGTCAGCAAGTGCGATGACGGAAGTGCGCACTAAGCTGATGCGGGAGGCAACTCTAAGAAATTGATCTACCGAAGCTTGTTCCGCATACCGTTTATTGCGACAGACTTGCGTTTTTCACGTCTTGTTTGGATCGTGACTGACTCCGAGCAGGTATTGTTTATGCTTTGTACATTTTAATATTCATCTTTGTGATCTGCCGAACATTTGACAACTGTTTTGGCACAGATTGCTTGGCAAATTTAGACGGAAAAGCGACCGGAGTAATACGTCCGCCTGGTGTGCAGTGTTGTATTACTCAGTTTTGTTCACGATGTGTACACAGTGCTGTATCTAAGTCTTTGGGTGACCACCTTATTATATTGTACGCTGTACAGATTTTCATCCTTATTAAGTTTTGCTGCACTGCACAGAGTTATACATTAAAATTATGAATTACTCGCTGAATAAGCATTTTAAATACTTAATAAGCAGCATGGAGCGGTAATCAGTGTGAATGTGTTGAAATTTCTGTATGGTGGACAAATGTCTTGTGTGCATGTTAGTTAAACCAATACATTTGACTTACTTGTCTCTGTGGACATTTATAACTTGCCATCTCTTCTGTGGCAGGTACAAGTATGATAACAATTAACATTTTTATGCTCAGTATGTGAAAACTAGGTCATCTGGCAGATCATAGTTTTCCTGGGTACACAGGGGTCAAAATTAGCGCGTGCCCCGAGCCAAATGCTACGAAAAATTACCTCGGGCACGCTAATCTGCCGTCTAGCGTGCCCGGTTGGCTCTCAAAAATAAGAAAAGAAAAGGGCAGATATCAAGGACAAGGTCTCAAAATCAGAATGGGGCACTCAAAGTTTTTCTCTAGGGTGCCCCGTTGGCACTCAAATAAAAAAGTTAAATTCGACCCCTGGGTACATCTGTATGTGGGCTGACGGCAGCTAACATCAGCCCAATACTGACTCAGTCGTTAGTAGTGGGTGCTGACCATCACCCAGTTAATAATGGTTAATTGGCTGACCGTGGCAAGGGAATAAGAAGAAAATATAGTACTCAGTAATAGTAGGTCTATTTTGAAAAGTCACCACTCCAGCTATGAACTCATGAAGTTTTGTAGTGGAATTTGTTTGCTGTGTGTGTTGCTTGGTAGGTGTGTGCATAGGTAATGCTGTATGTGTGTGTGTTGCTTGGTAGGTATGTGCATAGGTAATGCTGTGTGTATGTGTGTCTGTGGCTGCATATATTATTAGTGTCAACTGTCATCTTTGTCTTAACTTCAACTGGGGTCGCACTCACTTTTCTAAAACTGAGTACGTCAAAGGCAATACTTACTTACTTACGCCTGTCATCCGTCCCAGGGTATAGGCCATCGACGAGAGACCTCCAGCGACTCCTGTCCTGTGCTTCTCCTTCGATTTTACTCCAGGTGGTTCCCAGTCTCTTGATGTCTGCTTGGAGGTCTCTACGCCAGGTGTTTCTCAGCCTGCCTCTTTTTCTCTTTCCTGGGGGTTTCATGACAATGCCTGCCTAGTGATACTGGAAACTGGCTTTCTCTTCTGTGACCAATTCATTCTCTGCTGTTATCTGCTCTGTTCTCTCCCAGAGTCTGATGTTGCTGATCTTCTCTGGCCAGTGGATTTTCAAGATTCTTCTAAGGCAACTGTTTATGAAGATCTGTACTCTGTTGACTGTGGTTTTTGTCAACCTCCAAGTCTCTTGCTCCATATAGGAGAACTGCTTTTACGTTTGAGTTGAAAATCCGGACTTTGGTGTGTCATGACAGCTCTCTGGAACTCCACACTTTTTTTCAAATGGAGAAAGGCTGCTCTTGCTTTACCGATTCGTGCTCTGACATCTGCATGTCAAAGGCAATGCTGTCCAAAATTGCGTATGATGTAGCCTCACTAAAAAAGTAGCATGTATTGAATAGTCTGCAAGGAAATGCCAGTGCTAGTCTGAGATTGTCTGAGATGACATTGTCACTGAGAGTTTCCTTTGTTAGTCTACTATGTCTACATCTGAAAGTGTCAGTTCTCTCTCTCTTTCTCACACACACACAGACATATTAATTATTATGCTGCACGACACCATTAGCAACAGTGCAATGTTGCCTATAAGGGTTTGCCTATAAGGGTTTCATGCCAAAATCCAGCCAGTTTTCTGTTGTAGCCGTAAATGGGGAAAGTGTCCTTCTATGATCATTTCAAAAATTGAGAGGAAGCTGTTGTTTTGTGGTTTTTTGAAACTACTGTGCTGGCTTCAAAAATATGAACAGCGTTCCTGGTGAAATTTCTCTCATCATGTTGAATTATAATTTAGCATGCGATGAACATTAATAGGTTGACGCACATACGAACAAGTAGGAACATAGAGTTACCACAGAAAATGACCTCTGAATGAACTGATGCTGATGTTTATTAATAAGTAAATCAGCGCATTATATAGGCGCTTTATCCCAATTGAAAATCGGCTCAGAGCGCCGCTGCGAACTGAACCCAACAAGCAAGCTCACATGAATCATGCACATTCACTCACAGTACATAGACACAGAACATTCACGTGGTGCTAAGGGCAAGCTCAAGCAAGCTACTGCGGTTTTGAAAATTTAAATTGTTTGTATTTGAAATTTAATAAGTGGGCTGAAATTGATAGTAATGATATCAAAGTCTTGGGGGAGGAAGAGCTGGAGTACCCGGAGAAAGAACCCCCGAATTAACGGTGTCACTTACTAGAGAGGAAAAGTCCAACGCCGAAACCTTGTATCGAACCTCGCTCCACTAGCATTGGTGGCAGGCGCTTTACCGCTGCGCCACGGCAGCCTTTCAGCACCACGGACTGCCCCTGTTTCAGCAACGTATGTTGTGACTTAAGGTCACTGACCCCAAAAGCTGGACTGAAGATGTGCAATTTTTTTATTTAGCTCTCATCACACACACTGATTAATGCCTGAACCTTTGTCAAAGTGTCTTAGTTCCATAAAAATGTTGCTGGTTGTAATGTAAGAACTTTCACAAAAAGCAGCTTGATCTAATCAACATATGACGTGTTTTTTGAGTGCTGGAAGAAAAAGATAAAAGATTATAGTAATATAATAGTTACTGTGACAGTCTCAGTCTTTGCTTAACGGCAGTAGGTTACTATAGCTAAACCCTTCTTTTCATCATGCTTTTCACTGCTTTGAACAGTGTTCCCAAACATTTTCCTGTTGATCGACTTTTACAGAAATTGATCAATCCAGTCAGATACTTTAGCAATGCCAAACGCATTTCGCTCTAACTGAAGACAAATTTTTGCGTATAGCAGGCGTATATCCCCCAGAAAACTGCATGAAGGCTAATTTTTTAGGGGTTTAAAACACATTTTTTTGTGTGTGTTACAAGTGCAAACCCTGCTTCAAGATGTCTTCAGTCAGTATGGCATTTTGTCAAGGATATGGTCAAGGAGTAAATGCGCTATAGACTGTTAATTTTTCTTTTTAGTAGTAAACATTCTGCAAAATGGCAAAAGATTTGTTTAACAGAAATTGTCAGGTAAATACACAAACATGTATATGTTGTTCCCTAATTGCACATGCAGAATATTTGCAAGAAATTAATTATGAACCATGCATTATGTGTTTTAACTCATGCGAGACGTGCCACCTCCGAATATGTGGCTTAAAGCCAAGTATCCGGAGGCGGCACATCTCAAATGCATTGCCATTAATGTAACCTGAATTTTTGCATTATTTGAACAAATGGTCAGGTTTTTTTTCTGTGCAAAACTTTTTAAAGAATGAGTTACCCACCCTATGGCGGTGCCCCAGGAGGCTTTCCTCCATCCGGAGGGGGATACCCACCCCCAGGGGGGTATCCACAAGGAGGAGGCTTTGCTCCGGGATCAGGACCTGTCTACCCTGGTGGAGGGGGCTATCCTCAAGGACAAGTGAGTTTCAATGAAGAACATCATTAACCCCCTTCGGCCCTTGTGCATTTAACCATATGTACTGTTTACACTTACAATACCAGTGGCTACTTATGCACAAGGGGTTAACCAGTTGGCTGTTGTAGCTCTTTTTGTCAAGGTGATTTCTGTAGGAAGCATCTTGACAAAAAAGTCTGACTGCCAAAAGGTTAAGATTTTTACAGTACTGATGGATGCATGCATAAGGGGGTTACGATTTTTTCAGCACTGGTGGCTGCATGCACAAGGAGGTTAAGATTTCTAATTTTGTCCAGTCACACAATGCCTACTGCATATGTAAGAGGTTTAAATTTTTATGAGCCTCTTCCGAATTTCTCTTTTCGAGATAATAAAGTACTCTTATTCTTATTCTATTCTTCTGTCTGTCACACTCACAAATTCTGTGTCTCTTGCAGATTAGGAGTGCCCCCAGTTACTCAAATTCATTTGTTTTTGATCATCAGAATTCAGCTGAGGAATTATCGGGATTTAGAGTAAACCTTTCATGGCAGATAATCTTTGACGTGTCAATAGCAGTACTGTTGCAATTTGTGTGGTATTGTTATGTTGTGTGACTTTTTGACAAGTTTTGGTACTAATACGGGTCAGCCTTGGTATTACACATACCAGTTTATCTCTGTATACTGCAGTGTAAATGATGTAATTTTTGTGTCTGCCAGGTGAGCAAAAGGTCCTCAGGTGCCTTTTAGCTAGGCCATGCACATCCGTGCACAAGCCACCTAATGCCGATGTCGGCTCAAAAATGTTTTGGTTACAAAGTGTTTTTTCACAAGTCTGTGTAAATTCTGCACTACAATAATGCTACGTAAATAACGCAGTCTGACTTTGTGGATCACAGGTGCTGTGATATACTGAGGCTGACCTCTAATATGTTCTGATACTTGCTAGTGAGTTATCATTTTCTGCAAAAAATGGAAACGGTTTCGGGTTCACTTTTGAATTTTTTTTTTGTTGATGGTGACTTTCAGGGATTTGATATTAATATTATAATGAAGTTATTTAACCCTCTTAACCCCATGGCCGCAATTCCAAACTTTTGGAGGCGTTGTCTAACGACTATGTACCAGTTGCAGGAGATGGATTGATCATGATAATTCAAGGGTAGTGCCAGATAAGCTTGGCGCCTGCAGGCACTAAGCTCATCTGGCACTACCCTTGAATTATCACGATCAATCCATCTCCTGCTGCAACCCCACCCGGGTCTGCCCTGGGGGACTTGGGTGGGGTTAGGTATTTTTTGGTTCCCGGGGTCACCCTGGTCAGCCCCACAGGGTGGGTTTTTCTCTCTGTTCTGGGGCATGTGTTTCTGTCTACCCTTTGTCCATTCACCTGTATTTGCCTTTTTAAAACTCTCCCTGCTGTCTGCACTGCCTGTAGCTCTTGATGTTGGATGTGTGTTGCTAAATGGTCTTAGCTTTATTTAGGCCCCATGTGTTAGGTTTATTTAATGTATTTGACCGGCTGGTGACATACATTCAATGTTCTGTTTCTTTTTTTTTTTCACAAGCAGTGCAGGCACGTCCTGAGAAAGCCTTGTTGCTGTCGGGACGTTAAGCAATGTACAATCAATCAATCAATCATCTCCTGCTGCAGGATGCTGGGGTTAACTGGGTTAAAGAGCAGATGTGTAAACAATCTATTTGCAGTATGCCATGCCCACCCCTGAGTCCGCCTCATCTGCTGCGTATGGTGGTGCTCCTGGGGGAGGCATGTCTTACCCAGCACAGCCTGGGGGCCTTGGATTTGGGGTTCGTGCACACATTTGTTCCTGTTTAACCATTTAAGCTCCGTTTCTGTACATGAACAGGATATGGAACGACTGTGATGGTTGAGGACTAGTGTCATCCCTGAAATATCATTGTTGATCTGTCTCCTGAACAATAATGTACTCTTCTGCGTTAATTTTGTAATTGTATGCACACTGACGCAGTGGCAAATACAATTGTTGTGAAACAGACCTCTTGAAGCTTGAAATGGGTAACTTAATAAAGTCAAGTTAGATTCTAAGTATGCAACTAATGTGAAAAATTGAACAACACCCAACTGCAAGAGGTATAGATCCTTGTGAGACCCCGCAGGTGCGGGGTCTCAGGAGGATCTGTGCCTCTTGCTGATACCAGTTTGTGCCCGTGTCCTATTCAGGTGGGGGGTGGTATTTGACATTGAATTTACAATGATTTTCTAAACGCTGTCTGCACCCACTGGCAGAGAAGGGGTTAACTCATTCAGCCCGATGCACATATTCCCCAAATTTTGAAGGCATCATCTAACGACTATGCACCTTTTGCGACCGTGATAATTCAAGGGTAGTGCCAGATTAGCATGGCGCCGACAGGCTCCAAGCTAATCTGGCACTATCCTTGAATTATCACGGTCGACCCATCTCCTGCTGTAGTGCGTCAGGACTGAATGGGTTAATATTTTAAATGTGGAATCTGGAAGCATTGATTTTTATATAAAGTGCAGGGCCATGCTTACAGTTACAGTGTTAGCTGTACCTAATGTAATGAATCGTTTGCAGGACCAACCTCCAGGAATGCCCCCTGTTCCAGGTGGATACCCTGCTGCTCCCAATTTGGCCATGCCTAATGTACCCAGTGCTATTCAACCCACATACAATCAGGTAAATATGTTGGCAGTGTGTCATTGACACTACCTGATCAGGCTTTAAGGTAGGATTTAAATTTGTCCGTCATCAAGACAGGCAGCCTCACCAGAAAATCTATACCAGGTGCTCTACAGTCTATGACATACTTTTATTATACAGCCAGGATAAGTACATCAGTACTGATCACAATTCTGCACACTTACACTATCAAGAGTACATGGAGGTGGGATGCGTTGTGGTGGGTGAGGTTTGTGTGATCACATAATCTTACGAAAATCGCAACAGCGTAAACATTCATGTGTACGTCTGATGCAGCAGGCCTCTGTGTTCCTAAAATGAGCCAATGTTTAATTTGCTCTTGAGATTTGCCCATCCCACTGACGGATGGCCTACCATTTTTTTTGTCCATGTCCATTTTTTTTTTCTGTTATCGGAAAGCCTGCTGATGAACAAGATGAAGATTTGACTTACAGTTTACCAAATTTATATGAGCCGGTCTGCTGAGAATAGTGACTGATACTATGTAAGTAATGGGTAGGAATTTGACTTAAAAATAAGGGTTTGCTACTTGGCAATTGTCATTATATGTATGCTACATTGAACAGGTTTGTACTTACGAATGTTTTATTTTTGGCTGACGTACAATAGAAAAAGTGAGTTTATGTACTTATCCATCTGTTTTCTGTCTGTTGTGGGTGATAAACTTAAATGTTGATGTTTTCAATTAACCCCTTAACTGCTGAGAAAAATTGAATATGATCCAGCTGCAAGAGCCAGAGAGCCTCATGAACCCGTGCCATTGTGGGGGCTATTGAAGCTCTGTGCCTCTTAGTACTCTTACTGACATTCTTGGGGCCACTGAGGCTCTTTGGTGTTGAATTAACCCACATCATACGGAGGCTAAAAGCTTCAAATGTGTGCACTGCCATATGTAAGCTACATTATAGTACTTACAGATAAGGATATAGACCAATGGCTTTAGTTCAAGGTTAGTGCCAGAATAGCTAGAGGCTAGAGGCGCCAAGCTATCCTGGCACTACCCTTCAACTATTTTAGTAAAACTTATTTTACACAATGGTGTATTCCGAATGATAAGGGTTAATGAAAATTGTAGAAACACAATCTGCATTAACTGGCAATGAAGGGGTTAACTTACTTGTACCATTGGCATCATTCACAAAGTGGTTAAGCTTATACTTTATCTATTGTCTTCTTTCACTTTAGCCTGCATATGGAGGGCAGCCAGGCTATGGAGCACAACCCCAAGCTGGTGGATATCCCCCGCAGGGCTCTGGTTACGGGGCCCCACCTGGGGGCTACGGATCTGCCCCTGCCCCTGGAGGGTACCCCAGCCAGTATGGTGCACCTACGTCGCAATCTCAGCCCAACTATGGGGCCCCACCAGGGGGCCAGTATGGTGCGTCCCAACCACAGTATGGGGCCCCACCTGGCGGTCAGTATGGAGCGCCACCGAGCGGCCAGTATGGAGTCCCACCCACTAGCGGGGTAGGGTATGGGCAGGGGGGGCCAGGCTACTCTTCAGCGCCTGTCGGTGGTAGTTATGGCCAGGGAAGTGTGCCATCGGCTGCACAGTATACGATCAGGGTGGGTATACTAATAATAATAACAATGTATATTTTTAAGGCGCCTATACTTTCGATAAAAAAGCTCTAGGTATGCACCGTCTGTTTTTGTTCTAAATCTGTGTACTGGTCGATGATTTATAAATCCCCTATGTTTGCAGATATATTCAAATTGTGTGTGTGTGTGTGACAGATATGAATTCAAACCTTGAAGTTAGTTATATGCGTGAATATGGTCACCATTTATTTACCACTCTGTGATCTTGTGATGGCCATAAGCTGTAAAGGCCTACATTGTAGTCCTAAATTGCAGAGCAGTACCAGTAAATAACGTGTACTATTTAATTAGTTTAGATTTTACTAAATTGTAAATTGTTGGTTTGTTACTGAAAATTTGAAACAGTCATTAAAATATGGTTGACACTTCAACTGGAGGTAGCATGTTTGTCAAAAATCACAGTCAGCAACCAAAGAGTTCATGACACTTTTTTCTGCAGGAGGAGGGAACCCTGAAGCCATATCCTCGTTTCAATGCTGAGGAGGATGTTCAGAAACTGAGAAAAGCCATGAAGGGCTTTGGTGAGCGATTCTTTGCTTACATGTGTAATTGTGTTAACAATTAACTATAGATTTAACCACTACTGTTGTTAGCACTACTTGCTGAGGTGACTTCTGCAAGAATCACCTTGACAACAGCGGTACTAGAGGCCAAAAGGGTGAACAGGTGCCAGGGAACCTGTATTTGTTTCCTCAAAAACATTACCGATGACATGACTTTATGGAAGTGTCTACTTACTTGCTCAATTTTAGCCTAGAATCCGTTGTGTGCCAACACAACCCGGGAGGCACTCGGGGAACCCCTCGAGGGGCCGAGAGTAGTCTCCCGTTCCTGCCCTACCAGTTCCCGGTCATGTAGTAGACCATCCAGTCAGTCTACTTCGCTCGCGCGGATAAGACGTGTTTAGCCTAGCTCTTGGACGGTGACTTCTACCGGTCTTCTTTCCTACGGTCGTTTCCGTACGCCCTCGTGTACTCCGCGTCCTTTCTTCCGTGCCTTCTGGCGGGTTTCCGGCTTTGCTGTCCTCGTGGCCTGGTCTACCGCCTTTTCGCCTGTGCCGGCTCGGCTCGGCTCCCCTCCACGTGGTGTGGCGGTGTTATGGTGGCCCCTGTCCCCGCTTCGTCTCGGAGGTAAGGTAGCGGTAGCTGCCCTCGACTGGCCCCCCGGCCGGGCGCCAGCCGTTTCACGGCCGCCCGTTTTACGGCTATCTCTACGGCTCTCCCGACGCTGGGCTTACCTTGTGCCCTCGTCGTTAACGCCTGGTTAGCATCTTGGCTCGGCGCCATTTTGTTCTTCGGCGCGTGGTTTGCTTGTACTATTCATTGCCCTCTTTACTCTCCCCCCCCCCTGCGATTAATCTGGCCCGCCATGTATGCCGGCAGAGCGCCGCCTTAGCAAGTTAGTGCCGCTTACTGGGTGGTACTACTGATATTGTACCTTTGTGCGCCCGGCGCTTCTCTTCGCTGGGGAGCTGGTTGGCGCGGGGGTAAAAGGGTTCACCTCTCGAGTGAAGGGTACATGGTTCGTTTCCAGCTTGGGTCTTAATGTGTTCAGAACCTTTCGGTCCCCTCCCTGATATCTCCTCCGTGGGGGACGTTTACGTTAAGCCCTAAAGGAAAAGGGAGAGAATGACTTGGCCCTGGGGACCCTGTAGCGGCTGCGTCGGTCGTTTTTGGCGGTTTGCAACCCACTTGGTCGCCTAGCATACTTTGGTGGTGTGGTAGCGCCTACGTTAGTGAGATAATAGTAATAATCGTATAGTAACAAGCGCATTTTATAGGCGCTTTTACCGGGGTTGGAGATCGGCTCATAGTGCTGCTACTTCCTGGACCCTCGCGCACGCGCACGTGTACCACACGCATTAGCTCACACACTGCACGGCACACAGTTCGTTCAGGGGGGGTTAAGGGGCTACTGCAGTTTGGAATTTCAAATTCTTGGTATTTGAAATGTGATTCAGTGCGCTACGCGGATTCTGCTCCCGGTGTGGCGTCTCCCTGTGGCAGACGGTTGACCATGCGGCGTGCTTCCCTGTGCCGGCTGCTCCTCGGACCCCCTTCGTGGGTTCTGCACGTCCCGACCGGAGCAACGGTGGTCTCACCTGGAACCTTACCAGCGCGAGCTCCCACACTCAGCTGCCTCGTGGCCGGCCCTTAGGCCGTCCCCTGCCACCTCACGTAGCAGCCACTTCTTCCCGTCTCGGCCTTACGGAACGGATCTCTCGTCGGGGACTTGCTGGACCGGCTGACCACATGCTGACTGCCCCTGCTGCCAAGCCCGCTGATCCTTCCGGAGGATCTGTATGCTGGCAGAGCGCCCGCCTCACTGAGCCCGGCCTGCAGCAGGGTGCCACGAGCCATCCCACGTTGACTGGCCGTCCTTCGTCGGGTACCCACCGAAACTGCTGACCACAGGACTGCCCCTGCTGCCACGCCCGCTGATCCTTGCGGAGGATCTGTATGCCGGCAGAGCGCCCGCCTCACTGAGCCTGGCCTGCAGCAGTGGGCCACGAGCCGTCCCTCGTTGACTGGCCGTCCTCTCCTGTCTCTCCTCGATAAGCCCGCGGGCTCTTCCGAGGGGTCTGGTTCCCGGCAGAGCGTCAGCCACAGCGTGCACGGTTCAGCCACGCTCCCGACTCCTCCCATTCCACTGTCGGAAGTATCGGCCCGCTCTAGGGTCGCCTGGACGTCACGCTTCGTCGCGCTGTCCCACCCCATCTTTGGCACTCTTGCCTCGACGCTCTCGTCTTCCCCTCGATGGCGCCCCGCCTGGGTTCGCTGCTATGGTTCGCCGGCCGTGGATCGCCTGCCATGGATCGTCTCCCCCATTCCCGGTATCGCAGTCGCCCCCCCCCCCCCCCCCCTCCCCAGGACGGTCTTCCGCCGCGCGCCCGCCTCTGTCGCCTCGTCGCTGACGTCTTCCCTTCCTCGGCACTGCACCCCCACCCCCACCCCAGGGGAAGGTCACCGACTGCTGGACTCCGACCGTCGGGCCCTGGGATCCAGTCTCTTCTCCACCCACCCGGCTTCACGCTTCGGCGGGATTCTTCTCCGCCCTCCTCCGGCTAGCTGCCCGTCGCGATCCTAGGCCTTGGGCAACACCTGCCCGCCTCCTTCGCCCACGATTTTCCGTCGTGGCGCCCCGCCTTCACGCCTGCTGGCGGATGCCTCCCGTCTGCTCTGCCCTCTCTGGACCGAGTTCTGAGTGACCCTCTTCTTGGCCTCCACCCTGCGCGGAGAGGTCCCCTCCCTTCCGGGACGCCGCCTCGGAGTTCGCTCGACGCCCCGGCCTGCTAAAGCCGCCCTCTTCTATTTCACGACTGTGCAGAACCACACCTCGCGCTGGGACCATATGGCGGTGAGGCGCGTCCCCTGGGTGGTGGATAGGGGGTCCCTCGTGAGAGGGGTGCACCGAATGAAATAAGGTGCCGTGAACCAACATGGTCTAAGGGAAGGTGACCCCGACAGAAAACCCCTGGTCCTCCTAGTAAGGGGGTTGGGCGTGGGGGTAGCTTCCCCACCCTGCAAAAAAGGAAATAGCTACAAAAACGCCGACGAAAAGACTAACAGTAATTCCTTTCCTGGAGGAGGAAGGTTCTTCTACTAGAAGACTTATGACGTCCTGTGGTGAAAGCCGGAAGTCTTCGGAAGCCACAGGACCGAGCCACCTCTCTCTATCCAGGGACACAACCATGGGCACATGGAATGTCAAGACCATGTACCAGAGCGGCAAGGCCGCCCAGATAGCAGCGGAAATGCAAAAGTACAACCTTTCCCTGCTAGGTATCAGTGAAGCCAGATGGACGCAGTCTGGCCAGAAAAGGCTGTTAAGTGGGGAGATGATTCTGTATTCAGGTCATGAAGAGGAGAATGCCCCCCATACAGAAGGAGTAGCATTCATGCTGTCACCAGTGGCACAGAGAGCGCTGATGGGCTGGGAACCTCTTGGGCCAAGAATTATCACAGCAGCCTTTAGAACCAAGAAAAAGCTCAAGCTGAACGTCATCCAGTGTTGTGCGCCCACCAATGACAGTGACGAGGAAGAGAAACAAGAGTTCTACGACTGACTCCAGAGTGCCGTGGACAAATGTGCGGAGCGAGACATCACCATCGTCATGGGCGATTTTAATGCCAAAATAGGGGAGGACAACACCGGATACGAAGAGGTGATGGGGAGACAGGGACTAGGCTCAGAGATGAGTGAGAACGGGGAGAGGTTTGTAGACTTTTGTGCTCTAAACCGACTTGTCATTGGAGGCAGCATCTTCCCACACAGAAGAATACACAAAGCAACTTGGGTCTCACCTGACCATACAACAGAGAACCAAATAGACCATATCTGCATTAACAAGAAATTTAGAAGATCCCTTCAAGATGTTCGAGTGAGGAGGGGAGCAGATGTCGCCTCAGACCACCATCTGCTTACCTTAAGAATGAAGCTCAAGCTAAAGAAAAGCCGCACAGAGACAACAAGAAGACAGCGCTATAATGTAGGCCTCCTGAGAGAAACTGGAGTTAGAGAAGAGTTCAAACTGGTGCTGTCCAACCGGTTTCAAGCGCTACAGGAGCTAGTAAATGAAGAGGAGGCGGTCACCACAGAGCAGCAGTGGAAGGCAGTTAGAGAGGCGCTGAACTCAACCTGCAAAGACACTGTAGGGCTCAGGAAACACCACCACAAGGACTGGCTGTCAGCACAGACCTTGAAGAAGATAGAAGCGAGGAAGCAGAAGAAAGCAGCGGTCAACAACAGTCGCACGAGAGCAGCCAAAGTAAGGGCACAGGAGGAATACTCGGAAGCCAACCGCGAGGTGAAGAGGAGTATCAGGGCAGACAAGAGGGCCTACACAGACAGCCTGGCAGCAGAGGCAGAAAAGGCAGCAGGCAGCGGCAACATGAAACGGCTCTACGACATTACCAGAAGATTGTCGGGTAAGTATGGCCATACAGAAAGACCAGTAAAAGACAAAGAAGGCAAGCCTATTGCAGGCAGAGCAGACCAACTCGACAGATGGGCCGAGTATTTTGAAGAGTTACTGAACAGACCTAGCCCACCCGACCCCCCCGACATCCAGCCGGCAGAGACCGACCTACCCATCAGCTGTGACAGACGCAGCTGGGAAGAGATCAGAAGAGCAGTGGCATTTTTGAAGAATGGCAAAGCAGCAGGACCAGATGGCATCCCAGCAGAGTCTCTGAAAGCAGACCTAGAGACAACAGTGGAGATGCTGTACCCACTGTTTGGAAAGATCTGGGAAGAGGAGGTGATGCCAGCTGACTGGAAGGAGGGGTACCTAATCAAGCTTCCCAAGAAAGGCGACCTCAGCAAGTGTTCCAACTACAGAGGAATCACCTTGCTGTCAGTACCAGGAAAGGTCTTCAACAGGATCATCCTAGAGAGAATGAAGAACTCCGTTGACCCCCAGCTGAGAGACCAGCAAGCAGGATTCAGGAAGAACCGATCATGTACAGACCAGATCGCCACTCTCCGCATCATCGTGGAACAGTCTCTGGAGTGGAGCTCCCCGCTGTAGGTCAACTTTGTGGATTATGAGAAAGCATTTGACAGCGTGGACCGAGAGACTCTGTGGAAACTCCTACGACACTACGGTGTACCCACAAAGCTCGTCCGCTTGATCAAGAGCAGCTATGATGGCATGACATGTCGCGTGATCCACGAAGGGCAGTTCACCAGGGAGCTCCAGGTCAGAACTGGTGTCAGGCAGGGGTGTCTGCTGTCTCCGTTCCTCTTCCTACTGGCCATAGACTGGGTCATGAAGATGACCACAGAGCACAGACGAAGTGGAATACAGTGGACACTGTGGACACAGCTTGACGACCTCGATTTTGCAGACGACTTGGCATTACTGTCCCACACTCGTCAACAAATGCAGGACAAGACCACGAGGCTTGCTGACATCTCGTCCCAAGTGGGCCTCACCATTCACAAACAGAAAACAAAGACAATGAGGCTGAACACAACCAGGGAAGAACCAATCTTGCTTGCTGGCACCCCGTTGGAGGAGGTGGAGTCCTTCACCTATCTCGGGAGCATCATAGACAAAGAAGGCGGCACTGATGCAGATGTCAGAGCACGAATCGGTAAAGCCAGAGCAGCCTTTCTCCAGTTAAAAAAAGTGTGGAGTTCCAGAGAGCTGTCACAACACACCAAAGTCCGGATTTTCAACTCCAATGTAAAAGCAGTTCTCCTATATGGAGCAGAGACTTGGAGATTGACCAAAAAAAAACCACAGTCAACAGAGTACAGATCTTCATAAACAGTTGCCAGAAGAAGTTTGAAAATCCACTGGCCAGAGAAGATCAGCAACGTCAGACTCTGGGAGATAACAGAGCAGATAACAGCAGAGAATGAAATTGGGCGAAGAAGATGGGGATGGATCGGTCACAGCCTGAGAAAGCCAGCTTCCAGTATCACTAGGCAGGCATTGTCATGGAACCCCCAGGGAAAGAGGAAAAGAGGTAGGCCGAGAAACTCCTGGCGCCGAGACCTCCAAGCAGACATCAAGAGACTGGGAACCACCTGGAGTAGAATCGAAGGAGAAGCACAGGACAGGAGTTGCTGGAGGTCTCTCGTCGACGGCCTCTACCCGGGTAGGGGTGACAGGCGTAAGTAAGTAAGTAAGCAGAACCACACCTTAGTTGAGAAGCGGACCAGGGCCAACTGAGTGCAGATCTGCCATCTGTGGCAGTTCCCGGCGTGAGGGCAAGTGATCTTAGCGCACACCATTTCAGGTGGAGTGGAAGAGCTATCCCTGGTCTTAGAGAGGAGTGCTCTTCCTTCCCTACTCCTTGTGTACGTGCCGACGGCCACCTACCAGCGCACACCAGGGGATACGCTGGAAAGTCCCGGGAAGAGTTGGCGCCTCGTCGTCGTCCTCTTGGCGCTGTTCCAGTCTTCTCGGCTCCCTTCCTTTGGATGGTTCCCTCTGGGGCCCGGAGAGCCGCCGTCCCGCCTGGAGACTTCACGTCCAGCCTGGACTTGTTCGTCGTGTTCGTCTGCACCAGGCCTCCACGGGTTCCTAGTCAACTCAGGCAAGTTGGACCTCGCTCCTTCGCGTCGCCTTGTCCTTTCGCGTCTCTGCGCCCGGCCGCTTCAGCGGCTCCTCCGGCCTCTTTACGTCCCTACTCAGGCGACCTTTCCGCCTTGGTACCCGGGTCCCCGTTATTCCGCCCCAACCTCCTGCATTGGACGGGTGCTTCGTGGCTTGCTTCAGGAGTCCCCCTGACCGCTCCACCTCCTCATCTCTCACTGGGCGTCGATACAAGTCTTGCTCATTGGGTATCCCACCTGCTACCGCGGGTCCTCATGACGTCCGGCCCCTGGCCTCCGGAGTTTGTGGACAAGCTCAGCAACGGGTTGGAGCTGCAAGCAGTCTGACAAGTCCGCGTCGCGTGGGAGGAACAACTGCTCGTCTTCTCTGACAACGCGACACTGGTGGGGTACTGCCTCGTACAGGGTGGGCCGTGCTCATCCATCCTGTGCTGCTCCTCTGCCGTCTGATGCGTTGATGCGAGGACCGCTACCTTTCTTCCTGGCCCGACACATCCCCGGCCGTTGGAATGTCTTGGCCGTCTCACGCTCTCGACGCGGCCAGTCGCTACACATGGAAGGGGCCGTCCGCCAGGACTCCTTTGGATTATCTGCCCGCGATGGGAGACGCCATTGGTCGTTCTGTTCGCCGCGGTGGAGTTACCAGCCTCCTCGTGTCTCCCCGGTCCCAGACCCTCTGTCCTCGGCAGTCTTCGCTGTCCATCCCGTGGGATGGACTCTCGTGTACCCGTACCCTCGGACAGTCCTCGTTCCCAAGGTCCTCCTCAGCTTTGGGGTGCATACGGTCGTCCTACGGCTCATCCCGTTCTCTTGGAATCGGTCCTGGACCTCCGACCTCCTCAGCCTCACCATGGGCCCTCCCCCCTCCCCCCCACGGCTGCTTCCCGCACGATGCTCCAGCAACCGTGACATCACTGTTCCACCCGTGCCCGGAGCGCCTACTCCGTCACGCATGGAGTTGTGCCGCAAGCCCTCGCCGCTAGAGGCGTCTCGAGTGCAGCAGTGGAAGCTTTCGCTACAGCCCGCGGCCCCTGTAGGGCATCGGCGACCTTACTTCTCTCTTCGGCCTGCTGCGTCCAGTGCCCTGTTCGCTCATTCCTCGCTGGGACCTACCCTGTGTACTGACTTGGCTGTATTCTGCCCGATTCGCACCGCTGTCTTTGGCCCTCCTTGCGGATGTGGGCGCTTGCCATGGCAGCCCGAGTTGATGAGCTACACGCGCGGTCAGCGCGCCCTGCCTACCTGCAGTTCGAGCGGATGGTTCCGTACCGCTGCTTACGGACCCTGCCTTCATGGCCAAGACCAGGTCCCCCATGACCATGCCACAGGGGTTCACCTTGCGGCCGCTGAAAGGGTCGGACTTCCCCCAGGAGACCAGGCAACAAAGTCCTGTGCGAGCCCCTCGCGTGCTCCGACGCCGAATCAGCGCCATCCGGTGGGGACGCTCACACCTCTCTCTGCCGTTAACGCCGGCGGAACTGACCCAACAGCCCAGGCGATCTCTTCCGGCCTACGCTGCACCCGGCAGTCCGCCTACCAGGACCGCTCCCCTCAGGGAGCTCATTCCTCTCAGACCCTGCCTCCCTTACCAAGGACAGGTCTCCTCTGACCGCGCCTCAGGTTTTCACCTTTCTTCTGCTCGGAACATTGCCTTCCCCGGGAGACCAGGCAACGAGATCCCGTGCGCGCCCTTTGCATTACCTGTGCCGATACAAGCCATCCGGAGCGGATGCTCACGCCTCTTCCTACCTTGAGACCCGGACTATATTTTCCTGACTACGCTGGGTCATACCGTCCGCGTAGCAGGACCTCTCCTCATACGGAGCTAAGAGGCTTGGATTATGCGCACTCGAGGTACGGGCCTTGGCCACGAGCATCGCGTTCGACCGGAACTGCGCTGTCCTAGACATCGTGGCAACCATGCGCTCAGGGCAGAATCGACCCTCACCCGCTTCTACCTCCGGGATCTACCTCTGCTGGCTAGAACGGCTGATCACAGGACGGCGCCCTCTGTCACGCCCGCTGATCCTTCCGTAGGGTCTGTTTGCCGGCAGAGTGCCCGCCTCACTGAGCCCGGCCTACAGCGGCGCACCTCGAACCGTACCCAAGTGGCTGGTCTTGTTGTTGTGGCAGCCATGGGCTGGAGAACAGATTCGACCTTCGCCCGTTCTACTCCCGGGATCTGAAAGGCCAGCGAGACAATCTCGCTGTGATAGGAGTCACCGCCGCTGCGCAACACTCCCTCCCGGCGCCATGGGCGCCGTACGTTCATACTTCGCTAAAATTGTCGGGAGGTTGCGACAGGGAGGACAGCGCCAGTTTACCCCTTGGGGGAGGTTTATACGCGGCACCCGCCTCCTTCTCGCAATTCTTCCATAAAGTCATGTCATCGGTAATGTTTTTGAGGAAACAAATTCATTTTTCTCTAAAAGGTATTTTTTCGAAAAATACTTACCGATGACATGACTCGGAGGACCCTCCCACCTGCCCCGCTTGCCGCGGGCGAGCGAAGTATCTGACTGGTTGGTCTACTACATGACCGGGAACCGGTAGGGCAGGAACGGGAGACTACTCTCGGCCCCCGAGTGCCTCCCGGGTTGTGTTGGCACACAACGGATTCTAGGCTAAAATTGAGCAAGTAAGTAGACACTTCCATAAAGTCATGTCATCGGTAAGTATTTTTCGAAAAAATACCTTTTAGAGAAAAATGAATTTTTCATGGGAAACTGTGATCAGGACCTCTGATTCTGGAAAAGCACTTGACTTTTGCTGATTCCAACCTTAATATAATATAATATAATATAAGTGAAGTCATTGACTGAATGTACATACCATTATTGTGTCAGTAGCATTCATTGATATTATGGCCCATTACTCATGTGGAGCTCATTTATATGTATTATGTATGTGAAGACATTGTTGTGTTATTTGTGTGCATGAATTCTAGGCACTGATGAGAAGGCGATCATAGACATCCTTGGCTACCGCAGTAATGACCAAAGGCAGAACCTGAAACTGATGTACAAGACTTGCTTTGGAAGGGTGTGCTATTCGCATAATTATTCTGTCTTTTCACCTGAGGAGTTATAACATTATTTGTATGGGAATCTTAACTTTGTGGCAACATTTAATGCATTTTTTAAAGGAAATGTTTAGATTTTGTAAATTGTATAAAGCCAGAATTGTTTTAGACTTGTTGAGCTGTACGTAAATATTCCTAGATTAGGAACCATCCTTTAGAAAGTACACATTATAGTTTGGAAGACAGATCTACTATGATTGCTCAAGGATTTCTTTCCTCAAAACACATTACCGATGACATTACTGTAAGGAATAGTGTCTTAGCTAGCCTAATTTTAGCCAAAATTGGTTGTGTACCTATTTGGCAGGGGAGGCAACAAGGGGCATCATAAGCCTAGCCAGATCCCGAGTAGCCTCCCTTCCATCCCCATCCGAGCAACCGCTCACCGGAATCCCGCCAGTTTGTTTCTTCGCTTAGCCGTGAAAGGTTGTGTACCTCTGCTTCTGCGTCTTGGTTGTGTACAATGTGACCGGTCGCCTTGTGGCATGGACTCTGCCGTGTTTAAAAAGAGAGATAGAACTGTGCTCGCTTGGGATTACTGATGCAGCTGTGCTAGCTTTCCACTGGACTTGTGGTGTTGGGGACTTGGATTCTTCCGTGTTCCGCACGAGCCTTGGATTACTGTGTTCACGGTGCTTCTTAGATGCGGCTGTTCCGTTGGTGGTGCGAGCCTTCGCTTCGGCGGCACGGTTGGTCCCTACGGTCCTTGGTTGGCCTACGGCCTTCCCGACATGGTAAGGTAAAACCTCGATGGGTGCCTGCGACCGGTGCTAAAGGGGAGGGAAAGCGCCGGGCGTCGGCACTAGTCGTGGAGTAACATCGCTATCGATTCTCGGCGCGTACGCATTGGATGCGTGGCCTCGGGGAGCCACGCTCACTCGCCTGTCACTCTTGATTATGTTTTTCAGTGGCAAGTCCGCATCTGCACGCGTTGTGGGGACTTCCAATGGCAGAGTGACATGCATGCATGCTGTATGCCTACCTTGTTCCGGCTGTGCCTCCACTCAGCCGTGCGTCGTCTGCGCCCCCTGGCTGGAGGAGCAGTGGTCTTAGCTTTGGGGATTCTATCGCTATGAACAACCGACACAAGTCCGAGTGCAGGCGCCTGCCACTGACCCGACCACCTTCAGGGAGGGAACAGCTCGGACAATCGCAACTTGGGACGCACGGCGGCTTCAGACCTTATTGAGCTGAGGACTTCAGCCGATGGTTCGTCAGCTCACTGGGGAAACGAGACACCGAGCTTGGCCAACATAGGACTTCAGCATGAATGTTCGTCAGCTCGCTGGGTATAATATACACCGAGCTTGGCCAACATAGGCCTCAGCAAGAATGTTCGTCAGCTCGCTGGGAAAACATACACCGAGCTGGCCAACATAGGCCTTCACCAAGAATGTTCATCAGCTCGCTGGGTAAAAGGATCATCGAGCCTGGCCAACATAGGATGTCAACAGGTTTGTTCGTCAGCTCGCTGGGTAATCTAAGCACCGAGTCTGGCCAACCACGTACTGTTACGAACCGCCACATGCCCAGACCCTTGAGACAAGTCCAGCACAGGCGTATGGCGTCCCTTGCAGTGGTAAGTAACAAGGCACGGATGAGAATGCTGGACAAGTGCTTACCCACTCGTCAGACAAAGATAGAAATGAGACGGGCCCATAGCGACATAGTTCGCATTTACGAAACTAATGTTCGGACAGTTGCAGGGGGGAAGAACTTCGCCACCTCGCTGGTAGAATCACCGAGCTTGGCCTACTATGTGCATACGTGACCAAACCTTGGAACGAGTCCAGCACAGGTGTACAGCGTCCTGCCCTGAGGTCAGGGACAAAGACAAGTGCCCTCTGCCGGACGAAAAGGCTGGACCATTGACGGCCCTCTCGTCAGGTGAGATAGAGACGAGATTGGGCCACGGCGACATCGCTTGCACAGACTACCCCCTGTTCGAGCAGAAGCCAGCGGGATGTGGAAAAGTAAGCAACGAGATTACACATAGCTTCGACATCCCGCTCCAAGGTCAGTACGTTTATTTATTTATTTATTTATGGGGGTTTGGCGCCGTCCAGGCGACTAAGGCCATCTCATCGTGGAAGAGCAGTGACAGGTGTTCACGGCCGGACAATTCTGATGGATTTGATGCGCCCGTTCGTCAGATAAAAATAAAGGGACGAGCCAGGTTCATGTCAATATCGCACGCCCCGTCTACCCTCAGAACGGTGCGGACCGGCCACTGGGTGTTAGAAGAACCGAGCAGACTCCCTTACCTCGTCGGCCGCCACACTCGCGGGACAGGCCGCTGCTACTGCAGACTGCTTCCGGCGACTTGAATGCCACCCGTCACCCTAGGCCGGCCGCCGAGACAAGAGTACGGCTGTCCAACCCTGCCACAGTCCAACAGAAGTGTTCCGCCTCAAGCTCAGTATAAGGACCATCGCCCCGGGTGGGACTATGGGATCAGTGTGCGGCCGCTCGCCTGACACGGGACAGGTCGACTCGGGCTGCATCGGTTACGCATTCCGGCCCAGCACGGATGTACGGCGTCCAGCCCAGAGATGGTTGCCTTTCCCTGGACAGGATGAGACTTGGGGCCTTTGGGCGCCCACGCGGCACTTAGAGTACTACGAACGCAGCCAAAGCGTCAGCTCGCCACACCGCCTCCCCACCTGTTCGGCTTTCCATTTCTTCGCGGCCGCTAGTATGGTTTTGGTGTACACATCATGGATTTGTTTCCTCAAAACACATTACCGATGACATGACTAACTGGAAATAGTCTACTTGCTTACCAATTTTAGCCTAAGACCCAAAGGGTCCCCCCAGGAGGCTCTCGGGGATCCCTGATAGGGACGAGAGAGCTTTCGGGGATCCCTAACAGGGACGAGAGTAGCCTCCCCTGCCCATCTGGTCAGGCGCCCGGTGGTGTCTCCTTTAGCCAGTTGTCTACTTCGCTGTTAGCGTTCGGACGCTTTTCCTGAGCCTCTGACCCTTGGAAAGACTGTGGACGGTTCGACCGTCCCTTACCGGCCTGCCTTCGCCTAGCCTCTCGTCTACCGCTTCTGGCGTGGCCTCCGTCTTCTCTGCTAGCCCTCGTCTGTGCCTCGTGCTCTTGGCTGGCCCTGGAACCTTCTAGGCTCCCGTCGTCGTCTCCCTGCCATTCCGCCATGGACAGGTAAAGTCTCGGCCGTTTCCGACGTCTCGCCTGGCTGGGTCGGACGTCGGGCTTCGCTCGAGCTACTGTTGGTTTCTCTCCGCATTTCACGGTGAGTTTCGAGTGTTTCTTGATTTCAAAGCTTTATATGGCGGGGTTCGTTACCTGCCCCCGGTCGCCTTTCATGTTTGGGTATGGGCTGCAGTTATCTAGTGCGCCTCTCCCCAGTACGTCGACCTCCAGTGACCTACTGTCTGGTACTTTGTACTTCGTCACTCTGCCGTTCCGCCATGGAAAGGTGGAGTATCGGCCACTTCCTACGTCTCGCCTGGCTGGGCCGGACGTCGGGCTGCGCTCGAGCTCCTGTTGTTTGTCTTTGCATTCACCGTCAGTTTCGCGTGTCTCTTAATTTTCGAAGCCTTAAATGGCGGGGTTTGTTACCCGCCGCCGGTCGCCTTTCATGTTTGGGTTTGGGTTGCAGTTGCCAAGTGCGCCTCTTCCCCGTTCGGCGACTTCCAGTGACCTAGTGTCCGGTGCTTTGTGCTTCGTCCCTCTGCAGTTCCGCCATGTAAAGGTAAAGTCTTGTCCGCTACCTACGTCTCCCCCGGCGGGGCCGGACGTCGTGCTTGGCTCGGACTTCTGTTTGTTTTCTCTCCGCATTTCACGGTGAGTTTTGCTCGTTAATTCGGAGCTTTATCTGGCGGCGTTAGTTGCCCGCCGCCCGTCACCTTTCACGTATGGGTATGTGTTGCAGTACCAAGTGCGTTGCTGCCCAGGACGGCGGCTTCCAGTGGCCTGGTGTCCGCCATACTGTAGACCGGGTGCCACCTGCTCCTCTGTCATCGGCTGTGCTGGCTGCCCTGCTTGACTGGAGGTTCTTGGTCTCTACTCCGGTGTTCCACCGCCGAGCGACCCGCGACTTCCGCCTCCTTGGGACCTTCCGCGGCACGGTGGAATTGTTCCAGCTGCCCTCGGACATGGGATAGCCACTCCTCTCGTCCCTGGTAAGTTTGTAGCTTATTCGTAGACGCGTTAAGCCCGCTGACTCCTCCGGCGAGTCGCCAAGCTGGCTACGTGCCCCCCTCCCGTAAAAAGGAGCCCCGGGCACCGCGACCATGTCGCCTTAGTTCACGCGTCGGCCCCTCGGCCAAACCTCAAGCCCGCTGACTCCTCCGGCGAGTCGCCAAGCCGGCTACGTGCCCCCCTCCTTGAGCCCCGGGCACCGCGACCTTGGTCGCTAATTAGTTAAGCGTCGGCCTTTGGCCCTTCTTCTAAGCCCGCTGACTCCTCCGGCGAGTCGCCTAGCTGGCTACGTGCCCCCCTCCTTGAGCCCCGGGCACCGCGACCTTGTCGCCTGTTACATACAAAAAAAAAAAAAAAAAAAAACAAGAAGAAGTTGACGCTTGGCCTCGCGGCCCCTCTTGAGCCCGCTGACTCCTCCGGCGAGTCGCCAAGCCGGCTACGTGCCCCCCTCCATGAGCCCCGGGCACCGCGACCTTGTCGCTAATTAGCTTAAGCACCGGCCTTCGGCCCATCTAAGCCCGCTGACTCCTCCGGCGAGTCGCCTAGCTGGCTACGTGCCCCCCTCCTTGAGCCCCGGGCACCGCGACTTTGTCGCTAACTAGTCTACGCGTCGGCCTTCGGACCTGCTCAGCCCACTGACTCCTCCGGCGAGTCACCAAGCCGGCTACGTGCCCCCCTCCTTGAGCCTCGGGCACTGCGACCTTGTCGCCTATTGTTGACGCGTTGGCCTCACGGCCCCTCCTAAGCCTGCGGACTCCTCCGGCGAATCGCCGAGCCGCTTTGTGCCCCCACCTTGAGCCCTGGGCACCGCGTCCTGGTCGCCAATTAGTTCGCGCGTCGGCCTTCGGCCCCAGCTTAAGTCCGTGTGCCCCCCTCCTTGAGCCGGGCACCGCGACCTTGTCTCCTTCGTTCTCACTTCGGCACTTCGACCTCAGTCTCTGGGCCCGCTGACTCCTACGGCGAGTCGCCTAGCCGCTTGTGCCCCCTCCTTGAGCCCCGGGCACCGCGACCCTTATCGCCTGTTGGTACCCTACGCGGCTTATGGCCCCTCCTTCCAACCCGCTGACTCCGCCGTCGAGTCCCCAGCCAGCTTCGTGCCCCCTACTTGAGCTTCGCGCACTGCGTCTGGATCGGCCTTCGTGTACCTCGGGACTTCGGGCCGTTTCCCCTGGCGCCTACGGCCTTCCACGTTTCACCGGTTCTCGTCTGTTCACCGAAGTGAAGCTACGTAGCGCTGTTAGCGCTTGGTTGGGTGCCCCTAGGGGTACACCCAGTGCAGTGGGGTTCGACTTCCTCGCCCTCGTCGCCTGGATAGTTGCGGCGCCCGACGGTCGTCGCCCGCCCCTCGACTCCCTCCGGGGTCCCTGTCGACCTTTGCCTGGTGCGGCGCTGTCGTTCTCCTCGGGACATCCTCTTCCCCGCTCCCTGCACCCTTCGCCTCCGGCGTCTCCCCGACCCTCTCCGGGGGATGACTCGGCGTCCTGCGTTCGTCTCTGGCCTGCTGGCGTCTTAGCCTTCGGCTCCCCGGTTCGCTGGCCTCTCGCTCCCTTCGTGCTCGCGGCCTCCGGTGGTTCCGCCGGCGCCCGTGCTTGCGGCAACCCTTCCCAGCTCTAGCGGATCTTCCGCGTGGCTTCGAACCCTCCGCCCCTTGCCTTCCTTCGTTCGTGGCGGCCTGGCTCCTTCTTGACCATCTCCCCTGATGCGCCGTCGCAGCTCTACCGTGCTCCTGTGGGTACCCGCGCCCGTCGGCCCTGCCTGGCAGTCTCTGAAGGAACCCTTCTAGGCCTGTGGGCCCAACGCCACCCTTGTGGATTGGGTTCCCGCCCTTTCGGACCAAGGCCCTCGCCCTTCGCGCGCAGGTCTCCGCCCTTCTTTGGGAAGTTGCGATGCTGCTCATCGCTCGGCACGGCTCCCCCGCCTCGGACCCTTTGCGTCGCCTTCAGCCCTTGGTTGTCGCCGCCAGCCTGGACCTACCCGTTGCTTCTACGCGTCCCCATGCCTCCCGCCCCCGCCTTTGTCTTCGCTTGCCGTCGACGGGACCGTTTCCAGCTCGGCCTCCTTGGTGTGGTCTCCCCTCAGCCCTGGGTCCTTGCGTGGATCGTGGATGCCTTGGTTGCCCGGGACCTTCGATCTTCCGCCAGCCATTCTCCTCCTTGGTCGACCTGCTTCTGCGGTATCAGTCGGTGGTTCCTCCTCGTAGGGCAGGGATGCTCTCCTCCTCCGGTTGCTCGCCTGGTCGCCCTGGTCAGCGCCTACGGTCCGACCTCTCGCCCTCGCCGTCTGTTCACCGGGGAATGGTTTTGGTGACCGTCCGCAACTTGGTGCGTCTTCACGAGCCTCGGATCCAGTCCTTGCCGTTCTAGCCCGTGGGTAGCTGCGGGCGCGGCGGTCCCCTCCTGACTGCGGCTCCAGCTCCTCCTCCTGATGAGTGCAGCGGCTGATCTCCTTCCCTCGGTCTTCTGTACTCCGCCTCTGGAGGCTGTCCTCCGGCGATCTCTCTACCCTGGTGCCGATCTCCCCTGTGCTGCGCCACATCGGCTTCGCTGGACGGACATTCTTAGCTCGGCTCCCGGATCCCCCCTGACCTCGCCACTGCCCCTCTCTCTCTGCGTGATTGCCGGTCTCGACGGTTGGGGCGCTTTTCTTCTCCCGAATTCCGCTCGTTGGCCGGCCGCTGGCCCGCGAACCTGGCTTCGCGGCACGTCAACCCGCTGGGACTGGTTGCAGTTGGCAGGCCCTCTGCGCTTGGCGATACGATCTTGGACACAGGACCTCCTCGTCCTTCCGACAACCCCTCTTCGTGGCTTGCCTTCAGACGCAGGAGGAACCCGCTCTCCCGACTTCTGCTTCCTCCTCTATCGCCCCCTTCGCTGGTGCGCGGACAGCGACTTCTCCGTCTCAGACCGCCTCAGTCCAGGTCTCCTGTTCGTACTGGCAGACTACCTCTTGCGACGGAGGCAGCTTCTTCACACGGATTGCGCCCTACGCTGGGACATCCTTCGCTGGTTCTGCGCTCGTTGGGAGACTCCCCCCTTGTCCTCTTCGCCACGAAGTGGACCCTCCAGCTTCCCTCTTCATCTCCCCGTTCCCGACCTCTGGCCTGGGCAGTCGATGCGCTTGACCCCTTGGGACGGTCTGGTCCTTTACACCTACCCTCAGGCGGTCCTGGTCCTCAAGTCCTGCTCAGCCTCCGGGGATGCAACGCAGTCCTTCTCCGGGTAGCCGTTCTCCCGGACCGGATCGTGGACTTCCGACCTTCTCAGTCTCGCCACGGGCTCACCCTCCCTCTTCCCACCCCCCGCACGATGCTGGCAGCGCCGACAGCCGCTCTTCCACCCCTGCCGTGAGCGACTTCTCCTACACGCCTGGCGATTGTGCGGCAAGCTCTGTCTGCTGGAGGCTTCTCGAGTGCGACAGCGGACGCTATCGCTTCAGCCCGCAGTCCTACCAGACGTGTCTACGAGAGTAAGTGGCGTGCTTCGTGCCTGGTGCTCTGACCCCGCCGCCTCTCCACCGTCGGCCTGACGTCTCCTCAGCTCGCGGACTTCTTCTCTGGCTCGTCCAAGACCAAGGTTGGCTCCCCTCTGGGGCAGCTGCTTCCCCTCTTGATCGCCGACGCCTACCGTCACCTCGGCCGTCCCGACCCAGCGCCTGCAAGGACCTGCCCGACCTTATGGCGCGTTTCGGCGTGCAGCGTCCGGTCTTCCTCTCCCTTGGCCCGCGCTGGGACCTCCCTGGTCCTCCCCTGACTGACTTCGGACCGTTACACCGCTCCATCTGGCCCGCTTCGCTGACGTGACTCGGAGGCCTGCTTCCTGATGGCCCTCGCCACGGCGCCCCGCGTCAGCGAGCTCCACACGCCCTCGTCTCGCCCCACTGGCCTGCAGTTCCGAGTGGATGGCTCCGTGCAGCTACTCCCGGATCCTTCCTTCTCGCTCAGCCTAGGTCTCCCTTGACAGCGCCTCCGGCCCTCGCCGCTCGGCCGCTTACACGACCCGGTTCCTCGGGGCACTCCGCAGCAAGATCCGGGACAGGCACTTCGTATCTACCTGCTCCAAGTCCGTGCGGAGGGGACGGTCTCGTCCCTTGCCGCCGACCGCTGGCAGAACCGGCTTCTCAGCCCAAACGTTCTCCTCCTCGCTCCGCTGGGTATTCCGGTCCGCCTATCGCGACCTCTCCCCACAGGGAGCCGGGGCACTGACGATCCGCGCCCATGGAACGCGCGCTAGGGCCGCATGTCTCGCCTTCGCCGCGCCGGTGTGGTTAAGGACACTGTGGCGGCGGTGGGGTGGCGGGACGGATCTACCATTGCCGCTTCTACTCCCGCGCCCTGACAGTCCAGCGCGACAACCTTACGCTGGGGGGCAACTTCTGCGGCGCAACACTCCCTCCAGGCGCCCTCGGCGCTTAGGCGGCACTTCGCTAAAATTGTCGGGAGTGGGTGATCAGGAGTGACGGGCCGTCTTCGTCCCTGAAGAGGTTTCTAAAAGGGATTGTGCGGCACCCTCCTCCTCTTTGCCATTCTTCGAGTTAGTCATGTCATCGGTAATGTGTTTTGAGGAAACAAATTAATTTTTCTCTAAAATGTATTTTTTCGAAAAATACTTACCGATGACATGACTCGGAGGTCCCTCCCTCCTCCCCGCTTGCCGCTGGTAACTCCGTAGACAACTGGCTAAAGGAGACACCACCGGGCGCCTGACCGGATGGGCAGGGGAGGCTACTCTCGTCCCTGTTAGGGATCCCCGAAAGCTCTCTCGTCCCTATCAGGGATCCCCGAGAGCCTCCTGGGGGGACCCTTTGGGTCTTAGGCTAAAATTGGTAAGCAAGTAGACTATTTCCAGTTAGTCATGTCATCGGTAAGTATTTTTCGAAAAAATACATTTTAGAGAAAAATTAATTTTTTATCGTGGGTGCACATTGTATAGCGCTTGTACAGCTGCAAGGTAAGTTGAGCGCTGTAGGTTAATGATTGGTTTTATGCTGTTAGTAGCTTCGGCGGACGACACACAGGATTCCCGCTGGCGCCCCAGGGCAGTAGGACGGTGTATGTACGGTCTCAGGACGTGGCGCTTTGGCCTGCAGGGACGGCGCTTGACCATGCATGACTGACCCTTTACCGGACTTCGTTCCGCGCATCGAGGGTCGGAGACTCCCTCCCTCGCCGCGGTTTAGGAGCTTCCTGGCTTGCTGGTCACCACCTACCACGCTGCGTTCCACTCCTCGGTCGACGCCTTGCCGACTTCCACTTCGTGTGAACTGGTGCTTCAGGACGACTCCTGCGCGGCGGCCTCAACCTTCCGACCAATGGTAAGCGGCTACGACAGTCGATGCGCGCACCACGCTGTAAAGTTCGTCGCCGCCCCGTCCTTAGGCGTGGAGACCGCCCGAGCCTTCACGCCGCAGTACAGACTTGGACTGGGCCGTCAGCTTGGACTCTTCGACATTCCTAGACGATCTTGTGGAGTCTGGCGGAGACCTCCTGGGACAAGATTGCGTTCTGCTTGCCCCCAGACACCCCTTCTCCAGCTGTTACCTCCGCTTCGCCTTCGGCAGCGTGGTCTACCAGTGTCGCACTTCCCTTTGGCTCTACCGCAGCCACTGGATGTTCCACCACATCGGGATGCTGTAGCAGACGAGGCCAGTTGGACGTCTTCGTGCGGCCACTTCAACATCCCTAGACGATCGTCGCTTGCGGAACCGGTCGGAGACCTCCTTGGAGAAGATTGCGTTCTGCTCGTCCCCAGACACCGTCTCCAGCCGTTCCCTTCGCTTTGCCTTTGACGGCGTGATCTACCAGGGTCGTGCGCTCCTTTCGGTGTCAGTCGCAGCCTTGGGGGTTCTACCATAGCTGTACTTCATAGCAGACAGCACCAGACGGATGTCTTCGTGCTCCACATCGACATCCCTAGACGATCGTCCCTTGCGGAACCGGTCTGAGTCATCTTTGGAGAAGGATCGAGATGCACTTCGGGATCTCCTCTGCAGGCTTGGTTTCCTGGTCTACGTGGGCAAGTCCGACCTCAAGCCGCAGCGCCGCTTGTCTACCTGGGGATGGAACCACGCTCTGACTTCACAAAGGGTGGTTTCCGGAGCGGCGAATGGAGCACTTGGTGAACCCAGCACGGCGTTTGTCTCAACAGCGGCGTCCTCCGCCAGACGGTGACTTCGGCTTCGGGGACAGGTGAGTTCCGCAGCAGACCTACTTTCCTTATGACGGCTCTACTGCCCACTGCTGCAGCTGCTCCTGCTTCTCCCCGGATGACCCTCGACAGGCGACCTCAAATCCCAAGTAAACAAACCGGCGGGATTCCGGTGAGCAGTTGCCTGGATGGGGATGGAAGGGAGGCTACTTGGGATACTGGCTAGGCTTATGATGCCCCTTGCTGCCTCCCCTGCCATATAGGTGCACAACCAATTTGGGCTAAAATTAGGCTAGCTAAGACACTATTCCTTACAGTATTGTCATCGGTAAGTATTTAAAAAAAAAAATACATTTTAGCGAAAGATTCATTTTTCCCAAGCTCTCCACCCCACAACTTCAATAACTAAAAGAGTGCATTTCTTTTTTAACACATTTATCAAACCGAACGCCCCATACCCCACCCCTGTCAAGGTCAAAGGTCACAGCTCAAGGTCGAAGGTCAGACTCATGACTACCTGTAAGACAAAAAATAAATGAACAAACACACTACACAGTGCAGGTAAACAGGGTGGTTGCGACGCAAAACATGCAAAAACGCCTATAAAACCGCAAGTGCAGCGATTTCTTGGCAAAATTTCAAATTTTTCATGATTTTCTCAGTTTTCCAACTGCAAAAGTCTAAACTCAATGATATGATTACATTAAACCAGTTTCCGGTCTATGTCACATATGGCATGTGGTGCCTCTGACAGGCCACGGACTACAGTGCCGTTTCCGTACTGTCCAGTCTCTTAGCCATAGTCGGTCCCAGTCATCCCCTAATTTTTCAATTCCCTAAAAAACACTACCGCCCACCAGCTGCACATTAGCCATGCACAAAATTTAAAAAAAAACCAGCACATCACCTATCTCATTTCTTGGCTATGAAACTGGTTCCTTACCAACCCCACACCCAAGCACAGCTGAAATCAGCGTGCCCCTCAAATCACTACATCAACAGCAACTCAACATAGGCCCACAATTGTCCACTGGATAAGCTCAGGATGGTATGAATCAAAGCACCAAACATGTCTCCTCTCAGCTGACCAGAAATTTCCAGCAAATTCCAACATTCAGCCCTACTACAAATTTTCAAACAAGGCAAAAATTATTTTTAAAAACACTGGTCCTCTTACTGCCTCAGCTGCCCAATTTAAATATGTAACATGACCCCCAGGACGAACAGTAGCGGCCACTTCCTCAGCTCCCGGTTGCTCCCGGAAGCAATGCTAAAGCGTTAACATGTCATGGGTTGGCCCCTTCAGTGCTGAGAGAGTGTGAATGTGATTCAGTTGCAAGAGACATGAATCTTCATGAGTCCCCACGGTATGTCTCTTGCTTGCTCCATGTATCCGTGTTCCTTAGGCGCTGAGTCTATTTGGGTTTTAATTAACAAAGATGTCAGAATCAGTGTCTGTTGGCAGTGAAGGAGTTAACCCCCTTGTGCATCCACCACCCGTACTGTAAACAGTAGCAGTGGTTGCATGCCCACTGTGATTAACTCTTCGAGAGAAAATTCCGCATCCAGATTCACAGCTTTACGCCGCAAATCTGGATGCGGCACGTCTCGAAAGAGTTAAAGATTCATTATTTTAGTTTTGTATTTGGATGTACTCACTTTTATTCCCTCTACATTTTCATTTTGATATGTTCAGGACCTGGTGAATGATCTGAAGAGTGAGCTGGGAGGCCGGTTTGAGGATGCGGTAGTGGCTCTCACGTTTAAGCCTGAGGAATTTGACGCCTATGAACTCAGACGAGCCATGAGGGTAAATCTTTGCTTTGTCACTCATGTGACTGGCAGCTTAACTTGCCAAAATGTACTTGCCCACCCTCTAAAAAATATGGGAGTGGGACCATCAGTTCACAAATACACAAAGATTTATTTTGCTATTCAAGAATCATGTACAGTGAAGGTAAATTCAGATACCTAGGACATAATCATGAAGCTCTCATTTTAGCTTTCATGTTTCACAACAATTACTTCATTCATGGATCACGTTGATAAAAGTATTGGAATATTGAATCATACAGGGTGACAGGTTTGATCTGAAATACTTTTGTGCGCCTATCTGTGATTTTTTACATTATGGCACAAAGCTGTAAGGTCCAGAATCGCAGACCAGCACATGCAGTGCATTGAAGTTATGGATAACCTTTTTGGCTTACGTGCGAAGCAAAAGTGAATATGTTCTGGGCCAGTGGTCGTCCGTCCGTTGTCCGTCGTCAGTGGTAAACATTTTCTCAGAGACTAATCAAGCCACAGTCTTCAAACTTGGCCTAAGGATACTTTGTGGCAAGACCTTTCTAAACTTACCAATTTGAGTGACCTCTCACAAAGGTCAAGGTCACAGGAGATCAAGAAATAGGTCAAAAAGAGCTATATTTTACTTAATTTATTTTTTCTCAAATGCTATTCACAATTTCAAACCCAAACTTGGTACAAAGATACCTGATGGTAAGACCTTTCTATGCATATTAACTTGGTTGATCCCTGGGAAAGGTCAAGGGTCACAAGGGCTTAGGAAATCGTTAAAAAAATAGCCATATTTTGACAAAAGATGTTGTTTTCTAAAATACTATTCACATCTTCAAACCCAAACTTGCTACAATGATACCTGATGGTAATTCCTATCTATGCATACTAATTTTGATGACCCCTAGGTAAGGTCAAGGGTCACAAGTGCTCAGGAAATAAGTCAAAAATAACCATGTTTGACAAAAGATGTTTTTTTTCAAATACTGCTCACAACTTCAAACACAAATTTGGCACAAAGGTAGCTGATGATAAGACCTTCCTATGCATACTAATTTAGTCATCTCATCGCAAAGGTCAAGGGTCATGGGGGATTGACAGATGTGTGAAAAATGCTTACATTTTGAGAAAACATGGATTTTGCTGATGCAGAAGCCAGCCCTTATTGTCACTAAGGTTGCACATGTAAATGTCATACACATGAGCCATAATGGCTTTGCCTTGTTTCTTTCCTTTCCAGGGTGCAGGAACAGATGAAGCTTGCATGATTGAGATCTTGTGTACCCGCACAAATGCACAGATCCATGCATTGACAGCTGCCTACAAGTTTAGTAAGTACCTGAACTATCATTTACAGATTTATTTCTTTGCTTTTGTTCTTTCGTTCATCATTATCATAGACTTCAGATCCTGGGTGTTGAACTTTAGATACTGATTATGTAAGATTATTAGCATCTAATAATGAAGCCTTCAGGCGTCAAGCTATTCTGGCACAACCCTTGAACTGTAATGTCCAGTCTATCACCCCCCTGCTTTGAAGTCTTGATTTAAGCATAAATGTATTAACTTTTCACTTTAGCTTATACAATGATTGGAGGTTGTATGGATTTACTCATTTGAGACGTGCTGCATACGAATACGCGGCAAACAGCCGTGTATCCGTATGCGGCATGTCTCGAATGAGTTAACAGCTTGACTGCTACTGACAATATTGCTGGGCGAAAAAGATGCGTAACTTATGCATCTTTTCTGGTAAGTGGTATTATCTGTAGCAGTTAAGTTGTTAGTTGATCTGGCTACAGTAATTTTTTTCATTTTTAGAGCCAATCTGATAAGCTTTGTGCTTTCCTTGCATCAGGCATACTGTGCACTACCCTTGAACTTTCATGGTCAGTTCCTCCCTTAAGGGCTACATGAGTTACTGCAACTGAACTAGATAATGAAGTAGATAATGTCATGAACATGTACTTTGTTTCCTCAAAAACATTACCGATGACATGACTATGTGGAAGTGTCTACTACTTACTCAATTTTAGCCTAAAAACCTGTTGTGTTACCACACAACCCGGGAGGCACTCGTGGAACCCCTAGAGGGGCTGAGAGTTGTCTCCCGTTCCTGCCCCTCCGGTTCCGAGTCACGTGGTGACCGACAAGTCTCGCTACTTAGCTCACGCTGTGCAGACGTGTTTCTGTTAGCCTACGGACTTTGCTTTGGCGACTGGTTGCTTCGCCGGTCTTTGAGCTTCTCGGTTTGGACTTCTGCTTGCGCCGACCCTGCCTGCGCCCTGTGTGGGTCTGCTTCGTTCACTGATCAGACCGTGATTGGATTGTCTCTTGTCTCCTCGCTCTTCTCCTTCGGATTGGAGGACCAGTTCTAGCGCCTCGTGCCACCGGACTTAGCCGCGGCAACGGACTTCGGAGTTTTCACCTAGGTGCAGCAGTTCCTCGGGCTGGACAGCCGTCGATCTTCTCTGGAGACGCTGGTTCGACGACAGCGGGACGGCACATGGCACGGGATGATGTGTCTTCTTTCCTCTCCTCTTCGCCGGCCAGCGGTCTAGTTCCAGTGTGGCGCTGCACGGACCTCGTCTAGACACCGGGCTTCGCAGACTCCAACTAGCAGCTTCAGTCCTTGGGACAAGTCTGGCAGGGATCGTGTGGCAGCAGGCGCAGTATGACGTCACCACGGGCTCTCTGACTTCCTTGGACGGAGGCGCCTTCACGGGGACACCGAGACAACCACTTCTCAGCGCACGGCGGAGGTTACGGAGGCGCTCAGTCTGGCGAGGACACGGACGCAACCAAACGGGTGAACTGCAGCAGATCGCCGGACGGGCTGACGGAGACCGCTCTTGGATCTACTCCCACTCGACCAGCTTCTCGCCTCCCATTACAGCAGCAGCACCTTCTGTTCTTTGGCGTCCGCCTTCGGAGACATAGCTGCCTCGGTGCCCGTGACTCAGATGCTTCATCCTCTTTGGCGGCCTTGGATGGACACTTCGTGGCGCACTTTGGGATTCCCCCTGCCTCCCCCCTCCCCTCCCCTCCCCTCCCCCCTCAGCTCTCACGTGGGTTCAATGCTACTCTCTCCGGGTGGGAGTCTCTCCTGCTACTGCGGTTCCTCACGACGTCCGGCCCTGGCCCCAGAGCTGGCGGACAGTTACGTCAACTGGTTGGAGCTGCAAGCAGTCTGGCAAGCCCTCATCGCGTGGGAAGCACACCTCTGGCGCCAGGAGCGGCGCGTCCTCGCGGACTACGCAACGGTGGTTCCTACTTTCAGATGCTCGGCGGTCTCACCCGGTCTGGGCTTCTTCCTCTACCGTCTGATGCGCTGGTGCGAGGGCGGCAGCGTCCACCCGAGCTTGACACATCCCTGCCACCGGATCGTCTTGGCCGACTCCCTCTCCTGGCGCGGCCCCTGCTGCGCATGGAGGGGACACTACGCCAGGACATCATTCAGTTGAGCGGTGCACACTGGGAGTCGCCTATGTTCGACCTATGCGCCTCGAGGTGGAATCACCAGCTGCCCCTATTCGTCGCCCCGATCCCCGACCCCCTAGCCTGGGCAGTCGACGCGCTCTCCATCGTGTATGCGTACCCCCGACGGTCCTCGTTCCTTACGTCCTCGTCAAGCTACGAGGACACAAGGTGGTTGCCTTGCTGGTCACCCTGTTCTCCTGGGACCGGTCCTGGACCATCAGCCTCCTCAGCCTCGCCATGGACCCCCCCCCCCCCCCCCCCCCCCCTGCTACCCACGCCGAGCACGATGCTCAAGCGACCACGGAGTGCCCCCTCCTTCACGCCTGGAGATTGTGCGGCGAGCCCTCACCGCTAGAGGCTTCTCGAGTGCAGCAGTGGAAGCGACCGCTACAGCCCGCAGACCCTCGACACGGCACGTCTACAAGGGAAAGGGCGACTACTGTGCTCCAGGTGCGAGGACCAGCTCCTCTTCCCCACCGAGCGGACTAATCCCCAGCCCGCATTCTTCTTCCTCTGGCTCTTCGGAGGCCAAGGCTTGGCCCCTATGACCATCAGGGGGTAACTGTCCATGATTGCCGACGCCTACCGGCGCCTCCGCCACCCAGACCACGGCGCCTGTAAGACATCGCCGACCTTATGACTCACTTCGGCCTGCAGCATCCAGTGCCCCGCTCGCCCCTTCCTCGCTGGGACCTTCCCTGGGTACTGACATGGCTGGTCTCCGCCAGATTCGATCCACTGCTGTTGGCCCGCTTCACGGATGTGACTCGTAAGACATGCTTCCTGTTGGCCCTTGCCACGGTGGCCCGAGTCCGCAAGCTACACGCGCTGTCAGCGCGCCCTACCTGCCTACAGTTCGCGCGGATGGCTCCGTACAGCTCCTCACAGACCCTGCCTTCCTTGCTAAGATCAGGTCTCCTTTGCCCGCGCCACAGGTGATCACCTTACGGCCGCTGCGAGGGACATTCCTTCCCTGGGGGACCAGGCAACAAGATCCTGTGTGCGCCCTATGTGTCTACCTCCGCCGAACCAAAGCCGTCCGGAGAGGACGCTCATGCCTCTTTCTGCCATTAACCCCGGCAGAACTGACATAACAGGCCAGACGATATCTTCCTGGCTACGCAGGGTAACTAGGCCCGCCTACAGGACCTCTCCCCACAGGGAGCGAAGAGGCTTAAGATACGCGCACACGAGGTACGTGCCATGGCAACGAGCGTCGCATTCGACCGGAACTGCGCTGTCAAGGACAGTGTGGCAGCCGTGGGCTGGCGAGCAGAATTGGCCTTCGCTCGCTTCTACCTCCGGGATCTGGCAGGCAAGCGAAACAATCTCGCTCTGGTGGGAAACATCTCTGCAGCGCAACACTCCCTCCCGGTGCCACAGGCGCCGTAGGCGCACACTTAGCTAAAATTGTCGGGAGTTTGCGACAGGGAGGATGGCCCTGACTTAACCCGTCTGCGGCGGTGTTTGGGTACGGCGCCCTCCTCCTTATCGCAATTCTTCCACATAGTCATGTCATCGGTAATGTTTTTGAGGAAACAAATTCATTTTTCTCTTAAAGGTATTTTTTTCGAAATACTTACCGATGACATGACTTGGAGGACCCTCCCACCTGCCCCGCTTGCCGCTGGTGAGCTAAGTATACAGACTGTCACCACGTGACTCGGAACCGGATGGGCAGGAACGGGAGACAACTCTCGGCCCCTCTGGGGGTTCCCCGAGTTCCTCCCGGGTTGTGTGGTAACACAACAGGTTCTTAGGCTAAAATTGAGTAAGTAGTAGACACTTCCACATAGTCATGTCATCAGTAAGTATTTTTTGAAAAAATACCTTTTAGAGAAAAATGAATTTTTCAGTGTATGGAAAGAAGCTGGAAGACGATATTATCAGCGAGACTTCAGGGCACTTCCGTAAACTGTTGGTTTCTATGAGTGTGGTGAGTAATTTAAACAATTCTGCACTGCCTAATATGCAGCTTAGGAGTAATACATTTAATTTACTGCCTTGTGCTGTAAACAGCACTGGCATCTGCATGCACAAGGGGGTTTATTTATGCAGGTTTATAAATGAATTGATTGGAACAGGTGTGATGTGTTTCGTGTGGACTTCAGAAAAAAAAAATTGTTGTACATAAGTGCTAAGCCATTTAGAGTTTTTGCTATGCATATATCTCATTGCTAGTCACAAAAGTGTGCTCTTGTGCAGTTTGGTTACAATGATTTTGTGTTTGCCTTATAGGGTGGTCGCATGGAGAACCAGCCAGTTGATCTGCAGAAGGCACAGGCTGATGCACAGGTAAGTTGGAAGAGGGGGGTGGGGGGGGGGGGGCAAAAGTAATTATGTGTGACACTGATGGACACATTTCTTGATGTGCTGTCAACTCATTTAAATTTTCTGTGTGACAGTTTCAGAATGGACATTCTTAATGTTAGCATATACAGCTACCTCCATAAAAAATGCACAACCTGGTGAGAGTGCAGATTCATCAAGAGAACTGTATTTCAAATATCAGACATTCAGCCATTATTGAGTCCTAGGGTCAAAATGTCTATACCTGGGAGTTTTTTTAAAAACCCATTTAGCCCTGATGCATTACAGCAGGAGATTGATTGGCCATGATAATTCAAGGGTAATGCCAGATTAGCTCTCTTAAATTTGGGAAGTTTGACTTTTAGGGTTAAATGGGTTAAAGACTACATACCAGTTCAGGAGATAGAGCGATTGTGATAGTTCAGCGGAAGTTCCAAAATCGCTTGATGCATCTAGGTGCAACAAGCTATTCTGGCTTCTCCCTTGAACTATCATGGTTGATCTTGTTGTGCACCTAGTCTAATTGTGTTAAAATAGTCAATTTGACTTTGGATTTGTGCTAAGCTGTAATGAAAATTGTGCTTTCAGAAAGTGTACAATGCTGGTGAGAGACGCTGGGGCACAGATGAGAACACATTCAACATGGTACTGGCCTCCCAGAGTTACGATCAACTGCGTGCAGTGTTTGATGCCTACCACAAGGTGTCCGGCAAAGACATTGAACACGCCATTAAGAGTGAGATGTCTGGAGATCTGTCCACAGGCATGCTGACCGTTGGTGAGTTTGGTGTCATACATTTGTTTCAAGCCTTATGGCCTTGATTCACAATTTCAAAGATGGATTGACCATGGCAGTTCAAGGGTGGTGCCAGGATACAGGATAGCTTGGCACCTATTGATGCCAAGCTATTCCAGCACCACCCTTTGAACTGTCAGACATTTGTTTTGACCCATTAAGCCATCGATACACAATGGCAAAGATGATAGTTGAAGGGCGGTGCCAGAATAGCTTAGAACCCAGAGGCACCAAGCTGTTCTGGCACGACCCTTGAACAGTTATATTTAATCTGTTGAACTGGCACATACAGTAGTCTTCAACGGACAGCTCTGAAAATTAGAGATTTTGCCCTAAGGCTTTGATACGTTGTGATTAAAAAGCAAAATAAATAAAACGGGGTTAATTAGTACAAAAACAATGGTTTGAAGATAAAGCAGGAGTTGCGTCATTTGCTTTTGTCTGGAACTGCAAACTGCCATCAACATTCATTGAGGTTTATAAATCTTTGTTCTGAAAATTAAAGAATTTTGTTTTTACTCCATGATTATTGGTTTATCATGAGTTATAGTACATGTATATTGGCAGTTAGTAATTTAACCAAACGAAGGAAATGTATTTCCTTAAAGTTATGTTCCCCAGGATCAAGCATCTCAACACAGTCAGAAAACTGTCTCCAACAGATACCACTGACAGTATGTGTATGGGTCCTTTGTGTACTATCTTAGAGCTTTTATGTGTAAATACAATGCCAAATGTTGAAATTCATCATTTGGAGGGTGTGTTGTTTTTGTACCCAAGTCACAGATTTATCATCTGCATCGACCTCGTTTTGGATTAATTTGCATATTTATGAGCCTACGTCACAAGGCAGAACCTGGCTGACTACCAGTGTGTCACAATACTGCAGGTCACGAGGTCATCGGTGTGATGTACACACGTGTCAGTGTACATGTGTACTGATGGTTTTCTGGCATCCCTTTGACATAATTTTTCACAAGAAAGTAGAATAACCTTTTGTACTTGATATGCTGTCAAAATCACAATGCGGGTTCTGCTCGACCTGCTAGTATTTACTAGTAATGATTGTGCATAGTGCACCAAGGGCTTGGCTTGTGGCGCTCGCAAAGCGAGTCAGTCAGTCCACGGTGCCTAGTTTGACCTTTGATCCTTTACCCCTCAGAAACACACACCGACTTCCATCATTGAAACAGAACATACCTACTTTCTGCACTGCAATCAATTTCACATCTCACACATCGAGGTCTATGTAAAGCATCATTGGAAATGACAAATTTACCCTCACAGCAGAAACACTACCTCTCTGAATCAGGTGAATGAGAGCCGGCACAGACAAAAACATGTTACGACCAGTGAAGTGCATCTTTGACACACACCGTGGTTTTCACATATCTGCAGCATAAATGTGATCACTAGCTCATAACTATATGATAAAACAGGTTTAAAATCTTGCGAAATCAGTAAGAGATAAATTCTACTGAAGATCATGAAATCTGAAAATCACTAGCCCTCTCAGAACTATAGGAAGATCGACGAAGATGTAGATTACTTAATGATTCAGCAGGAAAGTGACCAATTCTGGGTGGGCAGTCAAGCCAAACTCTTGATTTATGCGTTGCCTCATGTCCATATACATACCCTTGTCCGATGTCACTTTTACTTATGGGGATCTTGTCTCTCATCCTCTGTCTTCTCTTCAACCCCCACCCGGGTCTGCCCTGGGAGACTTGGGTGGGGTTAACTACTTTGTAGTTCCCAGGGTGACGCTGGTCAGCCCCACAGGGTGGGTTTCCCTTCTATTTTGGGCATGTTTCTGTCTACCCTTGGTCCATTCACGTGTATTTGCCTATTTTAAACTCTCCCTACTGTCTGCGCTGCCTGTAGCTCTTGATATTGGATGTGTGTTGCTAAATGGTCTTAGCTTTATTTAGGCCCCATGTCGTAGGTTTATTTGACGTATTGGCCTGGCTGGTGACATACATTCAATGTTCTGTTTAGTTTTTTTTTCACAAGCAGTGCAGGCACGTCCCGAGAAAGCCTTGTTGCTGTCGGGATGTTAAGCAATGTACAATCAATCAATCAATCTTCTCTTCAATTCCAAGTCTGTCGGTGTAGGCGCGAGTTCATGATACTTTCTTTTTTTTTTTCACTGGTTCACCGGCCATCTTGTTTCTGATTGGTTATAATTATGCAGATGACCTAAGGTCATATAGGATAGTTATGACATCAGCTACCATCGCCTATCAGAAGCAATCTTTTCTGGGATCCCACAAAAGATTCCGGTGGGCCTTTTTTCACTTTGAACGGATGACAGAAAGCATTTGTTGGGACATTAGGGTGTTCACTGTCTAAGTGGGTATGTATACTGAATTCCAGTAAAAGCTTTTGTTTCCTCAAAACACATTACCGATGACATTACTGTTAGGAATACTGATCTAGCTAGCCTAATTTTAGCCAAAATTGTTGTGTGCCTACATGGCAGAGGAGGCAACAAGGGGCGCTATAAGCTAGGCAGTACCCTGCGTAGCCTCCCTTCCATCCTCATCCGGGCACACGGCCACCAGAATCGCCATTCTGTTTCTTAGCTCAGCCGTGGAAGGTTGTGTGCCTACTCTCTGCGTCTGGACTTCGTATAGTGTGACCGTTGGGTCTTGTGACTTGTGGCTTGAGCTCTTACGTCATGCTCTGTGCTCCCTCTCGGTTTATTCTTCGCTTGGGCTCACTAGCGACGGAGTTTCTGTGTTCAGTGACGAGTGAACTTGTACTGTTCCTGAGACTTGGTTTACCGACGAGCGACCGGTCGGCATGGGTGACTCTACTTCACGTTGGTCCCTACAGCGCTGCCTCGCCCGCCTCTCTGCCGTGACTAAGTATAACCTCGGTTAGTGCCCGCGACCGGCGCTCAAGTGGGGGTGGATAGCGCCAGGCATCGGCACTGGTCGTGTAACGGATTCGTTTTCGAAACTCATACACGCGATCGCATTGGTGCGTGGCCTCGGGGATCCACGCTCGCCTGCCGGTGACTGTTTATGTTTTGCAGTGGACAAGTCCACACCTGCACGAGATGTGGGGACTTCTAGTGGCCGAGTGACTCACAGGATGTCTGCTTACCGTGCTTGGCCTGGGCCTCCACTCACCTGTGCGGCGCCTGCACCCCCGGACGGGAGGAGCAGTGGTTGCAGCTTGGCGTTTCTATCGGCGGGAATGACCGGCCCCAGCCTGAGAGCGGACGCCTGCTGCCGCCCCGACCGCTTCAGTGGAGGAGACACATCGGACACTCACGAATCGGGACGCATGCGCAGATCCGGAGCCTAGGGCTACAGCCGTAGGGTTCGTCAGCTCGCTGCAGTTATGAGACACTGAGCCTGGCCAACATAGTACTTCGACAACAGTGTTCATCAGCTCACTGGTAAAACAGTACACCAAGCTTGGCCAACACCGGACGTCTACAGGGTTCGTCAGCTTGCTGAATACCACTGGGTCTGGCCAACAACGTCCGATGGACCTCCACGCGTCTACGCCCGTGAGTCAAGCCAAGCAAAAGCGCAAGCCGTCTGATACAGAGGTCAGTAATTGTTTACTTACTAAGCTTGTAGCTGCCCCCTCTGCACAGGTGCTTATAGACGGGAAGCTCATGCAGCGTTGGCATCGCAGGGATGGATCTCCTGTTCAGCTAGTTTCGGCGATAAAGAAGTGCCAGATGGTCGTCAGAGCGTCGCCCTCGTTCACGACCCTTGACAGGACCCCAAGCTCGCAGACTGCAACCAGGGACTGGTTGCCCCCCCGACACCCTAGACCTTCCGTGACAGGGGGGTGCGGCTTCCGTCAGCCGTCGTGCCTCGCTCGCCGCGTGGATCCTTGCCGAGTTTGCCGCGGTGCAGGTCGCGCCGTCGACGCAACCATTCGCCTATCACAATTCGGCACCATTCCAGGCGGAGTTCCCACTCTCGGCTACCACGCTCTCCCCAACACAGCCGTTCCCTGTGGCGCCCCCGGTCGTCACTTTGCAGCTCAGTTCGGCTCAGCCTTCTGCACGGGACTCGCTATCGGCTCACTCCTTACGCTTCCGCTCTCAGGGATGAGACCGCCGCCCAGCGCGACCGTGACTCGACAGGATGCTTTAGTGATGCTTCCAGTGATAGAGAAGAGACATTCCCACCGCGCTTCAGTCGGAGTGGTGGAGGAAGATGCCCTCAGTCGGGCCCTGGAGGGCTCTGGTTCGGCGTTGCTTCGCAATGACATCTCCGACTCTGCCAGGCGGGGGACCAGCACTCAGTTTGCCACCTAGGCCTGACAGATACCAGCGGGATAGCAACAAGTGAACACGCAGGCAGATACATCCGCTGGTTGGAGTTGATGGCAGTACAGCTAGTGCTCGTCAGCGGCAGCGTTAAGAGTGTTACTACACCCGGCTGCCTTCCAACTACTCTATGCGGGTGAGGAGTCTCCGATGATTGGCCGGTCCTCCTCTAGTGGAACAAGAAGCGGCTTCCTCTGTCGCGCCCAGACCGGGCCACAAGCCTGGGCCGTGGATGGGCTGCTTCGAGGAATGGACTCCTGGCGTAGACAACCACCTTTGCAATTGCCCCGGTTGGCCTGTTCACCGAAGCTAAGCCGTTAGGGGGTGGTTATTCCTTGGTTGGATAACTGCCTGGGAACAACAGGTATGGTGGAAGTCATCTTAACCCTTATCTTGTCCACCAGAGGGTGACCACGGCTTTACCAGCCAGTGCTGGCGCCTGGCACTTAGTTCGCTTCCAGCTGCCAGAGAGATAAGGCGCCGCGAGGTCACATTCCACTCTCGCCCGCTCATTCTATTTATATCACACTTGGTACTGTGGGGTACACACGGCTCTACAGTGTGACCGGCGCTCTGCCGCTGTAACAACTACCTACTGGTTTGTATTCATAACACATCTCTGCCTAAAGTGACTGTTGTGGAAGCAACATCGTTCAAAAGTTGAAATTCTCACCTACACACAGATACCAAACATGACAACATTACGACTTACACTTGTGTAGCAGGTTATGATGAAAATAAAGGGAACGCGAATTTGTTGATGTATGATGTCGGTGTTTGTTGTGAAATTGACAAAGTTCCCACAGCCATAACACGAAGACGTAACTTTTCCCAACGAAACGCACTTGCATGCATAAGGGCCAGCATGCCTACAGTAAGTATCACTTACCGGATTTTCGTTCCATGGTGGGGGACGGAAGCAGGAGGGTGGTTAATGAGGTCACTGACAGGTCGCGTGTTCTGGCATTTCTAGCCCGCAGCCGTTTCGGTACTCAACAGACTGCTATTGCCATCCCGAAATCCGATCAGTCCATAACAGGTCACAATATTCAACAGTGTTTTTAAACATACCTTGAGGTTTAACACATTTTCTGACGCACTAGACATAAGAACCGAATACCGAGTTTCTGTTCACAGATACACTGACAACTCCGGCGCCGTCTATGCGAGAATTTTTTTCTGTTCGACTACTGGAGGAATGACGGAGTGGAGGACGGGTGACACGAGTGTCATGTGCTCGGTCATGAGCAGTCTGAGTTTTTCCTCCTCTGTCTGCAAGCCATATGTCCTGCTCTTTAGAATGTTAATGGTAGCGTGACTCTCTTCACCTCCCTGCTCACCATGAAGCGCCAAACCAAATCCCCACTTTGTCATAAATTCAATGCAGTGACATTCCAGGATATGTTGTTTCGGAATGATGCTACTGGCTGGAAAAGTACTTCGGAAAAAACGCATGTAGTTTGCAATCTTGTCATTGATGTCTTGCATTGATTCATTCTTGCTCTTCACCGGCATTTTGTGAGAAACATTATTAGTGCTGTTATTAGTGTCAGTGTTATGAGTGTCACATTCCGCGGATTGAAACGATCGTTTCCACCCATGCCGCGAACCCCGCTTTGCTGGTCGTCCTCCTTTACCTAGCTGCATGAAGTGAACACACGCGACACATTCTTCAACACTCGTATTTGGATCGAACATGGTCCAAATGTGTTGTGATGAGGCAATATCAGACGCCGCATTTCGCGTTGTCTCCTCGGACACGCGTGTTTCAGTCGAGTCTATCCGTTTCATCCGACTATAGCAACTCCTACAGATTGTTTTTGAGTGCATCATGTCTTTGTCTTCCTGGATATTAATTCCATAACACTTGTGGAGTAAGTGTTCATAATTGATACAAAGAAATGACTTTTTATCACTGTGTTTCTTTTGTGATCTCTCGCGACATATTCTGCACAATGCATTTACTCTCATTGCATGGAACACACCTGTGTGTACACAGACTGTACGCGTTTCATCAGACTCCATCATGATCAAAAGTTAAATCAAAAGTACATTTACAAGGTTGACTGTTAGTGTTACACTATTTCCCAAGAAAGAAACGTGGCTATCTCCTCCAATAGTATCCGTGTAACTAAGCCCTCTCTTTCCCCAATTCCGGGAGTGTACAATAAGGCGGATGTCTGGAACTTGTCTGTCGACACCTGTCAGTGACCTCATTAATTACCCTCCTGCTTCCATCCCCCACCATGGAACGAAAATCCGGTAAGTGATACTTACTGTAGGCATGCTGACCCTTATGCATGCAAGTGTGTATCCTTGGGAAAAGTTACGTCTTTGTGTTATGGCTGTGGGAACTTTGTCAATTTTACAACAAACACCGACATCATAAATCAACAAATTTGCGTTCCCTTTATTTTCATCATAACCTGCTACACAAGTGCAAGTCATAATGTTGTCATGTTTGGTATCAGTGTGTAGGTGAGAATTTCAACTTTTGAACGATGTTGCTTCCACAACAGTCACTTCAGGCAGATTTGTGTTATGAATAGAAACCAGTAGGTAGCGGCAGAGCGCCGGTCACACCGTGTACCGCACAACACGCGACCTGTCAGTGACCTCATTAACCTTTTGACGACGGAACACACATATGTGTGCCCCAAGCAAAGCTCCGTTGCCGACGGGACGCACACATATGTGCGCTGGCCTAGTTTCCCTATTGCCAATACCGGCAGTATGGTCTAAGGGAAGCAATCTACTATAATATGTCAAGCACTCATTTCTTTACTTGTAGAGTGACTTTTCTTGTTTGTATGGGCTGAAACCAACGAATTAGAAGCTCTAATACAAAACGTCCCCATGTGCAAAAAAAAATGGCGGATTTTGGTGTAAAAACTTTTATGTGTGAAGAAACTTTTCTGTTGTGCCTTTCTTTCTGGATTATTTACTGGTGACACACTAGAATATGTCTCTGGAATGCTAGGTGAGTGTAATTTTCACACTCTGGCTAACTAATACACTAACAGCATGTTCAGTTTCAGTGGAACCCAGTGTGAAACTGTTTTTGATTTTTGGCTTCTTACCCCATCTTCTTTATACACCTGTAAAATCTTAACGTTACAAAATATTTTCTTCAGCATAGTGTCTACGAGTTCACCTTGAATTGCTTTTTCCACTGATACCAAATATGTTGGGGTATGATAAGATTTTTACAACAGACAAGGCCAATGAAATTTGTCAAAATTACTACGGTAGCAGGGAAAAATCAAGTTGGCAGACTACGGTGGCAAAAGGTTAACCACCCTCCTGCTTCCGTCCCCCACCATGGAACAAAAATCCGGTAAGTGATACTTACTGTAGGCATGCTGACCCTTATGCATGCAAGTGTGTTTCGTTGGGAAAAGTTACGTCTTCGTGTTATGGCTGTGGGAACTTTGTCAATTTCACAACAAACACCGACATCATACATCAACAAATTCGCGTTCCCTTTATTTTCATCATAACCTGCTACACAAGTGTAAGTCGTAATGTTGTCATGTTTGGTATCTGTGTGTAGGTGAGAATTTCAACTTTTGAACGATGTTGCTTCCACAACAGTCACTTTAGGCAGAGATGTGTTATGATTCATGAATACAAACCAGTAGGTAGTTGTTATAGCAGCAGAGCGCCGGTCACACTGTAGAGCCGTGTGTACCCCACAGTACCAAGTGTGATATAAATAGAATGAGCGGGCGAGAGTGGAATGTGACCTCGCGGCGCCTTATCTCTCTGGCAGCTGGAAGCGAACTAAGTGTCAGCTATGGTAAAGGCGTGTGACATAGATTCGAATAAGAATAGTTAAAGAGTAGCGCTGGTGTGGCTTGACGCCGCTGGGCATCACGCTAATCCTGCCTAGCCTTTCGTTAAGGCCTTGGGCGGTATTCTCTTTTTTCTATAGCAACCTGGCTATGGCAGGGCACAATTTGAAGCTGTTAGCCTCATGCCGATACGGGTTAAAATGCGGCCGCGCTCCCTCCCCCCCTCAGGATGGTTACCTAGGCACTCCACAAGCTCAGGGATGGCATGGGGAGTAGGACTTTGATGACTGGGCCACTGGATCACTGTCCTTGGAGATGCGCGGCGAACCCTGCCTCAGCTCCGCGACCGAGACGGTTGCAACCCTGGCACCCCACCCGGGTCTGCCCTGGGGGACTTGGGTGGGGTTAGGTATTTTTTAGTTCCCAGGGTCACCCTGGTCAGCCCCACAGGGTGGGGTTTTCTCTCTATTCTGGGGCATGTGTTTCTGTCTACCCGAGGTCCATTCACCTGTATTTGCCTTTTTTAAACTCTCCCTACTGTCTGCACTGCCTGTAGCTCTTGATATTGGATGTGTGTTGCTAAATGGTCTTAGCTTTTTGTTTCCTCAAAAACATTACCGATGACATGACTTTATGGAAATGTCTACTTTTAGCTCAATTTTAGCCTACTTACCCGTTGTGTGCCCACACAACCCGGGAGGCACTCGGGGAACCCCCCCCTAGAGGGGCTGAGAGTTGTCTCCCGTTTCCCGCCTTACCAGCTCCGGTCACGAGACCGGCCAGTTTTTGCTACTTCGCTCGTACAGAGAAGACGTGTCTGGCCTTGCTCTCGCGCCGCTTCGACCGGTCCTTCTCTTGCCTACGCTCGTTGCCTCTTCGTGTGCTCTGCGCCTCCTAGCGCTGACCTGCCTTCTTGTGCCCTGCCTCTGCTGGCGTCGTTCTGCTGCTCTCCTCTAGGCTGTGGAGGTGTATGACTACCCTTCCCCCTGTTCCCGATTCGTCTCGGAGGTAAGGTAGTGGTAGTTTCCCACAGCCGGCCCTCGGGCCGAGAGCCGGCTACCGTTGGGCTTTCCTTTCGGCTTTGCTACTACGTGGGCGCCAGTTGTTGAGCTTACGCTTCGGCGCCTTGCACGACCTTTTTTTTTTTTTACGAGTCTCCTCGAGGGACGTCGCCTTCTCTCCTTTGGTATTTCACTGTTACGAGAAGACGTTGCCTTGTAGACTAGGGTTTCTGTTCTCGTAGGGCCTTCGGGCACCCACACTCAGTGCGTCTACCTTAAAGGCCCTTTAGCTCTGGGAGACTGTAGCCACTATTTACGCGCCGGTGGTTACGGCGCTTGGAGTACCTTGGTGTGGGGCTAGGCTCCCTTGTCCGCCTTTGCGACCTTGTGCTCTTTGTCTGTTGCAGGAACCAAATGCTTACCTGCGCTCAATGCGGCGACTTCAAGTGGCCGACGGACGACCATGCGGTCTGCCTCCCTTGCTCGGGCTGCGCCTCGGACCATCTCTGCGATGTCTGTGCGACTTGGCCGGAGATCCGTTGGTCTGACCTCTGGAGTTTTTACCGGCGAGAGCGACCTCCGTCTGCTATCTCTCGTCCCACTCCTGTTGACGTCGCCCCTGTGGTAACGACCGCTCTTCCTCGCCTCGGCCTCTCGGAACGGTTTGATCGTCGGGACCCTGCGTTGTTCGCTGACCAGAGGACTGCCACTGCTGCCACGCCCGCTGACCCTTCCGGAGGGTCTGTTTGCCGGCAAAGCGCCCGCCTCACTGAGCCCGGCCTGCAGCAGTTCGCCACGAGCCGTCCCACGTTGACTGGCCTTGCTCCTCTCTCTCTCTCCACGATAAGCCCGCTGATCCTTCCGGAGGATCTGTACACCGGCATAGAGCCCTTCTCACTGAGTCCGGCCAGGAGAGACGTCAGCCTCAACCTACGCGACACAGTCGCGCCCCCGACCTTTCCCGTTCCACCGTCAGTGCTAGACACTCGCGCTCGCCCCGCGAGCGCCGCCGGAAGGATCGTTCCCCCCGCCGGGAGCGTTGCCGCTCCCCCCGCCTCTCCTCGTCGCGCGCTCGGTCGCGCTCGCCTTCGCACCGTTCGATGCGTTCGCCGCGTCACCGCCATCGTCGACCTTCTTCCCGTGATCGGCACTCCTCTTCGGTTGTCCGCCGTACTTCACCCAGACGTCGTTCCCGCGCACCGGACAGGACCCCTCCTCGCTCCTTCCCGCGTTCGCCTCGGCGATCCCCGCCTCCGTCGTCGCTGCCGGCTCATGCCCGGGCTTCCCGCGAGGTTCGAGATGCGCCCCCGCCCAAGCTTCGACCTTCCGTGGTGCCTCACCCGCCTTCTCGCCACCCCCTGGACGAAGAAGCCCTCAGCTTGCTGCCCGAAGACTCCGTCTCAGCCCTGTTGGAGGAGGATGCTCGCTCCCTTTCGCCCTCCGACGTCGGTGCTGATGTCCCCTCGACCCTTCCGTCGTCGTCCCGGGCGGAGACCCTCCTAGCCTTGGATGAAGCCGCCAGGATCATCGCGGCCACTCTGCCAGCGGACTCCTGCCCAGCCTCTCCCCCCCTGAAGAGGAAGGTCTCGGCCTTTGTGGATGCCGAGCGTCAGGTGAAGAGGTTCAAGTCGCTTCCCCAGCCGCCTGGATTTAAGGAGCTGCGAGATGTCTTCTCAGCGCACCTGCAACTTCCAGCGTCTCGAGAGCCGGTGTTCTTCTCCGATCGTCGCTGGCCGGCTGGCCTGGACATCGCCTTCCGTCGGGATTGGTATGCCGGTCATTCCCAGGCTTTCTCCATCCCTCTTCCTGCGATCGACCCCCCGGCCGTGTCGCAAGCTGGCGGCTCCGCCCTCCTTCGCCGTTCTTTACCTCGTGGCCTGGATTTGACTGCGTCTCTGGTGCGGAACACCTTAGCCTGCGCTGGGTTCCTGGAGCTGCTCACTCAAGCCCTGGTTCGTCGTGTGGAAGACGCTTGGCATCCTTCTATCACGCCTCTCCTTGGGGATTTACTCGTCTTAGCGGAAGTCGCCAACCGAGCCGCCTACCACTCGTCCGTTAACGCTATGGCTGCCTCCGCCAACTGTGACCTGATGCGTCGAGACGCCCTTCTGCTTGCCTGCCGAGGGATACCACCTGACCTGCGTGCGCAGCTTCGTCGTGCTCCGCTGGGTGGCCCCCTGCTTTTCGGCGAAACCTGGTCATCCGTTCGAGCCTCCAACCCCGACCGCTGGCCTGTGAGTGCTCCTCCTCCCCGCCGCTTTCCGTCCTCCCGCCAGGCTAGGGGTCGCGCCTCGCGGTCGGTTAGACCCGCTGCTGCGTCAGCCCCTGCTTCGGCCCCTGAGCAGGCCCCCGCCTTTGGCCGTCCTAGACCCTCCAGGGCCCGTGTCCCCGCCTGGCCCCGTCCCGCCCGGCGACCGGGTCGCGGGCGGGCTACCTGACTGCCCCCCAGCCTTGCCCCCACCGACCACTTCGGGGTCTCCGGTCGGTGGGAGGCTAGCCTTTTTCAGAGGAAATTGGCTCACACTCTTTCCCGACGACCCCTGGATTTGCGACACCGTCTCGGCCGGCCTCCGGATCGCCTTTCGCAGCCCGCCTCCTTTGCGTCACTCCCCCCTTTGGACCGAGATCCCCAGCGATCCGTTGAAGGCCTCCGCTCTTCGGGGAGAGGTCTCCTCCCTCCTGAGGAAAGCCGCCACGGAGGTGGTACGCGTACCCTACTCCCCAGCCTTCTACAGCCGCTTGTTCGTCGTTCCGAAGCCTGGAGGGAGATGGCGACCGGTGATCGATCTCTCGGCCCTGAACAAGTACATTACGGCACCCTCCTTCCGGATGGAGACTGCTCGAGCCCTGAGAGCCGCGGTCCAGCCTCTGGACTTCGCAGTCAGCCTGGACCTTTCAGATGCGTACCTGCATGTCCCGATGCACCAGGCCTCCAGGAAGTTCCTCCGCTTTGCGATCGACGGTGTGGTATACCAGTTTCGCGCGCTCCCGTTCGGTCTCAACCTCAGCCCCTGGGTGTTCACCCGACGGATGGACGCCGTAGTCGCCAAGGCCCGACAGTCCTCCTCCAGTCCGACGTCAAATTACCTAGACGACCTCCTCCTACGCAACCAGTCAGAGACCTCGCTCGCGTCGGACAGGGATGCGCTGCTACGGCTTCTGGCACACTTGGGCTTCCTAGTGAACGACGGCAAGTCGGATCTCTCTCCGTCCCGCCGCTTCGTGCACCTGGGCATGGAATTTGCGACCGACCTCAACACGGTGCGCCTCCCAGCCCCTCGGATCCAGAAGATTGCGGACCTAGCCGGTCAGTTAGCACGACAGGACGTGGCCCCCGCCAGAGTCTGGCTCCAGCTTTTGGGCCTGCTGAACGCCGCAGCGGACCTTATCCCCCTAGGTCGTCTCTACTCCCGGCCGATCCAGCTGCATCTCCTACTCCATTGGCGCCCGTCGTCAGGCGACTTAACGACGTTGGTTCCGGTGCCACAGATGCTGCTGCCTCATCTTCGTCGGTGGACCGACCACTCTTGGCTAGCGTCGGGAGTTCCCCTGGCCGCCCCTCCTCCCCAGACCTCGCTTTGTGTCAACGCCAGCCTCACTGGGTGGGGCGCTCATCTCCTTCCTCGGTTCCTCTCGACTTCGGGGCCCTGGCCCGCGGACTTAGCGCACACTCACATCAACTGGCTGGAGATGCAGGCGGTGTGGCAAGCCCTGCAGTTCTGGGAGGATCTCCTCAGACACCAGGAGCTACTCGTCCTCTCGGACAACACGACTGTGGTGGCTTACATCCAGAAACAAGGTGGCACTCGCTCTCCCGACCTTTGTATGCTCCTCTACCGGATGATGCGTTGGTGCGAGGACCGGGGTATTACCATTCGAGCCCGACACATCCCCGCACACCTGAATGTCTTAGCCGACTCGCTGTCTCGCCGCGGCCAGCTCCTGCACATGGAATGGACCCTTCGGCAGGACATCTTTCGGATGATCTGTGCCCGGTGGGAGACTCCCCAGGTCGACTTGTTCGCCACAAGGTGGAACCATCAGCTGCCGCTCTTCGTCTCCCCGATTCCCGATCCACTTGCCTGGGCTGTCGATGCACTCTCCATTCCCTGGGACGGCCTGGTGGCTTACGCCTTCCCCCCGACGGTTCTCGTACCCAAAGTCCTTCTCAAGCTTCGGGGATGCTCGGCGGTCCTGCTGTTAGTTGCGCCATTCGCCTGGAACCGCTCCTGGACCACCGACCTTCTCAGCCTCGCCACGGACCCGCCCCTGCTGCTTCCCGCCCCACGCACCATGCTCAAGCAACCGCGTCAGCCGCTGTTCCACCCCTGCCCGGAGCGGCTCCTCCTTCACGCCTGGAGGTTGTGCGGCAAGCCCTCGGAGCTAGAGGCTACTCGGGTGCAGCAGTGGAGGCGATCGCTTCGGCCCGCAGACCTTCCACCATCCGAGTCTACGAGGGAAAGTGGCGAGTCCTGTGTTCCTGGTGCTCTGAGCACGGCCTGTCACCCACGGAACTGACTAATCCTCAGCTGGCGGACTTCTTCCTCTGGCTCTTTCGAGACTTAGGCCTGGCCCCCATCACCGTGAGGAGTTACCTGTCCATGATCGCTGACACTTATCGACACCTTGGACACCCAGACCCGGGCGCCTGCAAAGACTTAGCCGACCTTATGGGTCACTTCGGCATCCAGCGCCCAACACACCGCTCACTCCTTCCCCGCTGGGACCTGCCCTGGGTGCTAACGTGGTTAAATTCTGACAGATTTGAACCCTTACCTTGGGCCCGTTTTGCAGATGTGACACGAAAGACGTGCTTCCTGCTGGCCCTTGCTACCGCATCTCGGGTGAGTGAGCTACACGCACTCTCGGCGCGGCCTACCTGCCTACAGTTCCGAGCGGACGGGTCTGTTCAACTCCTCACTGACCCTGCCTTCCTGGCCAAGAACAGGTCGCCTCTGACGGCACCTCAGGTTATCACCTTACGGCCGCTAAGAACCAACCCTCTGTCTCAGGAGACCAGGCAACAGGATCCCGTGCGCGCCCTTAGAGTTTATCTGCGACGATCTAAAGCCTTCCGCAGAGGGCGTTCGCGCCTCTTCCTACCTCTGAGACCCAGCAGGAATGACATAACAGCCCAGACGATCTCGTCCTGGCTTCGCTGGGTTATACGCTCCGCGTATCAAGATATCTCCCCGCAGGGAGCGAAGAGGCTGCACATTCGCGCACATGAGGTACGAGCCATGGCCACGAGCCTCGCATTTGACCGAAACTGCGCTGTCAAGGACATCGTGGCAGCCGTGGGCTGGCAGACTGAATCTGTATTCGCCCGCTTCTACCTCAGGGACCTGGCAGGCCAAAGAGAGAATCTCGCACTAGTGGGGGACATCGCCGCGGCGCAACACTCCCTCCCGGCGCCACCGGCGCCGTAGGTATGCACTTCGCTAAAATTGTCGGGAGGTTGCGACTGGGAGGACGGCGCTGGTACCATTAAGAGTTGCGCGGCACCCTCCTCCTCATCGCAATTCTTCCATAAAGTCATGTCATCGGTAATGTTTTTGAGGAAACAAATTCATTTTTCTCTAAAAGGTATTTTTTCGAAAAATACTTACCGATGACATGACTCAGAGGACCCTCCCTCCTACCCCGCTTGCCGCTTTCGAGCGAAGTATCACAAAAAACTGGCCGGTCTCGTGACCGGAGCTGGTAAGGCGGGAAACGGGAGACAACTCTCGGCCCCTCTAGGGGGGGTTCCCCGAGTGCCTCCCGGGTTGTGTGGGCACACAACGGGTAAGTAGGCTAAAATTGAGCTAAAAGTAGACATTTCCATAAAGTCATGTCATCGGTAAGTATTTTTCGAAAAAATACCTTTTAGAGAAAAATGAATATTTAGGCCCCATGTGTTAGGTTTATTTAATGTGTTTGACCGGCTGGCGACATACATTCAATGTTCTGTTTAGTTGGTTGTTTTTTTTTTTCACAAGCAGTGCAGGCACGTCCTGAGAAAGCCTTGTTGCTGTCGGGACGTTAAGCAATGTACAATCAATCAATGCAACCCTGGCAGCAACTGTTGTACGGTCACAGAGCGGCTGGCGCGAGACGCTGGGAGTTAGACAGTCAACACTCACCCCAAGAATCTTCTCGGGTGCGACAGTGGATGTGTTGCAGCGACTCAGGAGTCGCTGATGGTATGGATATGGGAAAGAGTGGTGAGTACTACAGACCTGTTGTGCAGAGGAGCATCTCTTTCCATAGACCGGACTAACCCCTTTTGCTGAGTTCGTGTAGGGGTTCCAAGCAGAGCCTATGCGACAAGGTTGATGCTTTGCATCGGAAGGTCGCTGCAGAGGTGGTATGCGACACGACTCCCCAGCCTTCTACAACTGCCTCTTCGTATTTTCCAAGCCGGGCGGCAAGTGGCGGCCCATCTTCGACCTGTCCGTCCTACACAAGTTTCTCTTTGCCCCGCCTTTTCACATGGAGACTGCCCGAGCGCCTCGGGCCACTGTGCAGCCTATGGACTTTGCCGTCAACCTAGATCTGTCGGGTCCTTATCTCCACGTCTCCATGTACCCCACCTCAGGACATTACCTGTGCTTCGCCTTTAGTGGAGTGGTCTACCAGTTCGCGTTCTACCGGTCGGCCTCAGCCCCTAGGGGTTGACCCGCTTCTTGGACGCCGTTGTGCCAGGGCCAGACGGACGTCCTTGAGCCCTACATCGAACTCTGGACCAGGTCTTCTCTTGCAGAACCATTCGGAGGCCAGTTTGGTGGCGGATCGAGATGCACTGCTAGATCTGCTCGACAGACGCGGCTTCCTGCTCACCGTGGGCACATCCGACCTTGTGCCGTCCCGCCACTTCGTTCATCTGGGGATGGTTTTGCACCGAGCTCAACGAGGTGTTAGCTACCAGAGCCACGCTTCAGGAGTGGGCGAACCTGACTACCTGCCGACGGTTCTCGTCCCCAAGCTCCTGCTCAAGCCCAAAGATTGCAACGTAGTCCTGTTCCTGGTGGCGCCCTTCGGCTGGACCAAGTCTTGGAGCACCGACCTCCTGAACTCGCCGCAACCCCCCGCGGCGGCTACCCACCCCGCGCACGATGCTCAAGCAACTGAGGCAGGCCCTGTTCCACCCGTGCCTCGAGCGACTTCTACTCCACGTCTGGAGTTTTGTGCGGCAAGCCCTCGCCGCTAGGGGCGTCTCACTTACAGCGGTAGATGCTATCGCTACAGCCCGCAGACCCTCGACCAGGTGAGTTACGAGGGACAATGGTGAGTCCCGTGCTACTGGTGTGACGAATTGGCGACTCTCTACCACAGATCTGACGGTTCCCAGCTGGCGGAGTTCTTCCTCTGGCTCTTCACCGACCAGCTTCTGGCACCAAGCCATTCGCGGCTACCTAGAGTTGATCGCCGATACGTACCGGCATGTGGGACGGCCCGACCCTGGCAACTGCAAGGACCTGGCTGACCTTATGGCGCGCTTTGGTCTAAGACGTCCGGCCCTCCGCTCACTCGTACCGCGATGGGACCTACCCTGGGTGCTGACGTGGCTCACGCTAGCCACTTCAAACCACTTCTGTTGGTGCGGTCACCGGACGTGGTGCGGAAGACACGCTACCTAATGGCTCTCGCTGTGGCGGCCAGGGCCAGGGTCAGCGAGCTACACGCCTTTTCTGCACGTCCATCATGCCTACAGTTCCCAATAGACGGCTCTGGGCAACTGCTGTCCGACCAGGCTTCCTAGCCAAGACCCGTTATCCATTGGCTGTCCCGCAGATGGTCACCGTCCAGTCTACCTGAGAATCCAGACAACAGGACCAGGTGAGAGCCTTACGTGTGTACCTGCGGTGGACCAAGCCGCTACGCAGGGGACGCACCTCTTTCCTCCCTCTGTCCCCAGGTAGAAATGTCATCTCGGCCCAGACGATATCCTCCTGGCTCCAATGGGGGATACACTCCGCCTACCAAGATCTCTCCCCTGAGGCAGCCAAAAGAATGAACTTCAGGGCGCACGAGGTCAGAGCCAGGACCGCGAGCCTAGCGCTCAACCGCAGCTGCGTGGTCACAGATATCATGGCGCCCGAGGATTGGCGAGCACAGTCGATCTCCTGGCTTCGATGGGTGATACGCTTCGCCTACCAGGGGACGCACCTCTTTCCTCCCTCTGTCCCCAGGTAGAAATGTCATCTCGGCCCAGACGATATCCTCCTGGCTCCAATGGGGGATACACTCCGCCTACCAAGATCTCGCCCCTGATACAGCCAAATGCATGAACGTCAGGGCGCAGGAGGTCAGAAGCCATGGCCACAAGCTTGCATTCGACCGCAACTGCGCAGTCAAGACTTGTGGTGGCAGTGGGCTGGCGACCAGAGTCGACCTTCGCCCGATTCTACCTGAGGGACCTCTCCAGCCAACACGAGAACCTATCGCTGGTGGGAGACATTACGGCGTCACAACACTCCCTCCCGGCACCCCAGGTGCCGCAGGTATCTTCGCTAAAATTATTGGGAGGTTGTACCAGGGAGGGCGGGTCTCGATACTACCCAGGGGTTAGGGGCGTTCTAAGCGGCACCCACCTCCTCTTCGATATTCTTCCTAACAGTAATGTCATTGGTAATGTGTTTTGAGGAAACAAATGTATTTTTCTCTAAAATGTAATTTTTTGAAAAATACTTACCGATGACATTACTTGGATGACCCTCCCGCCTGCCCCGCTGCCGCTGGCTCGCTATACAATACAATACAATACAATACAATACAACTTTATTGTCTGTTCGAGTCCAGGCACGACAGAAATTTGCCTTTCGGCTCGTCATGAAACAACAATATAAGACATTAACAAACGCTGCAAAAGCATATCATGAAAAATTATCATTGCAGCAATCTATCACAAGCAATCTGTCACAAGATGGGAGGTAATGTTAAGTAGATCATACTTATCGCGGCGTTATAAACGAGAGTTTAAAATCGAGACAGCAGTTGGAATAAAAGACTTCTTAAAAACATTCCTTTTGGCAAGTGGCATGTTGAAACGTATGCCTGATGGTAGCATTTGAAACTGATCAGAGAGTGGGTGACTAGGATCATTGACAATGCTAGCAGCTATCCTTCGGACAGCTCTATGGTACAGATCATCTACTGGGTACTGTCCTAGGCCAATGATCTTCTCAGCTGTTCTGACGATACGTGACAGTCTGCCCCTGTTTTTCATACTGAGATTGCCATACCAAGCAGTGATGTTAAACGTCAGTATGCTTTCGATCAGGCTTCTATAAACGGATTCTAAAACCCTGGAACTGACATCAAAACTTCTCAGTTTCCTAAGAAGGTACAGACGCTGGTTTGCTTTTTTCACAATCAGATCAGTGTTTCCAGTGAAGGACAGCCCACTATCCACGACTGTGCCAAGGTACTTAAATTCAGTGACCACCTCTACAGGTTGATTATTAATTGAGACAGGTACAAAAATATCATCAACTTTCCTGTCATCAATGACGAGTTCCTTGGTTTTCTGTACATTAATTTCCAGAAAACTATCTTTGCACCATGACTCTAATACTGCTATCTGTGCAAAGTACTCGGCCAGACTGTCTTCTTTTTGGAGTAGGCGTACAAGGGCCATGTCGTCTGAGAACTTTAAGAGACGAGAAGTGGCAGTGTGACAACGCATATGGTCTGTGTATATAGAAAAGATCATGCAGGAAACCCTCCACGACCACCATACTTCAATCTCTATTGGTGGCAGATCCCTGTGCAATCTTCGATTCGCAGACGACATTGACCTCATGGCAGGCAGCAATAGTGAGCTCCAAAACCTGACAGACAAACTTTCAAGTAGCGCAGGGTCTTATGGCATGGAGATCAGTACGGATAAAAGCAAAGTGATGATCAACACCACAAGCGACAGCAGCAGCAACATTCACATGAACGGCCAGAAGCTAGAAGAGGTCAATAGCTTCAAGTACTTGGGAGCCACCCTGTCCAAAGACGGTAGTTGCATAGCAGAGATCCGTATCAGGATAGGTACAGCAACATCCGCAATGGCCAGGCTGGACAGGATATGGCGAAGTAACTCCATCAGCTTCACCATCAAGTACAGGCTTTACAAGTCCCTCGTAGTGTCTATTCTACTCTACGGCTGTGAGACTTGGACACTGCTTGCAGACTCAGAAAAGAAAATCCAGGCCTTTGAGAACAAGTGCCTGAGGAAGTTGCTCCGCATCTCGTACCGCGAGCACAAGACCAACGAATATGTACGGAGCATCGTCACTTCCCTGGTGGGCCCACATGAACCCCTTCTGGCAACCGTGAAACGGCGCAAGCTTGCTTGGTTTGGCCACGTGACCCGACACAACACCTTGTCCAAGACTATCCTCCAAGGCACTCTCGAAGGAAGTCGTCGGCGAGGTCGTCAGAGAAAGAGTTGGGTCGCAAACATAAAAGAATGGACCGAACTCGAGATGCCAGACTTGCTTGCCACCGCCCAAAATAGAACTCAGTGGAGAGCACTGTCTGTTGCTGCTGCCTTTCAGTCCCCCCAACGCCCAGTTCGGGCAAGGGACTGATGATGATGATGATGATATAGAAAACATTGTCGGAGAGAGGACACAACCTTGAGGGCAGCCTGAATTTAGCACCACTTGATCAGATAGACTGCCGTGTACATTTACACGTTGTGGCCTGTCCTTTAAAAAGTCTCGCACCCACAGAATAATGTTTGTGTTCACATTAAAGTCCATCATACGCTGCAAAAGCATCAGTGGTTCAACAGTATTAAAAGCATTAGAAAAGTCAATAAAAAGAATTCTCACATGTGCTTTTGATTTCTCAAGATGTTGAAATACAAGATTGTACAGAGTAAGGCATGCATCCTCCACACCCCTATGGTTTTTGTAAGCAAATTGGAATGGATCCAGTAGTTCAGCAACATCATTTAACAGATGCCTCCTCACCACTTTTCCCATACATTTTGACAGAATAGAAGTCAATGCAACTGGATGGAAATCGTTGAATTCATGAGCGTTGGTTTTTTTTAGGAATCAGGACAATGATTGATGATTTCCAAGCCGTAGGGACAGTATGATGATCAAGCAGGAACTGAAAGATAGTAGTGAAGATCTTCCCCAATTGACCTGCACAGGTTTTCAATACTCTTCCACCTAACCCATCTGGTCCAGGTGCTTTGTGTGCATTCAGCTTAGAAAAGATGTTTACTACCTCATCTTCAGTAATTGACAAAGGTTCCGGCACAATGGACTGGCACAATTCATCACAGTTATCACTAAGGTTTCTGCCATCGAACCGTGAGTAAAAACGATTTAGATCATTGGCCATCTCAACTGGATTCCCAGTGCAGAGCCTGGCTTGTTTCTTTTGCTGCCTACCCATCATGCCGTTATGAAACAGAATGGCGATTTCGGTGGCCGTGTGCCCGGATGAGGATGGAAGGGAGGCTACCCAGGGTACTGCCTAGCTTATAGCGCCCCTTGTTGCCTCCCCTGCCATGTAGGCACACAACAATTTTGGCTAAAATTAGGCTAGCTAGATCAGTATTCCTAACAGTAATGTCATCGGTAAGTATTTTTTAAAAAAAATACATTTTAGAGAAAAATGCATTTTGCGAACTGAAGCCTTCCAAAGGGCGGGTATGCCCCTTTAAATAATTGTCACACTTGGTTTATGTCTACATGTGTATGATATTTGTTATTGGACGTTTCACCTGTTCATGTTACCTTTTCATTTTTTCCAACAGTGCGAATGATAAGAAGCAAGCAGGCCTATTTCGCTGACAGATTGTTTCAATCAATGAAGGTAAGATTAGATGGACAAGGTTTTTTTTTTTTTATATGTGTGTGTTTCTGTTAAAAACAGACCTCTTTTGCTGCAGATTTCATTTCAACAGGGTTAGGAATGGTGCATCTACAAACTAGAAAAACTTACATGATGATATGTGCTCAAGCTATTCTGGCACCATCTTTGAACTGTCATGGTCGATTCATATCCTGTTGTCGTGTCTCAGGGCTTATTCTAGTAAAGAAAGGTCCTCGGGCTGATGTAGGCTGCAGCAGGCCCACGCATGGCTGTGCGCAGGCCCACTGCGTCCTAAGTCAGCCTGAAGGTCTTTCACTTATTGGGAACTCATTCAAGATGTGTGGATATTTGGTTTTTTGCAATGTATATTTGTATATGTATGCACCAGTTCTCAAATGTATTGGTGGGTTATACACTCCACAGACTTAACCCTCTTAACCCCACAGCCGCAATTCCAAACTTTTGGAGGCGTTGTCTAATGACTATGTACCAGTTGTAGGAGATGGATTGACCATGATAATTCAAGGGTAGTGCCAGATGAGCGCCTTCAGGCGCCAAGCTCATCTGGCATTATCCTTGAATTATCATGGTCCATCCGTTTCCTGCTGTAGGGATTTGGGGCTTAATGGGTTAACAGTAATATAGTGTGGTGCAGTGCATGCAGCCAGTTCATCAATTATGTTGACACTGGCTCCATACACCGCACTATAATACAAACGTTGATGGCATCAAGTAATCTAGATGACAGTCATACTTTCTTTACAGCAGCTGGTACACGTATAAGAAATGGATGTGGTTGTACGTCGGCACAGACACAAATAAACATTGATATAAACACCTTTTTTCAGGGAATGGGCACAGATGACCGCACGCTGATCCGTGTCGTGGTGTCTCGATGCGAGGTGGATATGAAGCAGATTAAGGAGGAGTTCCAACGTCGCTATGGCCAAAGTCTGGAGGCCTTTATCAGGGTAAGCATTCTCTTTTTCTCTTTGAGATGAAATTTTGTTGCTTCATCTTTTTAAAGTTTCATGTACATAGAAATACATGTATCCATGAACGATACTATTCTTGGTATGCGAGTAAGATTTTTCTAAGCCCTTTCGCTGCCAGTGGAAGCAGATTGCATTTTTGAAATCATGAAATTCAGCATCGAAGGAACGGAAAGGTTTCGACAAGAGGCACACATCATCATGAGCCTGATCAACTGTGGGGCCTTATGGGATCTGTACTTCTCGCAGTTGTGCAGTGTTCAATTTTTCTTGGCAGTGAAGGGATTAACCCATTTGTCCCCAACACCCTGCAGCAGGAGATGGATTGACCATGATAATTCAAGGGTAGTGCCAGATTAGCTTGGTGCCTGACAGCGCCAAGCTAATCTGGCACTACCCTTGAATTATTATGGTCAATCCATCTCCTGCAACTTGTACATAGTTGTTAGGTGACATCTCCAAAATTTGGGAAATGCCGCCTCGGCGTTAAATGGGTTAGCAAATGTATCATCTTGAGGGGAAGTTTTGTGCCACAGGAAAAGGTGCCTCACCATCTGCTTCTTGTTTTCTTTTTTATTTATTTAATTTTTTGCTGGAATCAGTTTACCAACTTTGTCCTGGGAGAAAGGTATGAGTGTCATTAGAGAAACCCCAGGTGAGCAGTGGGAATGCCAGAAAAAATGCTGTGTAATGTATTGCAATTGGCGCAAGCAGAGATGACACCTGCACCACCCACTTCATGCTGGTTACCTCCCAGGGCATGCTACTCATGATATGCGTAGCAGATCGAGGGAGATAAACAGTGTTAGTTGTGCGCATGATATCATGTGTACTACATGTATATCACCAAAAAAATCCAGTGTGTACACATCTGTGTAAACTACATATAATTTCCTTTTTTCCTGTGCAGGACGATGTCTCAGGTGATTATCGTCGCCTTATGCTGGCTCTTATTGGAGGCATCCCATAAACTTGGAATTCTGGCCCATCCATTGTACCCGGTTACTTTTGAAACCTCTCCATGGACTATCAACTCTTTAGCTGTCTGATCTTTTGACTATCTATGATATTTCTTTTACTTTCAGAGCTACAAGTTGTCTGAAATATTCACACACAAAAACGGCGTTTGTAGGGGTACATGTTGACTGATTCACACCAGAGATAAATTACAGGTTGATTGGCACGGACACCAAAAAACAAAAACATTTCAGTTTGGATTTGAGCACTGGAGTCACACATCTTGTTTAGCCATGCACTCAAGGGTAGTGCCTGATCAGCTTTTAAGAATCATTAATCAGGCACTATCTTTGAGCTTTCATGGATTGATCCATCTTCCACAGTTGACTCAGAAAGTGAAAAAATCATTATGGTACTCAAACCCAGAGACTGGAATAATTTATTAACCCTTTGGCTGTCGGTAACACCTTTTGTCGTGATGATTCCTGCAGGAATTATTACAACAAGAAGTGCTGTTGATAGAGTGTTAACCTCTTGGCTGTGACTGACGATACCACTTAAGCGTTGCACATCTTTTTCACGGAGTGGTATCGTCAATAGCAGTCAAGGGGCTGAGTGACTGGGATGAGAATCCATTGTTGTATACTATGCTCAAAGTCTAGCCCTGTCCATAGGACTCATGCATTTACCTGTTGTATCAGCTCAGTGTATCCTGTTGAATTTTTTTATATCATTTTCATGCTCATAGCCGTTGTGTAATCAGACATGTACCTTTGAATGTCGTATTGGTATATATATTTTTTTCTGTTTATTACATGCAAATGTAATACATACCTCTCTTTTTGTTTTCAGTATAATTTGTATTTTACATACCTTGCAAGAAATATGTTTATGCCATTTCACAGTGTGTCAGCTGTCATAGTCTAGTGCAAGTTCCGTTTGATTAAATAGTACATATATTGATAATTGCTTCTGCTAGATTTGGTGCTTGATGAGTTATTTGTGAAGATTGAGACCGAAACATTTTATTGATTTTAGTTGATGGTATTTATTTCTACATTAATTATCATATTTATCAAATAGTGGTGTGCCTATCCCTAGTTGTTACTTTAGTTCTACATGCATAGATATGTGCTTTCTCACTGTTGTGTGTTTTGTTATTTTGATGTTGTGCTTGTGGCATGTAGTATGTGTCATTTTTTTGGAGGGTATTGGTTTTTTTTTTCAGTGCACTTGTTGTATGAATGGTGTTTGGTAGAATGCCAACCCCTTTACAGTGTTTTTTTTTTTTTTTCCCAAAACTGCTAAATATTTTCACCTAAATCCATTTGTGCATGGAGCCACTGGTACTGTTTTCAGTACCAGTGGCTTCAGACACAAGGGTGTTGACTTTTGTATTCTGCTTCGAATCTCTAACATAGTAACTGCTGCTACTTCTATGGTGCATCAGATTTGGCATTCTGACAGTGCAATTGTGTTTTATCTTGAGTTGGATTTATGAAGTCTTTCTTTGTAACTGTAATTGGAAATTGGTGATATATCAGAAAGCATTTCTTTTTTAACTGGTTTTGAAGCAAGTGCCTAATAAAATTATACTACAAATAGAAACATTGCTGTATCAGTGTATGATTGTTCAAATCAACTGGGTTACTTTGTCAGTATTTATGTCAATCTTTTTGTTTTAATTGGTAGACAGTAGACAGGCTATTTATTATCTGTAGGGTGTTTAAGTTGTTCACTGCATATTTCTTTTGAAATTTAATATTTCACTTGGAATTTTCAACTCTATACTGTATTTCTCACAGAAATTATGCTGTATTTTCCCCTTCAAAAGTGGAATTTCAATAGCTTCCTGTATAATTGGGAGTGCAGTGTGGCTGCAGTGCAGCTCCCATCCATCATCCTAGTTTTGGAAATGACAGTAATTTACAGGAAGACTTAGAAAATGGGGACTACTGGTCCATGACAGTAGGATGGAGAAAAACAAGGAAATGGAGAAATACAGTGGACCTGGAACAGAGAGCATAATCACAGAGCAGCACGTGTAGTTTTGTTCCAAAGAAAGCATACAGTGTACAGCAGAACCTGTTTTGAACGACCACTCTTATGAGAGATCAACTGTCGTTGAAGACCCATCATTTAGGTGGCTGTAGCATAATATAAGTTATTGGTCGCAAGGGTTTTCTACATAGACCCTTGTAGGCCTGAGGGAGGTCAAAGAACCACTATACCCTGAAGGCGCGAAGGCCTGAGGGGTACAATGGTTCCTTTGACCTCTCAAAGGCCTACAAGGGTCCATGCGGCAAGCCCCTGCTACCAATAACCGATCTGTTTTCATCCCTCCACTATTTTCATAAAAGAAATCAAGAAGAAATCTGTCGACCTGGATCGCGCCAGACATGACTTACGTAAAAGACTTATGACGTATTTTAAAATCTTTCATGACATTGCCGTCTCCAGTGGTGTGCCTGTTGTTTCGAACAACACTAAGTAACTTTGTACTTTAGAATGTTTGGTGATCTTTATGGAATAAAACTGTCATCGAAGACTCGTCGGAAAGAGGGCTACAAAAAGTCCACCATTTGTCACTACAAGGGTTTTTGTAGCTCGGTCACGTGCCACAGTTTGCGCTAAAGAGATTGGTCGTGAGACGTAGGGATGAAATCAAATGTCTTTAGCCCTTTTCATTCTGATACACTACTGCTTGAAATTAATTTGGCTCTGATAGTTCAAGTGTGGTGCCAGAATAGCTTGGCGTCTAGGCACCAAGCTATTCTGGCACCACCCTTTAACTGATATGGTTGCTCTGTCTCCTAATCTGTAATGTACCCTTAATAGGAAAATAAGCAAATTCAAACAAATCAGCCTCGGGATGTAATGGGTTAATGACAGACGACACTTTTTGCCACTCAAGTTCACTTCTTTCTTGCAGAAAAGATGGGCTCTATACAGGTTCTACTGTACTTCTTTGTGTCCTATGACCTTCATTAGAAATTTACAGGCATTTATTTCTTTGTGAGAGAAAGACATTTTCTGTGAACTGCCCTCCTTTTGATTTCGATACTGCTGTATGTCCTGGTTAGTGGTTGAAAGGTTTCATCTTATTTTCTAAGCTGTTTCAGGTTTCTGCCTTAACTGTTTGCTCACAAGTTGTTTTGACCCTTTTAGACCAGCATAATGTACAACAACTGTTTGTTTAATTAAGGAAAATGTGTCAAAGTACATGTATTCATTTTTTGTCCCTTTCATATTCAGATTACATTGAATATATTTTATTTTTGTTACAATGCTAAGCTTTAGTTCTACTGTTTGTTAGAACTGCACTGTTTTTATTTTTGTTCTGTTGGACTCGATGCATCGTTAGTGCTTCATTATGCTGTAGCTATTTTCAGGCGTGAAATTGGCAAGAAAAGAGTTTAACATGGGTGTGTCAGTTGTTGAAGAAAAAAATCAAGATATTCAAGCCAAGAGTATTTATTATTTTCAACCATCCATTACGGTCTTGTGATACCAGTATCTTTTTTGACATTTACATCGTCAAACTAAAACTGAAATGTTGGTGTACTGTTTCTTTTTCTCACAAATTAACTCCTTCACTGCCAGAAAATTGCGAACACCTCCCAACTGAAAGAGGCAAAGAACCTCGTGAGCCCCCACAGATGCTGGGGCTCTTGGGATTCTTTGCCTCCTGCTGAGCCTATTCATATCTGTGTTCTTTGGATTGATGGGATTATTTGGTGCTCAGTTTACTCTGCTTTCAAAGACATCACTTTGTGTCCACTGGCAGTTAAGGGGTTAAACATCAGTTACATTTTGCATGTTTATTTTGGTATATCGTTCAGTGATATATAATCACATCAATAGATGTTTATTTACTGGTAAATATATGCACAAAGAAATGACTGTGTGAAATAACTTGTTATGTCCTTGTATGTATTTCTCCTTGCACTGTGCTTGTACGCACGTTTTAAGTCCTTTCCTTTTTCTCTTTATTAAAAGCAGCCGAATTTGTGTACATTGTTAGTATTACCTTTACCCTTGAATTCCTTAGAAAATGTAAGGCACAACATTAATGCAAATTTGGCAAAAAGACATTGAGTCCATTTTTGTGAAAAGTGAGATTTTCATTGAACTATAGTGACAGTCTCGCTTTTCACGAAAATGGACTTCCTGTAGGTTAGAACAGAATGTCATGGTATCCAAGCATCTGTGAATATCAATATCTTGCTTCTCTGAGTTCAACTCTTAAACTCCCAGAACTAAATGAATTCCATTCTATAGAATCATGGAATTCATTTAGTTCTGGAAGTTTAAGAGTTAAGTGGGTACTTTATTTCAGCTACTTCTGCAAGCACTTCATTAGATAAATCCTGTGAAAAACATGGCATCATTCCTACATCATGACAAGGAAGTGATCACCTTTTTGTATCGTATACCTTAGATATAGAGATGAAGAGAACAAACAGTGCCAATATTTTGCTGCTAAAGTTAGGTAATAGGTAATATGCAGCATTCTGAAATTGCAGATTTGTCTTGGGATGCATGTCAGTCATTTTTGTATTTTGTTGATTACTGATTTACGGTTCATCAGATTAACTTCGCGGCTTCCGTTTTTCTCCGTGGACTCCCGTTTTAACATGTGTACTACTAAGGAACCATTATCGTCGAATAAATGTATCGGACCTGTCAGCATTTATTTGTTTATTTAAAAACATTAGCACATTGAGCCCTATGGTCAAAATTCCTCGAATGTTGGAGTTGGCATCTGAAGACTACATTCCTGCCCAGGAGACAGATTGACCATGGTAGTTCAAGGGTGGTGCCTCAAAGTTGATCCATATTTTGCTGTAGTGTGTCGACTCTGAATCGGTCAAACCACCCATGAAGCTATGAAACCATTCTTCAACCTAGTCTTCCTGTTAACTAGCTTATGCCGCGTATCCGGAGGCGGCATTGTCTCGAATGAGTTAACCCTTCAGCTGTCTGTAGCGGGTTTTATTTTTTTTGTCGAGGTGGTTCCTGCAGGAATCGCCTCGACATAAACTGCTACCGTCAGCCAACGGGTAAAAGCATGCCCATCACTCCCATGTCGAGGAAGAAGTCATGGCCCTCTTTGAACATGATGGGATAATGCAGCACGTCCGCCTCAATAGTGTGAGCGACTCTCAAAGATACTTTCACACGCGCACACAGACACAGCAGAGAGAAAAAAAACACCCTCCATCGTACATGCTGCCACCGTTATTTGTTCACAGCAGCAGGGGTTGCATGCACAAAGGGGTTAAGAAGAACGGTTTATAACAACCCGTGCAGCACTGAACTGTTTAATGTAAAGCAGAGATCTTTTGAAAAAACAAGATAATGTGTTCTTTTAAAATTATGCACACAATAATGAAGCTCAACTTGTAAAACGGCCGTAAATGCCTGCTAGTTGCATGAAGTAAATACTCATATCACAAAAGCATTTTCTAAAACTGGTTAAAACGAAAATTACAATAGAAACTGTCACCGATTTCGAATGCTTAGTTTGTTAATACTGTTAAGTGTGTAAATGCATAGGAAGCTACGAAATGTTAGAGGCTAGGAAAACCCTGCAAGACGGCATACAGATTGCCACATGGCAGATCTAAAATTAAATACATTTAGTAAAAGTGAATACTTGTTACATGATGATAAATTGTATCCTTTCTTCAAAACAAAACTATGGGAGTGCAGGTCTGTGATGTTGGACCTTACGGCTGAAAGCCGTAAGGTCCAAAATTACAGACCTTCACACATGGTGATACGTTTTATAGTGCATGTAATCTTTTTTAAAATAAAAAACAAAAAGTTCTAGGAACGATATACATGTAATCATGTAATACTGATACGGCAGAAGCACCAGACGAGAATGATCGTGAGAAAAGGCACGTGTGCTTTGTCTGTGACTCTGGACCTTGGGGCCGAAGCCGCCCCGTAAGGTTCGAAATCACAGACCGGCACACATTGACAGCGTACTTGAACAAACTGTGTGTAAAAGGGAGCTGAGACAGTAAAGCTTGCGTCCATAAAATAATACTGTAAACTGCGAACTATATATAGATATATATGTCCGGAACAAATAACGCGTTGTTCGGACTTCAGAAGTGAGTCAAAACATTACACACGTTTCGACGAAAATCCGGACAAACATGCGATATCGCATGTATAATTTGTATAATCCTCTGCGTTAAATCCATTTAACCCTACGGCCGTATTTTCCAAATTTTGGAGGCGTCATCTAGCGACGTTTTACCAGCTGCAGGAGACGGATCGACCGTGATAATTCAAGGGTAGTTCCAGATTAGCTTGGCGCCTAATGGCGCCAAGCTAATCTGGAACTACCCTTGAGTTATCACAGTCGATCCATCTCCTGCTGTAGGGCGTTTGGGTTAAATAGGTTAAAAGACTGCGCAGTGTTTGACCTACTTCTGATAAAGGAAATTGCCTGCTGGTTGGCCAACAGCGAGTTCTTTGCGTGGGGGCATAATTATCAGGTTTGCGTAATGTGAATAAAATACATGATAGGTACTGGCAAACAAACTACACGTATTGGCTTGCGCTCGGACACGATAAGGATGTTCTAATGAAGCGGGAAAATGAACGATTAGGAGGCAGACTACTCTCTCAGCAGAATATCATCAAAGAGACGGTCTGCTGTGCCCGTGTGCATAACCGCTCGGAGAAGAAAGTGAGCGAGGATTCTCATGACCATCATGAATACTGACGCATTCTATCAGAGGCTGCTTTCGACAAAACATCTGTCTGAAAGCTAACAACGCTTTCAGACAGGACAACAGCAAAGTCAGTCTAAAATAAAACTTCCACGGATGATCGTACAACCGTACGTGGTTTTAATATCTGAAACAAGTTAGACAGGACTGATCTCACACCGCGCTTCGACTATGACGTCATCCTTGGTCTTGAAGGCGGGAGACAAAAGACCGCTGTGTGGAGTGTGGACTGATCTGTCAACAACAGACACAGATTCTCGTGAATTTCTGCTTGGGACCGATCTCAGTCAACAACAGACTTTCGTGAGTCCCCTGCATAGGACTGATCTCCGTCACAACAATTTTACAGACATACATTTTCCTTAACTCATTCTACCCCATCACCGAAATCCCCAAATTTTGCCGTTGTTCTCTGAAGACTGCATTGCAGTGCAGGACACAGATCGACCATGATAGTTCAAGGGTGATGCCAGAATAGCTTGGCGCCCATAGGCGCCAAGCTATTCTGGCATCACCCTTGAACTATCATGGTCGATCCTTATCTTGCTGTGGTGTGTCTGGGGTAGAAAGAGTTAAGTAGCAAAACGCCTTCGGCCGGCCACGACAGCTGCGGTCTGTCTGCGCACAGTCGTGCGCATGGGCCACTGCGGCCGTCAGCGGCGCGAGGATCTTTGCTTACTGCGTCATGAGTCCCTGCATAGGCCTGATCTCAAGTCAACAAGAGATATACATTCTCATGAATTCTCGTCGCTGCCGGCACGGGCGCATGAGAATTTATGCCTTTAGCAGATGAAGTGGTCTAAACGCCGTACACTAAGGGTGTCATGCGGGAGAAGCCAGGAGCCGTGACAAACCTGAAGGCGGTCTCTGTACACGGCGACTCCGGGGCGATGAGGTGACCTAAATAGGACGCCGCCAGCACCTCCAGCAGGAGAGAGAAGGTCAGAAGCAGCACCACGAAGACGGCCTTGGCCTCAGGCTCGCACAATACAAACTTGACATCCCCAGCCATCCGGCAGTCCTCCTCAGTGTCCGCAAAGTCCCGGCAGCACTGGCAGAACTCATCACGCTGGGCGCGGCTGAAGGAGCTGACCGACCCCCACAGACCGCCTTTACGCCGTTCACGCAGCAGCTGCAGGCGGAAGATAGAGCGCCAGATGCGCAGTCGGGAGCGCACTTTGTCTCTGGTAGGCAGTCTCTCCGTGAAGAAGGACCAGCACAGCGCGAAGCCGGTCCTTAGTAGATGCCACAGCTCAACGATGGCCTCTAACAGACTGTCTCTGTCACTGGGCACATGCTGCCACATCATAGCCAGACGTTCGAGCAGGAAGGACTGCAGTAGGATCCACTGCACTCTGACGTCATCTAGACGCCGAGCGCAGAAGTCGGACACTGCCACCCACATCTCCTCCCGCGGTACCACCGTGTTCCTCCAGCCCGACATTCGCTCCGCCAGCGACTCGCGCCACACCACCACATGTCTTCTCGCCATGCCATGTAGCAGGGACAACCTCTCCGGGACATTCGCTCCCAGCGACTGCAGTCTCTCTGGCACTCTCGCGCCGAGGGAAGCCAGTCTTTCCGGAATGTTGGCTCCAAGTGTAGCCAGTCGATCTTGCACGCTGGTTCCCAGGGAAACGAGCCGCTCCGACACGCTCATGTCAAGCTCGTTACCGTCACCACGTCCCAGGTTGGATATAGCCCCGCACAAACTACGAAACGCCATGGCTAACCCCTCCCGCTGCTCCTCTTGCCTGCCTACATTTACAGTCACGCCCTTTCCACGACCGATCAATCTGCCATCCCCTGTACTGTGGACTTGGTTTCTGTCTCCTTGGTGAGCAGAGCTTCTGCGGCTTCGAGCGTAGTTCCTGGAGATCTTTATCCTCTCATCTTGATATGAGACAGCACTCCCATTAATGTTATGCAGACACAGCGTGTCATCGTCTTCTGCCAAGGCGCAGGTCACTTCGGGGTGGTAAAAAGGACCGTCAACGCACGTCTCAAACGGCACCAACTCTCCAGACATAGCACCTCTGATCAACTACATCGCCACTCAAGGACAGGAAACACTTCCTTACAAACGTCTGATATTTGAAGACAAAGTGTGGTGTATATTACTTGATAGAAAGTTTGAGATTTCTCAGTGCACCTTGATCTGAAGACAAAATTTAACTCGGAAGACAAACAGAAATGTAGCGCGCCTTGTCAGATAAACTCGCACCAGCCAACAGCTGCAACGCCTTTACCCTGTGTACAGCCCCCTAGAAAACTGGATGAAAAATGTGAGCCTTAAAAAGCTGAGTTTTGAAAAGACTTGAGACCACACCAAACAACAGAACACAGCCTGGAAGATCAGACACTGAGCACACGACTGAATCGAAGACCAAAATGGCTGGGAAAGACAAAACCGTTTGAAAGACTTCTTCACTCTTGCGGCGAACACAGGCCAACAATATTTCATTTACTTTTTTTTTTTTTCCGAACAAGGCGCTCCAGGGCAGCTTTAAAAAGGGACACGCCTAAGTAACGCAAAGTAAAAAATCACTTCTTTAACCACAAACTTTAAAGTATGTCATCTGAAAGAAAGTTATTTTTGTATGTATGTTGAATTTATATTGCGTTGACCGAGATGTTTTTTCCCTCCTGAAACGCGCTTGTGTAGTTTGATATGCAGCAGGATTAATATTGAGTTTTCTGTTTACGTGCTATTTTGTTGCTGTGGATAGTGCCTTGTGGTTACTACATTCACAAAACCCTGAATGTCAAAATAAGCAGTGTTTTGTAAAAATCTGCAAACGAAGTAATCAACCTATTTCAAAGAAACTAGCGTAACCTCGTAACCTTTATGAAATGCGGGGCAGACTTTAAATAAAGAGCAAAATGCTAATAGGTTACCGTTCGTCGCACCGTTGTGCGCAAACTGATTTTCTTTCGAAGGTTATTATAGCAACGTAGACAGGTATCATAGCAACGTACGAAAACTGCGCAATTATGATAAACGACTACGTTATCCACATCGTATTTCGTAACCAAAAATATAGCAATTAACATACACGCAATGTAAATGCCGGCAAAGCCAAGGAACAGAAGCACACAGTTCGCACAAACCATTGATACCGATGCTGTTAGTATTTGTAACGGGCACTTGAAAAAACAAATTATTCGTGAAATCTGATGTGTACGACACTGATGACTTTTGCGTATGAGAATTATCGTAACAAAATCAACCAGAGCCTACAAAATTAGCACACATATATATGAACATAATTATTACTTAATGAAATAAAAAATAATACACCTTATAAAAAGAAATATGTGTGTGACTAAAAGTGACTTTTCAGCTTGATGAACTTTTCTTTACACGGATAAACTATTTAGGGGTCAAATGAAGACTTTTATCTTTTGTTTTTCTTTTTGACACAAATCTCCTCACTAACACCCGCATATACTCCCAATTGCCTTCGCGTATTTTGGTTTCAAACAGACTATGATATTCCGAACCTTTTTTTTTTCCAAATGATAATTTCACCGAAAGTTCTCAGCTGCATCGGCCAGAAACCTGACGACAAAGTAGACAACGATGCAGACGCTGAGCAAGAACGCTGAGTTGTCGAGATCCTGGCAGAAGCGACAGAGGTCGAACATACCCCACAACCTGGGTCTCCAGGATTCAAGGGTTGACTAGTCGTGCCGGCAGACCGCTACTAACACCACGTTCCCGCCAAGACTGACGGGACGGCTGAAAGACAGGAAAAACAAACTGAACGGCTCTTACGCCATCAACACGTGTGCTAGTCTGTGATTATGGACCTTACGACCTAGGGCCTCAAGGTCCAAAATCACAGACCAGCACAGTTAATGTGCCTGCCATATAATGATATGCCTATGTGCAATAACAATGTCGTGTGCCAAGACGCGGCAATCTGAAACGCACGACTGAGTCAAACCACGGCGGATGACCAGTGTGTACCATAAGCGTAGACAACGATCCAAACATAGCCAAGAGGCATAGATCCTCATAAGTCTCCCCCCCCCCGGGGCGCTCATGAGGATCTGTGCCTCTTGGAGATGTTTAGATCGTTGTCTATGCTTATGGTCACCCGCGCTCACCGGTTGAACTCTTTATTGCGGCGAGTCAGTCGTTCGGCATAAACCTAACTGGCCTCTCTATTTTGTTCTACATCAACGTGACGGGTATCTTTGCCGATGAACTGTTTGCGACAAGAACTACACAGCAAAACCAATTACCAGTTCTAGACGAGATGTCGCTGTGGGACCGTCTCTCTGTCCACCAGGCGAGTGCGAGCTGCTCGGGACTGCCGGCCGTGTCCGCCGCCGTTATTATATGCGCTCTCTTTTGGCGAAAATCGCCGGTTGCTGTTGGTGTTGGCGTTGCTGTAGCTGCCCTGAGTCGGCGTGAACCGGCCCCGGTTGGTGCTGTAACTACCAGTGCTAGAGCTGAGGGCAGAAGACGGAGAAAGATATAAAATGTTTTGGCTCTGTTTTCACGAAACATACGGAGACATGAACCCCGCACTGAGTACGAAAAAGGCTCTCGGGCCGAAATCGGCCGCAGCGGGGGGCCCGCGCACTGTCGTGCGGGGCAGGCCCAATGCGGCCGACTTCGGCCGGATGGCCTTTTGCGTATCAGCAGTTTCGTCCTTTTATCCATTCGTCCATCGACCCGTCCATCCATGCATGAATGCTGCGTCAGATCCATCCATCTATGCATGCAGGGAGCTGGGTAGCTCGGGTGGTAGAAGGTTCTGCTCTCGTCCGCCGAAGCCGCAGATTGGAAACCAGCTTAGGTGAACATTTGTTCAGGCCCAATTCAGTGCCCGGTCGTCTTTGAAATCACCTTCGTGGTGGACATCAACGTTCAACGTTTTCCGTGTAAGCATGCATGCATCCGTAAATCCAGCCATCCAGCCATCCACCTACCATGCTACAAGTCAGTCCAACCACTCATCCACTTACTGATTACAAATGCATGCGGCTATGTACAGACAGACATACCAACCCCGACTAAAAAAAGAAGAAGACAAAAAGGCACAAGTATAGAAACAAAAATTATCTAGCAGTATCTATTGGTCATAGTACATATTCAAATTGGGCAGTTCAGGCAGTAAGGGGTCCGGTGTTTTTAAAAATAATTTTTGCCTTATTTGAAATTTTGTAGTAGGGCTGAATGTTGGACTTTGCTGGAAATTTCTGGTTAGGTGTTTGGTGCTTTGATTCATACCATCCTGAGCTTATCCAGTGGACAATTGTGGGCCTATGTTGAGTTGCCCTTGACGTAGTGATTTGAGGGGCACGCTGATTTCAGCTGTGCTTGGGTGTGGGGTTGGTAAGGAATCAGGTTCATAGCCAAGAAATGAGACAGTCAATGTGCTGGGTTTTTGTTGTTGTTATTTTGTGCATGGCAAATGTCCAGCTGATGGGCGGTTTTAGGGGATTGAAATAGTAGGGGATGCCTGGGACTGACTATGGCTAAGAGACTGGACAGTACGGAAACGGAACTGTGTTCCGTGGCCTGTTGATGCCGGGGGCTTGTAAGCCGACATATGCAAATTCCGCAAGATAAACTATGGCACACTCCGTCGTACAACGGATCAGGAGATGCAATTCTCGCTTCTTCATACGTGGCAGTCATCCAGAACACACACCACCAATCATCCAGGACACTGACATACCGTCCGCTGTGCACGCTGCGGCTGTCGCTGCTGTTCGGCACAGGCGCGGTGTATGGCCGCGGGTAATTGTTGGTCTGATCGGCGACGGGGATATCCTCAGTGGGTACTGCCGTGCCTCCTTCCTCTGGCGCTCCGTGAGGGTCCTCCAGCTGTGATGATGTCCGCTGCCTATCTTGCGGAGCTTCCTGCGTTTGCACGTTGGGGTCGAAGCGCGCCGTTAGCTGCCTCTGACGGGCGCGCCAATCTGCATACACAATTTTTAAATTTTTTTTTTAATTAAAAAAAAAGGTATTAGCGTCGTCAGTCATGATCGTCATCAGAACAAATTATGTGCTGGCCTGTGATTTTGGACCCTACGGCTGAAGGCCGTAAGGTCCAAAAGTTACAGACCAGCACAGTGGGTCTTACAGCTATTGTCAGCTGCTTGTTCTGACGACTGCACCAATCTGCAGAGATCGGACACCATTGTCACTGTCAGTCATGGTGACATCGTCGTCAGAATTGTGCTCTGGTCTGTGATTTTGGAGGTCACGGCCTTAGGGCCGTAAAGTCCAAAATCACGGACCAGAAAACATGAACCGGAATGTACGCGAACCATTCAGCTAAGTCTTTCACTGATTACAGGTGTTACGACCATTGGAAATTTATATTTCTCTAAGTCGGTTACGTCTGTAAAAAAAAATTAGAATGCATCATGCTGTTATGTCATAACAAAATGTTGGCAAAGAATTACTGAATAGAAACCGACAATCGTGACGGAAAAAATGAACTGCTATTTAAAAGATTCGAAGACCTGTCGCAGTCGCACTGGCATTACGTGACGATAAACAATACGCAAAAAGTTCAGGGTCAGTCATATGTACATTAGGAGTTAATGTTCACCGACAGGTCGGATTACAGATGAGGACGACAGACACTATCGACAGGAGATCGACGACTTTGTAGAGTGGTGCGATAGAAACTATCTTGAATTACATGTTGGCAAAACAAAAGAGATGGTTATAGATTTCAGGAATAACAAACATCATACCGATCCTGTTGTCATCAAGGGAACAGAAGTTGAGCGTGTAGAGTCCTACAAGTATTTAGGTGTTCTTTTTGACAACGCGCTCAAATGGAAACAAAACACAGATGCTATTGTGAAAAAACCGCATACTCGTCTTTACTGTTTGAGAAAGCTCAGATCATTTCAGTCATGTACGCCTCAACGTTTACAGATGTTTTACTGCTGCAGTATTGTTAGCATTCTAACTTTTGGACTGACGTGCTGGGGTAGAAATTTATGTAAAAGAGATCAAGATCGCCTTAACAAAGTAATCCGGAAAGGGGGCGGGGTGATTGGTAGGGCACAGGATAATTTGGACGCGCTGTACAACAGACGGATTACGAACAAACTGGCTGACATTCTTGATGACAAAACACATCCACTTAGATATGAATTTGACAGCAGACGTATCGAACGTATCGGCAGACTTCGAGTACCCAAAAGTCGTACATCACGTTATGCCAACTCTTTTGTCCCTCAGGCTGTTACCCTTTTCAACAGTAATATCAGTAGATAGTGTCTGTCAACATTCTTCAGTTTTTTAGTACTAGCCCTTTCAGTAGTTCACTGCAACATTGCTGACACCAGAAGCACAGGGGGAATCCACCATAAGTTTTTTTTCTTTTTCTGATGCCAAGAGTGTTACAAAGGTAACAATAGGCCTGTTACAGTTCATTTCTTTAATTGAGACTTATGGGTTATTTAATTATTTCACCATGAGTGAATGATGATGCCATGTGTTGTATGGGCAGACAGTGAATTTCCCCATGAGGGATTAATAAAGTATTATTGTATTGTATTGTATTGTATTGTATTTTAGTAATATGCACGACAAACCTGTTTTGTTACAACAGAATGACAGTGGAAGACGTATTTCGTCTCCAAAAATGGAAAAGAAAAGTTATAATCATTTTTCATGCATACGAAGGCTTTCAACTGATTGGTGTGCTACGTCCCATGGTTAAGAACAAAGCCTTGCAGGAGCGGATCTGGGAGGAGGGGGAATCCTAGGGATTGCGGACCCCCCCCCCCACCCCAAATTGTTTAAAATGCTATAACAAAGTCCCTTTTCGGGGTGTTTGGACCACCAACCCCCCCCCCCTCATTTTATTACCCCCCACCTTACCCCCTTTGTTTGATTTTTCGGCCACTGGAAGAAGGTCTAGCGTCGCGGAGGCCGTTTGTGTCAGGTTGAAAGTCCCAAACTAAAAGTTGGAACTCCCCCCCCCCCCCGCCCCCCGAGGTCAGTAACTGATCCGCCCCGGGCTGGTGAACAATATGAATTGTCAACACACTAGATTAGCATACATCGCTGCCGGAAAAAAATACTGTTATTTAAAATGTAAACAAGTACGCTTATCATGACGGTTGTAATATTACTTATTAGTTATTGAATTAGTATATACAGATAATTATCCCGAATAGATAATTAACGAACGTAACAATTTGATTACCGTCGGTTAGGAATAAAAAGCTTATGACTACAGATTAGCGATTATCTTTTTGACGCTACGAGCCTGGACAGTAAAAAAAATACTGCCACCACTAAGCAATAATTTCTAAATTCAAATACCTTCCCGCGAACCCACTGAACTATATAATCGCTTTCTTGATTTTTATACAACGTGGTCGGGGTTGCAGGAGGGGCGCGCTGCCATGCAAGCCTGCGTGACGTCATGTATGACGCAGGTTTAGAGCTAGATGACGTACATGCGACGTCAGGAATGACGTAGCCAGTGGGGCCGTAGGGTCGGTCCCGCTCGGGATGTCCTGGGCGCGAGCCCACGGAATAGTGCCAGTACCTGCGGGGGAAAAAAAAGTTGTGAAACCGTAACGAGTGAATACAAAAGGTCCTCGTGCCGACGACTGTGCGCGGGCCAAATGCGGCCGACGTCGGCCCGATACCCTTTTACACATTGGCCTTAAGCAAAAGATCATCGGGCCCAAGTCTTCTCAAAGATCTTTGCCTAAATTAATGGGAATTTAAGTGAGGTCTGGCACATCAGGGCAACGCACATATATGTTGACACTGATTGCAAAGCACACACAAACACTCACGCACGCACGCACTCACGCATGTCAGCACGCACACTGACACACACACAGATGGACTCAGAAAACAAAGCATAGATTCTTCGTAGACATGCTTCTTGTTGTCGTAAATCGGTCTCAATTTAGATCGTCAGAGTGAGAAATGTGACTCCACTCTGATGTCTGCAGCTGACACAGTCGGATCTGGACACACAAGAGCGCAGATAAAATTCTAACACTCATGACATCAATGTCTCACCAAGGAGTCTGGAAACGATGTGTGTACACGTCCTCAACCTGCCGCCAGAACTCGCTCGTCTGAACAGAGATAATCAGAGTGCATGGCTTACAAATTAATAGTGCGCAGCATCCGCGCTTGCAACTGTTACAACGTACACAGTAGTTTGAAGGCCTGACCGGCTGGAAATCTAGCCCGAAAGTGTTACTGCCAAGTGAGTCACCACGCAAGGAAACACTTAGTAAAGAAAGAAAGGGGAAAAAAACCCACAAAACAATACAACAACAACAACAACAACAACAACAAAAAGACCCGCTTTTAAATAAAAGGGGCTAACAAATCAGTTTACCACTATCATTGAACTATGATGGTTCATTAATATCTTTTTGTTGTTCTTTAGGGATGAATGGATTAACGCTTTAGTGTCGGTAGCGGTTTTAGTCGCGATGATTCCTGCAGGAATCATCGCGACTAAAACCGCTACCGACAGCCAAAGGCTTTAATTATCAGTCATTCAAACACGTGTTTATCCTTTGGCTGTCGGTAGCGTATTTTGCCGGTGGTAATTCCTGCTCATGTAGGTAGCGCTTGTTGTCGAGTTGATTCCTGCAGCAATCACCTTGACACAAAGTGCTGCAGACAGCCGGAGGGTTAATCGTCTGCTTTTACAAGTACTCTCGGCCCACTTACAAAGATCTGATGGCCAGTTCTCGAGGTGGACCTATCAGGCGGGTCGAAGGCGAAGTAGCCGATCTCCCCAGCGAAAGATGCGCGAGGCTTTTGGAAGGGTGTGTTTGGGGCCGGCCTCCACAGATAGCTGGCGTCGAGGGTGAGCTCCCGGCTGTACTGATTTGTACCCACCGGGCGACTGTCCTTCAGAAGGTGGCTCCTGTAGTCGCCCAACCCACTGGGACCTGCATGGGCGTCAAATGAAATGTATAGCCTACTGAGGAGCAAAAGAAATGCGACATTTTTGGAATCATCGGAAACACTGTCGTGTTTCCGATGATTCCAAAAAATGTCGCATTTTTTCTTCTGTCGTGTTTCCGATGATTCCCACAAAATGTCGCATTTCTTTTGCTCGTCAGTATTATAGTGTTTGGCAGAAAAAGAGCGAGCACTGCGAGACTAGACTGAGACTTCATGTGTTCTTGACGAAAGTACAGTGCAGTTGTTCTGCAAGTGGTGGGCAATACTAATGGGTGAAAACACACTGGTTGTCTCCCTAGATTTGCTACCGCTGATCAGCGGTAGGGAATCGAGGGAGACAACCAGTCTGAGGTGAAAGTTGGCAAATGTGAAAGCACAGAGACAGTCCTTACTCATATTGTTTCCGGTCCTCTAAGCATAAATCTTTTATTTTTACTGTTAACGTAAGAAAGGGTTCCATTATTAATATATGGAAGTACGTGAGATTTGTTTGAATTCACGGACTGATTTCCGTCTGCAAACTTTCCTCATGAAAATTGTGTCGTCAGCTAAATCAGCAAACCAAGCAAACAAGCAGACGTCCAGCGAAACTAATAAAAAGGTCTATCCGCCTGTTAAAAACAAACGAATCAAAAATAGCCGACCCACCAACTAATCGAACCAACGAAGCAACACACCGACATCCCTAAGTAAACTAATGCCGGTCTGAACAATGCTGAATGAATGAATGAATGAATGAATGACACACGTATTCCAAGATGACGTATTCCAGTATAACAACCCGACCATGTACGGCCATGTCTTGAGTCAGACTTCCACAATAACGACAGTTATTCTATAAGACACACATAAAACTGTGTCCAGTGTTTGTGTTGAGGGTATTAATTCTTTGTGCAGTGCCAGGCTATACCGTGCTTAAAGAGAGACTGAGGCGAGCTTTTCCCGGTTGAACAACTCTCGCACGCTGCTCTTAGACAAACTGTTCGTGTGTAGTTTGTACAGGTGAAAAATACTCCTTTGTGCCGTCAGATAAGGTCGTTTATTCGGCAGGATGGGGTAATCAGCTACTACAAAAGGCGCCCGTCACGTGTGCCTTGATAAATAAAGTGAACCTTTTGCGCCAGTTACAATTTGAATGTACATTGAGTCTTTACCGGGCGAGGAAAGGTTCACGTCAACAACCCAGTAAGCAAAGGTCCTCGGGCCCACGACGGCCGGAGGAGGCTGTGCGCGAGCCCACTGCGGCCCTCTTGGGCCCGAAGACGTTTTGCCACCGTGTCGGAAACCGCAGCGTTGTATTACAACAATGTGGCGGGAGCCTTTGGCTACTGCAATACATTGGCAACTGATTTACTGAATGAAACCCCAAAAGTTTAAGGACTGAGCCGGAACCGATATAGACTAATCAGGCATTAACCTTGAGACAAAATTCAGTTGTCGATCGGAGTACAGGTCAGGTTAATGATCTTACGGTTATAAATCAAAATGCGGCTGAGATATTTTCATAGATCTATAATTTGAGTTGTTATAGGCAGAATGGCTAGCTTTCCCAGGAGGCGGTCTTTGACTGCCGCTAAAAATCGCCAATCCAACCGGTTCCCAACGCTATCTTGCCCAACTTTTCTACCCTTCTTTTCACAACACATGTGATTATGCACACTTAACAGAGGTGTCCTCGGTCTCTTGTGTGCCAAGGGGGAACTCTTCTGGTACAAAGGAGATGAAGAGCAGAACTAAAGGCTTTCATTTTACCACACTGAAACTTCATAATGAAAATAAATTTAAGTTTGTTGGTACATTTATTTGTAAACAATATTGCAAGTCATACCCAAACAAGAAAGGCTCACGTGTATGACCGATTTACATATGTGTGACCTTTGTGACAAGGGCTGGCTTCTGCAGCAGCAAAATCCATGCTTTCTGAAAATATAAGCATTTTTCACACATCTGTCAACCCCCCGTAAACCTTGACCTTTGTGATGAATCGACTAAATTAGTATGCATAAAAAGGTCTTATCATCAGCTATCTTTGTACCAAATTTGTTTGCAAAATTTGGGAATACCTACAATTTTATTTAAAAACAAAATCAGCATTTTACACACATTTGCCAGCCTCTTGTGACCCTTGACCTTTCCAAAGGGTCATCCAAATTAGTATGCACAGATAGGTCTTACCATCAGGTATCTGTGTACCAAATTTGGGTTTGAAGTTGTGAATAGTATTTGTGAAAAAACATCTTTTGTCACATATGGCTATTCAGTTTTGATCTATTTCCTGAGCTCTCGTGACCCTTGACCTTTCCAACAGATCAACCAAATTAGTGTGCATAGAAAGGTCTTCCCATCAGGTATCTCTGTCGCAAGTTTGGGTTTAAAGTTGTAAATAGTATTTGAGAAAAAAACATCTTTTTTTTTCTTTCAAAATATGGCTATTTCGGACCTATTTCCTGAGCCCTTGTGACCCTTGCCCTTTTTGTGGGGTCATCCAAATTAGTATGCATAGATAGGTCTTACCATCAGGTATGTCTGTACCAAGTTTGGGTTTGAAGTTGTGAATAGTATTTGAGAAAAAAAACATCTTTTGTCAAAATATGGTTATTTTCACCTATTTCCTATGCTCTTGTGACCTTGACCTTTCCGAGGGATCAACCAAATTAGTACGTATAGAAAGGTCTTACCATCAGGTATCTTTGTACCAAGTTTGGGTTTGAAGTTGTGAATAGTATTTGAGAAAAAAATAAATTATGTAAAAATATAGCTATTTTAAACTTATTTCCTGATCCCCTGTGACCTTGACCTTTGTGAGAGGTCACTCAAATTAGTATGTTTAGAAAGGTCTTGCCACAAAGTATCCTTGGGCCAAGTTTGAAGAATGTGGCTTGAATAGTCTCCGAGAAAATGCCAACGTTAAAGTTTACCACGGACGACGGACGGACGACCACTGGCCCAAAATATAGACTCACTTTTGCTTCGCACGTGAGCCAAAAAATTATAAATGAGATGACGCGAACTTTTAACCCTTTACTGCCTGAAGAAGGTTGCTTTAATTTGCAGTTAATTTTGGCACCCGTTGATTAATTTCGGACCTGACCGGCCTCTGATCGTGAACCCACAACATACCAGCGCACCGACTTCATACAGTAAAATAATAATAAATAATAATAATTACGGTATTTATAATGCGCTTATCTTATAATAATTATAACTCTAAGCGCGCACTCGCAACTCGCGCACGCATGCGCACGCTCTAGACAACGACTCACGTACCACAAATAGTGAAATACATTACGACAGTCAGCTTGGGGTGGGGTATGTGGTGATATAGTGCTAGAACTGTTGAAAGAGGTGGCAGATTAGTTACGCTCCTTAAAAGGCACATTCTAGTGTAAGTTCCTGTTTAAAGTCTCCCCGGCACCAAGGTGATCGGAAGCTAGAGGCACACTGTCACTATGATAACACTTGAAGCAAAATTAACTTAACTCAATCTACCCCAGACACACCACAGCAAGATAAGGATCGACCATGATAGTTTAATGGTGATGCCAGAATTGCTTGGCGCCTATGGGCGCCAAGCTATTCTGGCATCACCCTTTTAACTATCATGGTCGATCTGTGTCCTGCACTGCAATCATACAGTCTTAAGAGGACAACGACAACATTTGGGGATTTCGGTGTTGGGGTAGAATGAGTTAAAGCAATAAAAGGTTAATGGTTCGCAATATCTCATTTTATACATGTACTTGGTCCGTCTTACCATGGCCGCTGCAGAAAAGGACTGCCTTAACTTTTATCACATGATGAAATATCAATGTCGTGATTGAAAAGACTTTTTTAAAAAAAAAATTTATTTAAAATTTTTTTTTTTTTTTTTAGTGATGTTTCGTTTGAAACGAACGACTCCCAACAACGAACAAGAGCGAAGTCACGGCGGATAACCAGCTCGAACGGCATAGACAACAGTGACTCCAAACATCTCCAAGAGGCATAGATCCTCACGAGCCCGGAGGGCTCGTGAGGATCTATGCCTCGTGGAGATGTTTGGAGTGTTGTCTATGTCGCTTATGGTACAATTCAATTCAGTTCAATTCAAGATATTTATTGTCAAAACAGGCCGATTTCGCTCTCCGGCGTTCGTTGTTACAAACGAAACCTCCTTTTTCCCCCCCCTCCGTTGCTACGTATGGGAGTCCGCGATGATCGAAAGGGCAGTAACGACGCCTCTGTTACGTGACACAGCCACAATACAATACAATACAATACAATACAATACAATACAATACAATACAATACAATCCCGTGCCGGCCCCGGTAGCTGGACTCACAATCCAGGGGGGGAAAAACGGATTTGTTCAATAGCATGTCCGTTGAAAGGTCCTGGTAAATCAAAGTGGTAGAGTTGGAGTGCGCCTGAGTTGATCAGTGTTCAGGTCGTACTCCATAGGCAATAGATTTCCCTGTCCCCCATAACCCGCCCGTCAGGGCCGTCCATTATCACCTCGGTGCTGTGGACGTTAAACCCGAACTAACCAACCAACCAATACAATACAATACAATACAATACAATACAATACAATACAATACAATACAATACAATACACAATAATATTTAATTAATCCCTCATGGGACACCGGGGGGGGGGGGGGGGGGGGGGGGGAAGAGGGTAGATTCCCCCTGTGCTTCTGCTGTCAGCAATGTTGCAGTGAAAGGGCAAGTATTAAAGCACTGAAGAATGTCGACAAACACTACCTACTGATATTACTGTTGAAAAGGGTAACAGCCTGAGGGACAAAAGAGTTGGCATAACGTGATGTACGACTTTTGGGTACTCGAAGTCTGCCACTTCGATACGTCAAATTCATATCTAAGTAGATGTGTTCTGTCATCAAGAATGTCAGCCAGTTTTTTCATAATCCGTCTGTTGTACAGTGTGTCCAAATTATCCTGTGACCTACCAATCACCCCGCCCCCTTTCCGGATTACTTTGTTAAGGCGATCTTGATCTCTTTTACATAAATTTCTATCCCAGCATGTCAGTCCAAAAGTTAGAATGCTTACAATACTGGAGCAGTAAAACATCTGTAATCGCTGAATGCTTACATGAAATGATCTGAGCTTTCTCAAACAGTAAAGACGGGTATGCGTTTTTTTCACAATAGCATCTGTGTTTTGTTTCCAGTTGAGTGTGTTGTCAAAAAGAACACCTAAACTACTTGTAGGACTCTACACGCTCAACTTCTGTTCCCTTGATGACACCCCCATTTCCGTAAAAGCGGCAAGATCCAGTAATATTAAAAGTTTGCAGCCAATATCCAATACAAAAGACGTTCACAAATGAAAGGTGTGAAAACCGCGGCATGTCTACTCTGGGTGGTGACAGGGTTAAGCGCGCACTTTCACTGGAGTGCAAAACTACCTATTCTGAACAGGCACAATCGAATGAATGATCCTGCATACGTATAAAGGCTTAGGCTGATAAGACCTGAGGCTCGAGTCCCTACATACATTTTTTTTGTGTGTGGAACGGTACAAAGGAGATCAAAGTGACAAACACCACCCGCTGTGAATAATGAAGTGCGCCCGCACGAAATTCGATTAACTCATTCCGGACGCGCCGTACGCGGGTACACTGTGAATGATGTTAGCGTTTGAGACATGCCGCATATGCGGCATGTCTCGAACGCTAACTTCATTTGCCACAATATATATTGCGACATGTCTCACCGAACGCTAACTTCATTTGCCACAATATATATGCGACATGTCTCAACGAACGCTAACTTCATTTGCCACAATATATATGCGACATGTCTCACCGAACGCTAACTTCATTTGCCACAATATATATGCGACATGTCTCACCGAACGCTAACTTCATTTGCCACAATATATATGCGACATGTCTCACCGAATGCTAACTTCATTTGACGCAGTATATACACACATTTCTCGAACGCCAATTTCATTTGCCGCAAAAGATATGCGAAATGTCTCGACCGCCAATTACCGACATTTGCTCAGTGCAATATATATGCGTCATGTCTCGAACACTAATTTCATTTGCCGTAATATATATGCGAAATTTCTCGCAGCGGAACGCTAACTTCATTTGCCGCAACTGTAGTATATGTGACCTGCATGTCTCGCCGCCGAACGTTAACTTCATTTGCCGCAATATATGCATCGAACGCTAATTTTATTTGCTGCAGTATACTATGCGACATGTATGCGACGTATGCGGCACATCAGTCTCGACTGAGTTAACCCCTGTCCCGCCAGCGGACATAAATAATGTTTCTGAAACCAAGGCAAAGTCACAAAGGCAAATAACGCCACATAAGGAACACAGCTGCAAATGGCGAGGAAGAGGCAAAGCACCTCATGAGCCCGGGATCACACATCATGACGTTCTTTGCCGCTTGTAGGTCGCCCTTTCCGGCAGTGATTGGGTTAAAATCATAAAAGTTAAGTATTCTCAGTAGGATAAAACAAGCACTTGTGCGTGAAAGTGTACATGTTTATATAAATGTTAGGGCTTTTCGGCATCAAAACCGGCCCATGATCCCCCCCCCCCCCCACACACACACACACCTTTCCCCACCTCCCTCCTACTCCCACCGCATGGGGCCTGACACTTTAACTGACACCTGCATAAGCACGGTTTCTAAAATGAGAAATAGTTACATATAATAATCTGTTTGGCAGATAAATAAAACTTCTTCTTAAGATTTATGCCACTACAGGCTGAATAAAATTTGAAGGGGTCGAAGCTATAGCATATGTCCAAAAACAACAATTGTGATGCATGATCTTTCAGATTCAGGGTGAATTTACGCGTATACCTAATGCTAAAAACGCGTCTTGCACTCTGTGGCAACTTATCAGTGCACTAACAAGAGCGGAGGAGGGGGGGGGGGGCAGGGGAGAGAGTGTACCGTCACGGATTTGTCACGACGATTTATTTTGCAATTCGCGGATCACGAATTAACATGATAGCATTCACGTTTCACGATGGGGCGGGGAGGGAGGTTGGGTGTGTGTGTTGGGGGGGGGGGTGATGGGGGGTGGGGGTGGGGCCGGTGGAGTGGGGTGGGTGGGGGATGGGGGTGTGTGGGTGGGGGAGGTTGGGTCCGTGTGTTGGGGGGGCGGGGGGGGGGGGGGCGGGCAGATTGGAGAAGGTTTCAAAGTGGAATTCTCAGTGTGACATTTAACACATTTTTTACGTTTCAAATGACCATTTTCACAAACCATGAAGATCTTACAGTTTTGGCTCTCACGTTTCACGACGATTACTTTTTTTTTCACGGATAATTAATGATGCAAAAATTGCGATCACGAATCGTCATGAGAACCGACAAAAACGCCAATGAAGCATCATGTTTTAACCCCATCCCCGCCCCCCCCCACCCCCCTCCCCCACACACCTCTCCCTGTGGATGCGGCAGTTAACAAAATAAATAAATGTAGCTGTATACCTGAAAACCTGACGTTTTGTGCTTGTACGACGCTTTAAAAGGCCGACGCTGATGGCTGCCTGGCTACCGTCGGACTAGACGGAACTGTGAGACTTTACGCAGAACAATTATGACGTAATTATCACTTACACAGTGTAGCCGCGGTGGTGCGGCTGATATGATTGGAAAATAATGAAAATGACAATAAAAGTTTCTTGTCTCTAAATCCGTTTTAGTCCCTGCCACATCTACACTTTTTAGAGCCTTCAGGTTTAAATCATCCTACAGCTGTCGATTTTTTTCTTTTTTTCCGCCAGTAAAGGTTGCGCTTGTACACATGTACATGTATGTCGCTTTTCCGCCTCACTAATCTGATCATAACTTGCCCGGGAACCAAATCACTAACGGAGTAAGACTGCACCAGGCTAACACTATAAAGCCTGTTTCCAGTGGATTTTCTCACAATAAACGAAAATAGAATGGACCATAAACTCACCTGAAACGCAAAAGCAGCTGTGGTTGTGCTGCACTTTCCTACTGCGTGAAAATGTTCCAGTAGCAGACGACACTTTGTCACACACTTACCCGTGAAAAGCATTTGTCCGTCCCATGGATCCTCGTAAGGAAAAACATCGCTGCCTTTGACAAAGTCTTTAGGCGGTGACCACGTCTCCACCATTGTCAGTTTCCACAACAATACAACTGTCCTTAACTGTCAGAAAAACAAGCAAACGCTGGCGAGCATGGTTAAGTTTTGTCTAGTAAATCTCCCCTTCTTCTGCCGTTTCTGTGGACAGTGTCGTGTAGTGCGTCGGGCTCACTGACGTGTCGCCATACTTGATTGGCTAGTCTCGTAACTAAGGAAGCCACGACTGGTGCGAAAACGAGGCTATAAAACACGCTTGGGTATACTGATTTCGTGTTGAGAACATCGACGATTTTTATTCCATGTAAGTAAGCAAACCATTTTGTGATCTGTTGATACTGATCTTAAATCACGGAAGATATGAATATATAAAACGTCGTTCTTAAACAGCACGTTCATGCGATTTTTGTGTCGACAGCGAATGAGATCGGCCCAGTGATGAGGAATGGCTGAAGATGTACATGAATTTATACACGAGACGGGTCTAAGGAACTCGATCTACTTGTCATAGATAGTTGTAAAAATCACTTGGTACACTTGTATGTAAACAGCGTTTTTGGTTTTCTGGGGCTGTGACCCGATTTTAGCACCTGAATGAATTGAGATCGAACGCATGATCTGTCAGTAAAGAGAGTGTGTGAGGTAGGGGTAGTGCTGATTACAAAAAAGAAATAGAAAAAGAAAAGAGACTAGAAATGGTTGATTAAATCAACTGAATAATGATTTTAGCACACTGAGCCCCAAGGTCGAAATTCACAAATCTGGATATTGTCATAGGAAGACTATTCACTACAGTTCCAGAAATATAAATCAAGATAGTTCAAGGGCAGTGAGGCGCCAAACTAGTCTGGCGCCAGCTTTGAACTATTATACCACCACTAGTTATTCTGGCACCACCATAAACTATCATGGTCGATCATTATTGTCTTGTCACATGTCAGGTCTGATTTGATTAATAAATATATATTGTTTACAGTTGCAGTTACAGCAGAGTGAAATCAAACATGGATGCTGGATACCTGAAGCTTGAAGTGGGCGATGCCCTTCAGCGCTGCCTGGCAGAAGTGGCAGAAAAACGGCCTTATGATCCTATCGAGTATATCGCACACTGGCTGTACAAATACACCAGCAACAAGAAGTATGAAGCACAGGTTGGTATCATCATGGACAATTTTTGGAAGTAAAACACTGAAAAGTCTTTAAAAACTTTAAAAGTGACAGAAAGGAGTCAGGCATGTGTCTGCATTCTGTCACAAGCTTACAATGACAATAGTATGCCAGCCTAAGCCAGGTTGAACTCATGACAGTTTTAAGTTTACTGGTGTATTAAGTTTGAACGTTGTAAAATGAAAGACTTTATGCTTTTTCTTCCTTTGTACGTCAGAGAGTTCCACCACTGTGCACAAGGGGCAGTTCACATGTACCTCCGTTATGTGCGCCAACTAACATTGGATTGTGAACAGATTGATAAAAAAATCTTAACCTTTATCATTCAGAATACACCAGTGTGTGAAATAAGTTTGACTAAAATAGTTCAAGGGTAGTGCCAGAATAGCTTGGCGCCTCTAGGGGCGCCAAGCTATTCTGGCACCACCCTTGAATTAAAGCCATTGGTCTATATCCTTATCTGTAAGTACTATAATGTAGCTTGCATATGGCAGTGTACAAACTTGAAGCTTTTAGCCGCAGTATGATATGGTTTAATTTATAGGCATGACAACATTGAGTATTCATAGTACAAAAACTTAAAAAAACAAACACATCAAGTCCAATCTAGGTGAGGACTTTATTTTTCTTCTGAACTTTTTACTATTATGATAAACGTTTGGTACTACCATATGCACAAAATGTAATGTACATTTTCAAGCAGTACTAAGTACCTCCCCCTCCTCCCCCATCCATTTCCCAAGATATGTGACTTCATGAAATGGCAGAAAAATCAGAGCAATTGCAGTGGTCTGCAAAAGGTTTTCAGACCAGAATCAGCTATAGTTGGCCCATGCACAACTGTGGCCAACGTCTGCCTGAGAACCTTTTGCTAATGTGGCATACCCCAACAATCTTTTATTACATAAATATATGTTTCCCACAGAAAGTTTTTGAGGCAGAACAGCTGATACGGGAGCAGAAAGAGTATGAACTGGAAATGGAGAGGAGAGAACGAATGAAGGCTGAAGCTGAGAGATTAGCTGCCATTGAAGCAGAAAGGAGGAAGGTGGGTGTCTCTTTCACATTCAGCACCATTAGCAGGTGTGGAGAATAGATGTTTGGAAATCATGAGTAGGTCAAAATTGTGTGTGTTTCAACATAACAGTGTTACCGGTGTCACATGTTTGTCTGGGGTTTTGATTCACTGTTTTTGTCGAAATACATGCAGTTTTTACTAGCTTCTGATTACTGGCAGTCGTCTGTTGGCTGTGCACAAGAGCAGTGACTGATTAGCTTGGCATCAAGCTAATCAGTCAATGTCTTTGAGCTGTCATGGTCTACCTAACAGTTGCCAGCGACATAACAACAAAAAGCACAAGGCCATTGGGCCATGATTGGTGTACTAGTAGTAGTCTGTGAGTAATTGAGCACATGATGTTCGGTCCTACAGGTCAGCCTTAGTATAATATGGTATTTGTGAGTCTTGGGTGTCTTGTTATAGCGTGTCAGGGGTGCATTGGTTGAAGGGAATGAAAGTATACACATGTAGTTTGCTCTGCCCCTTTCTTGATCAAGGCGGAGGAAGAACAGCGCGCGCGAGAAGCTGCCTCAGCGTCCAAACTGGCCCCTGTTGTGGAGAAAGAGGAACCAGCAGAAGCCCCGAAGGAGGGAGACGAAGAACCAAAAACAGGAGAAGAGGGAGAAGAAAAGACAGAGGAAGCACCAGCAGAGGTGAGCAGTTTGTTTACCAGAAATGATCAGCTCTTCCCAGACCCAGTGTGGAAAAGCTTTTTGGGCCAATGTCAGCTGCAGTTGGCCCGCGCACAGACGTTCGCGGGCCAACTACGACCAACATTGGCCCAAGACGCTTTTGCACACTGGGTCTGTATATCTCTGGTGTAGCACGCCAATGGCAGGTGAAGTGACTACAAGGTGTAATCAGTTAACATGCCATAGTGTGCTGCATCAGAGATAATTTACAAATTACAGATTGCCATTTTGTCTGCAGAATAATAATTTACTTACCTGTGGAGGAACATTTTCATACTAGCAGCTTTGAAGCAGATCTGTGCACACCCAGTGAGCAAAAGGACCTTTGACTAATTTCAGCCTGTGCTGGCCTGTGCACAGCAAGGCTCATGTTTCAGTGACCTTTTGCTTGCTGGACATTGTCATTTCCTGAAACACGCAGACTGCATTACCATAACACTGAACTGTTTGTGCTTGGCTATTTCTCTGCATCCTTTCACCATTGTTGTTCTCTGATGTTACATTATAGCTCTGCTCATCATAGATACAATGTAGTATGCTTATCTAAGATACTATCTATATTGTAATACTGTCCATGTACAGACAAATTATTTTCAGGACTCACTGGGCTGAAGTTGGCCGCAGCCGGCCCATACACAGTTGGGCTCAGGCCCACTGTGGTCGACTTTGGCCAATGGCCGTTTGAGTACTGGGTTCTGCATGCAGACATGTCAATAATTAATAGGTTTTGTGCTTATTCAAAGGGTAACTTATTTCTTAGACTGGCATTGCAAGATTTGAAAAACAACTTTGTCACATAGGACAAGCAAGGTTCTCCTGAAAATTCTGAAAATGCTGTAAATCTTCCTGAAGACCTCCCTGAAATCTCCCTTGAACCCACTCCAGAACCACCCCCCGATACTGAGTAATGCGTAGAAAGGCAAGTGGCATGGGAACCTGCGACCCCACAATTTTTGTTGGATTTCATTACAGTTTTGTTATATTTTCTTTTCTTTTCTTTTTAACCCACTAAACCCCACGGCTGCATTCGTACCACTTGCAGGAGATGGATTGACCATGATAATTCAAGGTTGGTACCGGATCAGCTTGGCACCTGAAGGCGCCAAGCTAATCTGGCACCAACCTTGAATTATCATGGTCAGTTCATCTCCTGCTGGGGGCTAAATGGGTTAAATACACCAACACGTACTCTGTGTCAAGCACATGATTCATGTTAAACCCAAATTAGTCAAGGAAAAATATTAATTTATTTCTACATAATTATATTTGCGTTTTAAAATTTTTTGTTTAATGTTATTTTTCTGTTAAATGCGTGCGTGCTACTTTTGAATGGAAGCAAACTGAACAATAACGTTATTATTGTTATAATTTCACTTCTGTGAAAGTTCTGTTTGTTATGTTTATTTTGGATTCAGTGTATGATAGTACCTGCACATTTGTTTCTGCTATTTATGTCTGATGATTGACAACACCCACTCAGCCTCTTCTTTTCTCTCCTTATATCTAATGTGAACAACAACCCCCTTCGTAAAAAGCAGAACTTATATCCAGATAAATGCCAGCCATGTTTGTCTTCCATGGTATTGTGAAAGTACATTGGCAGAATGATTTGCCAGACAGGTCGAAATAACACAATTTAAGAGTTGTCCTGTAAAGACTACATAAAGTTTCGGAGACAGATCGACCATCTTAATTCATGGGTTGTGCCTGATATTCTGGCATTGCCCTTGAACTATTCTGGTCCATCCATCAGCTGCTGTAATGTGTCAGGGCTGATTTACCCATTACGTCATCCTGAGGCTGATTTTTAAAAATAATTTGCTTTTGTCCTGTAAAGGCTACATTACGGATTAGGAGACAGATCAACCATTTTAGATCAAGGGTGGTGTCAGAATAGCTTGGCGCCTGAGGCGCCAATCTATTCTTGCATCAACCTTGAACTGTCATAGTCAAACTAATTTCAAGCAGTGGTGTATCAGGATGAAAAGGGTTAACTCATTATTCCGGAGGATGAAATTATCAATTTTTTTAGATATCCTTTGAGGTCTTTTTCTCAGTTCTGGAAACAGATTAGTTCAAGGTTGGTGTCAGAAGAGCTTGGTGCCTACAGGTGTCAAGCTTTTTTGACATCACCCTTGAACTATCATGGTCGATCCTCATCCCGTTTTAGTGTGTCAAGGCTTTGTAAAATGAGTTAAGTCTAAGTGCACATGAGACTGATTGACTGTTTAGTTGCCGATTGATTGATTGATCATTCAAGAGAGCAAATGATCGATTGATTGATCAGTCGACTTATTGATTCATCAGTTTATCATTTGTTTTTTTTTGTACTTGTGAATATATTTTATTAATTTTTTTTAAGGCGACTGAAGGTGGCGAGGAGGGTGGAGAGGGAACAGAGGGAGAGGAGGGAGAAGCAACAGAAGAGGGAGGCGACAGCGGGGAGGCAACTGAGGAGACGTAATTGATGATCGAAGATATTGCTTCTCTCCCTTGTACAGTCATATGAAAGTGTTACATTTTGTACTGCATTTTGTTCTGTGTATGTTTTGGTGCTGTTGATTATATATTAACCCCTTACGCTCTGAGGACGAAATTACCAACATTTTTGTAGATATCCTCTATATCACAGTTCTGGAGACAGATCGACCATGATATTTCAAGGTTGGTGTCAGAATAGCTTGGCCAAGCTATTAGCACCAACCTTCCAATATCATAGTCGATCCACAACCTGTCATCTGTCATAGTCTTTCAGGGCTTTATGGGTTAAATTAGAAATGAAGAACAAGTTTTCAGGTGTGCAAGTGCTAAAAAAATGGAATTTCAGGTTTTGATTTTAAAAGGAAAGTGTCCCTGACATGGGACATATGGGCAGACATACACTATGATATTACAGGTTCAGTGTCACATGTTCATAGTTACATATCCCCAGTTTTTCAAAATCTAAAGCACTGCTGATTGAATCTAAATTCATCAGGATGCGTATTTTGAAACTGCTGTGTTTTTAGTCTGATCTGACAATGTAACTTGTGCAGTTCAGGCAGTGTATATACAGATAGAGTGTTTTGTTACAATGTGAATTTGTGGTATGTGATTTTGTAGTACTCACACAAAATATGTGATACTGGTCAATCGGTGTACAAACTGTATGAAAATAAAATATTTTATTTGCGAAAATGTGTGTGAAACAATTAATTTTGTGTTACACATGTAGTGTGACAGATGGTAGGCGTTTTTGACGATTCAGAATGTCACAACCATTCGGTTGTGAGTGGTCACACCCTGAATCAGCGCACACAGATGAAAAAAAAAAAAATACATGGTATTTATATGGCGCATTTCTCCAATTTATAATATAACTCAATGCGCAGGCGAAAACGACACACACACGCACACACACACACACGGGAGGGTGTGTGTGTGTGTGTGTGGGGGGGGGGGGGGGGGGTGTACAGAAAACCGTAGAGATTACACGAAAGTCTGCGAGAAAAAGTAAGTTTTTAACTTTGCTTTGAACTGCGGAAGGGGGCAGGCATTTCTCAGCTCGGTCGGTAAGGAATTCCAAATTGAAGGAGAAGTACATCTGAAAGAGCGTTCACCGGCAGATTTGAGATGGTACTTTGGAACTTTGAGAAGTTTCTCTCCCGATGAACGCAGTGAGCGAGAGGGCTGGTAAGTAATTAGACTGGAGGAAAGGTATGACGGAAGACTGCCATCAAAGTGGTGGTTTGCAAGGGTCGCAATCTTTAACTGTATCTGGGATTGGATAGGAAGCCATTGCGAAGGTCTTTCAGTATAGGGGTTTTCGCCTGCGCTTCACAAGCCTTGCTGCATTATTTTTGAACTTGCTGAAGGCGGCTAATCTGCTCAGATGGAAGACCAAAAAGCAGAGAATTGCAGTAGTCAAGACGGCTCGGCAGTGACTAAAGCATTCACTAACTTTGCAGTGGCAGATTCAGAAAGACCTGTGTCAGTCGGACAGATGCGATGCGTCTCGGAGAGTATGAAGCACCACGACAGATTTCACCGACGTGATCCTGCATACTCAAAGTCTTATTGAGCTTGACACCAAGATAACTGACCAAAGACTGAAATGGAATATCAGTGTCAGCTATGCGTAAAGACTCAGTGTCATTGTTGAAGCCGGGATGCTGAGCC
>BTPG01000008.1:151352317-151557317 GCA_036245525.1 Semisulcospira habei
CGGGGATGTTTCGGAGCGCCAAAAGAAAGAACACGGGGGGAGAGGTACGCGACATGGTTTACTTGTCTCCAGGGGCTGGAGCTTGGCCGTTCACCCAGATAACAAACGACGGGTGAGGGGGGGGGGGGGGGAACCAAACAACCCCAAAAAGGGACTTTCTTATATCATTTTAACAAATTTGGGGGGGGGGAGCCATTTACCTCCCGCCCCCCCCCCCCGGATCCACCCCTGCACACACACACACACACACACACACACACACACACACACACACACACACACACACACACAAAGACACACACACACACACACACACACACACACACACACACACACACACACACACTGCCACACTCCTATCAAGACAAATTAATCAAATATGTTCAAAGTTCATTTATTTTATGAAACCCATCATCCAAATTAATGAGGAAAATGACATGGACACAGACGGTTTCTGGTGTGGTGAGGAATGCTGGCTTGTTTGGAGATATTTCAAGTCAAACACAATCTTCCTAATTCACTGGTTGAAGATCGAGATTTATGATACAAGTCACTATCACAGGCCGGCGTCCTACAGTAAACTAAACTGATCTGCAGGGATATGGAAGGGGTATTGCTGGCCAGTCAGTTTTCTTGTCCTCTCTTTCCTAGTGGACAAAAGGGCTCAGTTGCATGATTGAGCTTAGTCCTCTACAAGCCAATATTTTTTTTGTGCAGGACTAAGCTCATTCATGCAACTGAGGCCGGGACCGACACCCCCTCTCTCCTCTCTTATTTTTCACAATGTGGTGATCTGAATCTTGGATCTTACGGCTCGAGACAGTAAGGACCAACATCACAGACCAGCACACATATTTCTAGATTAGTTAGTCTACGCCTCGCACCACGGATGGAAGTCCATGCGCTGTCCCTTCCGGAGGGAATTACGCATTTGGTTTTCTTTGTGCGAGGCATAATAATTATGACCTTTTCCGCCCCATAGTAAAATCGGCTTTGAGCGGTTATATCAGTCTCTCAAACGATTCAACGTCGGACAACAGCGGTCAGAAAAAGAGCCAATTAGCGATTCGTAGGGGAGACTGGGGCTAGTCCGCCCCCTTTTGCACTGCCGGTATATGCCATCTACAAAATGTACTAACTGAGCTAGAGGCCGAATTATTTGGCAGCTTACACATCAGTCACAACACACTGAGTTCAAGACTTCGTTTATAACGAATTGTGTGCGCAGTGTTATGATACAAGTAGCACTGCTCTCTCAAAACCAGCCAGGAAATTCCCAAACAACACCTGACTAAAAGGCACCTCGGTCAATTAGTAATGAAAAAGGAATCGATAAAAGATACTCACTCCTTTTCTACACGCATCACAAGCAACCGACAATAATAATGATTCTGCAAGTCAGTGATTAGAAATGACCCCAGGCACCCGCAATGATTGCTGTCAAATGCCTGCGCACTCTAACGCGAATTGTGACAATGTCAGTAACAATTGCTACAAAGCTCCTGGACACTCAGTCCTGGGGCCAGTTGCATGAGTGAGCTTAGTTCTGCGCTAGTCACTAAGCAAGGTGCTCCGCTTTAGCGGAGCACATCGCAAAGTGGCTGGCACATGACTAAACTGTTATGTTGTCACAAAGCCCGTTAGAACACTGCGCACACAAACTACATTAGCACACTGGTTGTCTCCCTCGATTTGCTACCGCTGATCAGCGGTAGCGAATCGAGGGAGACAACCAGTGTGACTACACTAGGTGACATTTTCACACGCACAATTCTATTATGATCGCACTCAGCAACGTTCTGTCATTTGTCGGATACCGCACCATACAATTCTTCTAGCATGCAAGTCATCTAAAGCAAATACGCTGACAAACTTGAAATGGACTTTGATGGACGGGTTTGTGTCGATACGACTGATTATGAGTGAAACAGTCAACACTCTTCAGTCATAGAAATGAGAACCGATGACACTGGATAGCTACCGCCAGCTAAAACATCTACAAACGCTCAATGAAGACTCAGGCAAGCCATTCTAAGTTAACCACATTGTGCATGTAGCACAGGTACTGTAAACAGAGGGGTTAAAACTGGGCTGCTGAAGCGCCTTAGAAAAGGATTAATTTTTTTTAGTGTGTTTAATTCAAAGGTTTTGTGTTAGGACGTACTACATTCTTCAAGATTGTCAAACACAAAGTAAAACTTACTACATACACTGATACACGAACTTTTAATTATAGCCTACAGAAACCAGTAAACCAGTAAAACAACGGTGAAAAAAAGTCTGAACGACGACTGACATCATGATGAACTGCTCCAGATAAAATTGAAAAAAAGAACTATCAAGGTTTCACAGCGTAAATAATACTAGAATGTTCCTATTACAAACACAGGGGGCAAGTAAATTAATAACAACGGCTGACAAACCTCATTTAAACCGTTTATTTCAAAAACAGAGATAAAAGTGGGAAAAATGAATTGTCTTCAATCCGCAACTGAGGCCAGCTGCATGAGCGAGCCTAAATTCTGCGCATGCCACTAAGCAAGGTGCTTCGCTATAGCGGAGCACCTTACTTAATGGCATGTGCAGAATTTAAGCTTGCTCGTGCAACTTGTCCTTGTCACGAAAATGCAGCCTTAAGAGGAATATGAGTAGTTCACTCCAAATAAAACAACAGCGATATAAGATAAATACTACTAACCCCACTAAGCACAAAGCCCCCGGGGGCAGAAGTCGGCCGAAGTCGACCCGCGCAACCTTTACGCGGGCAAACAGCGGCTGAAGTCGGCCCAGTAACATTGCGCTCACTGGGAACTTACTACTAAATGAATGCTAAAACTACTAATTCTTCGTCCCAGTACCAGCTCAAAACACATTGCCATCCATCAAACTGTTCACTCTCTTGGTGACTTTCGAGGCGTGCCGCATTCGGGTACGCGGCTTTAAGCTTCATAACTGGATGCGGCACGTACGTCTCGAATGATTTAACAAAAAGTTTGATGGATAAGACGTAACGCACAAAACATACAGCCAAAACCTGACGGAAAACAAACGCCGTTCGGTTTTGTTACAAACACGAGAGTCAGTCCCTGGTTTGATTGACACACAGAATTTCTCTACGTCTCTGACTATTTTTATATGAGGAACGCATTTCCCTTTCATATATCATCGGAATGCTAGAAAATGTGCGTTTTCATAAGACTCTTTGGAGACGTGCCGTCAGATCCGGACACGCGGCATTGGGGCCTCGTATCCGAATGCAGCACGCCTCGACTATCAATCGAGACTGCAAGGATCAGCACGCCTCGACTAAAAATCGAGACTGCAAGGATCTACAGATATAATATTGTATCTCGACGAACACGTGGTTTATTCTTGACTTACAGAATGCGAACTACGCACCTAAAAGGACAGGAAGTAATGTGCACTTTGGACTCCACTGAGAAACAAACTTTCTGCGTTTTTAGATTCGTGGTTCTGGCAACCACCTTTGAACAATCATGACCGACCGTTTCCCACAGCTGATACACTGATATTCCTACACTCATACGTCTTAAACTCATTCGAGACGTGCCGCATCCGGATACGCGGCTTGAAAGCCGGGTATCCGGATGCGATACGTCTCGAATGAGTCAAAGCTACCAAAGTCAGCATCAGGTGTGACTGAGTTTATCCGTTACTTCATATTGAAATACCTTCTAAATATGACGGTCGGTGCAAAGTATGCCACAGACTCGTTTCTTACTCCAAAGCATACAGTTGTACAGAAGCGAGATCATAGGCCTCTCTCGCAAAAAACAACAACAATCATAATGCATGTTGACTCGCAGTCCGTTAAAATATGCGAAACTATTCCTTTAACCCCTTTGTGCACGCAGTCACCGGTACTGTAAGCTGTATCGGCTGCTGCATGCACACGGGGTTTACATAATATACACACTCAAGAACATTCATATCGACTTAGATTATGCGTATTAGTCAAGTTATAAACAAATTCGTCTTTTAAGGACACAGATCATCCAACGTTCACACAAAACAATTTGAAATGCAAAACTATTTCATAAATGATCGTGCCAGTAAATATCTGTTGTCAAGAAACATATACATATGACCATTTACAACTCAAACACATTATGTAAACTCCCCCTCCTTTGAACAACAAACAACAATCTCCTTAACGCAAATTTATACTGACGAGCAAAATAAATGCGATATAGTGTTTCCGATGGTTCCGACAATGTCGCATTTCTTTTGCTCGTCAGTATATAAAATAACAAAACTCTGAATGGTTTAGCAGTTTTCAAATGATATTTTAAGAAATGAAAACTATAAAAAGAAAAACCCATTCACCCTTTGATTGTTTACTGCAAAGTAAAGTATTAATGTTCATCAAATATGCTCGTGATTTGAATGGATCGAAACCAAAACTGTTAACCCCGTCGTGCGTGCAGCCACCGGTACTGTTTGCAGTTCCGGTGGCTGCATGCACACAGGGGTTAAACTACATGTAAAATGATATACATTGAACAGTCGCAAATTGTAACCGTTTGGCTGTCGGTAGCGATTTTTTTGTTGCGGTATTTCCTGCAGGACGAAAACCACTACTGGCAGCCAAAGGGTTAACACCTCTAAAGGAATTCATTGTCTGAAAACCATACGTCTGTGTTGCATACTTATAGTAATAGACCTAATGAGAGTGCACGTTTTGATTAACCCATTCAGCCCTGACGCACTACAGAAGGAGATGGGTCGACCATGTCGGCGCCGAGCGAAGCTGGCACTAGCCTTGAATTATCATGGTCGATCTATCTCCTGCAACAGGTGTATAGTCGTTAGATGACACCTCCAAAATTTGGGAAATACGTGTGTCGGGCTGAATGAGTTAAACAAGTTGTCAGTCAATGTACCACATCATAAATTCTATCACTGAAATAGAAAAACTGAAATATTATGATGAAGTTGAAGAAAATTCTTAGCGCTTCACTGATCAGATCACGATTGTCCCAGTTCTATGATACTCTACAACATTTGTAATACTACACACATTGTTTTTTTTTTTTCTTCTTCAGACACAACGATTATAATAACGTGAACTCTCTGTACTCATGTACATGTGCACCTGTAGACATTTGCATTATACACACAAGCGCACGCACCGGCACTAGCACAGAGCATATACACACGTCTACGGACGCATATACAATAGTTTCTCCACGCATCAATCGCATTTGTATGCTGGTCTGAGATTTTGGACCTTAATCAGAAACCAGCACACATTGGTACATATATCCATTCACTAGGCTTCTTCGACACACATACACTCATTAGAACCTTTAGAAACGTCGCAGAACACATTTTAAAACTAAAAAGGCAGTTCATTAACACACAGCGATATGTCTACTGCAACTGGTGAGAAGTTATACATGATGGACATTCGCACATACATAGTATGAAAGCTACACTGGCGTCAAACATTATTTTTCTAATGGCTTCAGTGTACTGTGCTTCAGTGATGTTTTCACTGTGTGTTTGTGTGTCGTATGTTGTGTTTAGTGGGGGTGGGAAAAGTTTGGGGGGATTGAGGGGATCGGGGATGGGGATTGGAGGGGGGGGGGGATTGGAGAGCGGTGATTGGGGTTGTCTTGTGGTTTGTGGAGAAGAAAAAAAGAGACAGAACCAAACCTGCATCGTAGATTGTAGGAAAAAATCAGAAATATACTGATAGGTGCCTTCTACGTATCACAAGATGCAGTTGCTTTGGAATACTTGTGCTCAATATCAATCGCATTCATGCATTATGATCGTCACATAGCTTGAGAAAATAAGTCAAGTCAAAATTCTCATCTCATGATATACAGTATATATGTGAATGCTGCTCTGTGGTTTTCGACCTTACGGTTCTATGTCACAGAGCCGCACACATCGTTTGCAAGGCTGTTTGAAAGAACTGAAATACACATAGGACATTACACGGAGACAGAGTTTGCAAAATCTGAGGCAAGATATCACGTGGGTTTTGATGGCGAATCATTCGGTATTAGGCTATTACACGACTGAATCGCAAGCATTCTCGACTGCCCCTCAAGTTGCATAAAAAGGTGGATAATATTGTGAGCTGGTCTGTGATTTTGAACCTTACGGCTGGACGATGTAAGGTCCAAAATCACAGACCAGCATACATATCCGGTTGTGATTCACTGGGTCGTGTCTATGGTGTGTAGTGGGTTTCTCGATGCACTTAAAAAGAAACAAAAAAAAAACAACATATTATACTTGGTGTGTGGGGTGGGCGAGGGAAGGGAGGGAGGGAGAGGAAGAATAGAGGGCTTGGGTGGTGCAAAGGGGTGGGTGGGGGTGGGGTGGGGCAATTGATGGGTCACAATGGGCAGACAAAGGCGTTATCAAATCAAAACAGCACAGAAAAGACCAAAATTTTTCCCCTTCGAAATAAAGCCGATTAACGAATCACCTGGAACTAGCTTCCCGTTACTTTGAATAAAGAATAAAGGACCTGCCCTAAAAAAAGGCACGCACACAAAATGAAAGCAGCAAGAAAGAAAGAAAAAGAAACAGTTGATATTATCTACTTTTTTTTCTCACAAACCAAAAGCAACAACATTGAGATACAAATGAAATAATGATTCACCGATGAATGTACACATCAAGCAAAGAAAATTATTATGGTCAGTTACAAGATATGAAAACAACGATACCTGAGCAATGGTGTGAATGTTTGTTTGTTTCTTTAGCCGACACTGGCTGTCGGAATACTTTCTGTCAGCGTGACCACGTGTGGATGTAACCTATATGAGTTATGTCCCCCTGACAGCGGAGCCGCTGTCAGGGGACATAACTCGTATAGGTTTGCTCATCCTGTGACGTCATCCTGTGACGTAACTACTTCATGAAAACACTGACAAAAAACACTCTTGCAGCCTTAAAAGTCCAGTGGCGTAGGTCATCTGGTGTCTGAGGGGCCGTCTCAAAACACAACCGCATACACGACAGGAACAAAACATTCACGTTTTTTTTTATCAATGTCTAAGGCACGAGGTGAATTAATAATTAATCAATTAAAAAAAAAAATCAAAGATATATTACAACTGAGACTTTGCCTGACAAATGTCAACATTTCCCCTAGTGAGCAAAGGGCCGAGGACCGTCTGCTTATTGGGTCTAGGCGGGTAGTCACTAAGCCATGGCAGTCATTGCAAAGTCACTCACTGTAGATTACTTAGTAGCACTAATTGCCTGCAACCGTCAACTCTTCACTCACAGAGACGTGATTCAGCCTCAGTCCCGATGAGCAAAAGATTATCAAGCCGGGCCTGAGGACATTTTTCGTACTTGGTGCGTGTGCGTTGGAGATAGATCGATCATGACAGTTCGAATGCAGCACTAACTCTCTGCACAACCCTCAAGCTGTTATGTTCGATTATGAAGGTTCAAAGGATAGGGTTAGTAAGCTAAAATCTGGCACTACCTGTAAAGTGTCATGGTCGATATATCTTTCACAACTGATGGGGAGACGACAAAGACCCCGCTTCACACGTAAAACTCCTTCAAGTTCATACGACCGGGAGAGTTCATGCATGGACCACTGGAAGCGCAGGGCGAGGAAGTCCATGTATTATGTGCCCCTGACAGGGACACATAACTCGTGGATTTCCTTGCCCTGTGCTTTAAAGGGCAAAGCCTCACTTATATCACATGAACTTTTGCATCATAGACTTGTGCCTGTAGATATTCCACGACTCTACCTTTGTGTGTTTCCAAGGCAACTCCCACGGTAGACATGTCTTTCAAGAGTCATGTTGGCAACAAAAACTCATACGAGCGAAATAGTGAATTCAAAAGGCGATGTACTCCACTGAACTCAGCAAACTCGCTCAAACATTAATTATTGCTGCATGTAGCATAAACGCGCAGAACAACGATCGATATGCCAAAGGCGTCTATAGGGCGCAGATATAAATTATAATACAACTTTGGTGTTTTTTGTTTCAGTCATTTTATTTTAATTTAGACCTGTAAAAGAGGTATAGAGTCTCATTAGCCCCTGCAGCTGCTGGGGGCTCATGAAAATCTAAGCCTCTTGCTGGCTGACATCGGTCAGTTGACATCTTCAGAAGGAAGAAGATCGCGACTGAAAGGTCCAGTATGGTCATCACTGCCCTAGTTTCGTTTTGGCGGTGACAGCACGGTCATTTGGTTTTAGGCATCAATATGGTATATGAAAATCACACATAGTCAAGAAGTCATTTATGGAAATGAAGGTACCGGACACCATCCATCAAAAACACTCAGGAAAAGTTGTCACATCGAAACACTCACGATACGCTATATTAGAATTGAAACAGACATTAAGGCGCCTTGCGATCTCACGATCAGTCACGAAATGCCAAGTTACATGTAGAACACAGTGTTTGTCTTTACTGCCTAGATGCGGTTAATCAGTCGTCTCAACACGCATGTACGCCACCTCCTGTGTGCCCACATAAGCACGAACTGGACTGGCAATAAATAGTCTGCCTAAGAATAAGCTCAGCAAATCCAGTTTTATCAGCATATCAAATATTAATTACATCACATCTTTCATGTGAATGCTGAACAAGGCCATTCGAAGTCGTGCTGAAAGCGCATTGTCTGGAAAACACTGTAAAGCGCTTTGCAGTATGACAAATATTACGTGTTCAGGAAGCAGGTCTGGTGTGAACACGATGACATCATCATGAGAGCGTTCAATCAAAGACCACGCAAGAGGCACAGATTCTCATGAGTCCATGCGACTGGAGGGGCTCATGAGGATCTGTGCCTCTTGCAAATGACATGACAGCTCCTGTGGTCAAACTTCACGACGTCAAAGACTCAGGAGGTATGTGCGACCACAACTGAGGTAGTATGACGCCGCAGAAGTTTCTTTGATGAAGTCAAAGAAACACGGGATGACAGTGGACTAGGCTGCATGACGTCGTTAGAAGTCTTTGTCCCAGCCAGTCAGATCGTCAGGGGGAGGGGTCTCCTCCTCATCCGGGTAATCGTCAAAGTTGGACGTGTCCACGGAAGATTTCACCTGTACAGAACAACACTTGGCTTAGTATATCTATCCGTTTAATAAAGAGAATTAAAAAATAATGAGTAATTTTCAGATTTAGATTTATCAGGTCAACAAGTAAGATTACAAGTTTTAATGTTACAAATGAACACACAAATACAATTAACTGTCTTGTTATTTGTTTCGTTAAAATATCAAAAAGAGTACATTTCTAGTTAAGATTTGAAGTCAACAAGTGAGCTGCTAAGATAATGGATGAAATATGTTTTTTAACCCTTCGGGTGTCAGTAGCGGTTTTAGTCGCGATGATTCATGAAGGAATCATCCCAACTAACACAGCTACCGAAAATCCTTTGGGCGTTGGTAGCGATTTTAGTCGCGATGATTCCTTCAGGAATCATCGTGATTAAAACCGCTACCAATACCCAAAGTTTCATCCATGGTCTTCGACAGTGAGCTGCTCATGAACGGCCGTGCGAATTCAACAGACCACATTTAGAAATTCAACGTACGGCAGGCTCTATTGGCGCCTTGAGAGATTTGTTGCGAAGTCCGTCCCAGTTGAAGCTCTCAAACCACGTGTGTTTCTGTATCTCCCGGATCCCGCCCCGCCCGTAGCCAAGCCGCTCCATAGGGTTGTCCCTGAAACACAGCATCGTCACAATGGTTAGTACAGCCTCGATGAAATGAAACATAAAAAACAAAATCAATATGAATTTTTTTCGCTTCCAAAATATATTTCCTCCCAGAATAATTTTTTCTTTCTTCAAATTTATCGGAAGAGGGTGGGGGTGGGGGGTGGAGTGGGGGTGGGGGTGGAGGAGGGGGCGGAGGGTGTGTGGCAGGGGATAATCTGCCCCCTCCCCCCACTCCCCACTTCATTGTGGGGTGGGGACGGGCCCTGCCCCACGGTTCCTACGCCACTGTACATAGTGTGTATATTATGTGTGGCTTGTCCACGATCATTTTGCATCACCATACCTCGCGCCTATCCGTACTAAACCTTTTTGTCTCTGATCGAATGGCAACACTGGTTAAGAGCGCCAGGTAAAGCCGTCTGGGACTTTGGACCTTACTCCTTCCAAATTGCTAATGTGGACGGTACTATCACGGCCAAAGACAGACCAGATGCATCCATGAGTCGACCCAGCTCCCACAGCTGGTACACTCAATCTTTGCGGACGTCTCCCAGCGTTGGAAAAGTCACTATTAAGAGGGAAATGAATTCAAACTATAGAATTTGACTCATTGGCTGTCGGTTGAGCTTTTTCGTGCAGGAGTCACCTCGAAAAAAACAAACACTGCCGACTGAAAAAGGATCAGGATACAGGTTGAGAAAGCAGCAACTGCACATAAATTATATAGGCGATTCGATCACAGGGCGTGGAAATCCACGATAATGTGCCTCTGGCCGGCTCCGAGCGTCAATATGATATAACGATACATCCTTTTGACGCTTAGAGTCGGTTAAGGGCACTTACCTCGTGAATTTCCTCGCCCTGTTGATTGATTAGAATGGCGCGTGCTGTTGAAGTTAAATGTTGCATCTAATACAAGGTTGAAGTGATACGCTTTACATAACTCAACACGCCAGCAACGCAACGTCGTAGTGGCCACTTTTACAACAGCAGTCATTAATGTCATTACTGTTAGCAGAAACTCTGGCTTCTGATCGAGGGCGTCACTGACGCGTTCATCACTATATCTCGACATGCACAATCGCGAAAAAGAAATCCTACTATCTGAAACACGTCATACAAGGGCATCATCTAGACGTCTTCATCTAGAAATGCCCAATCACGAACGCATAAAACAAATCCTATCTGAAACACGTCATCCGCAACCATCTTCATCCGTCTGAGTAGCGCATTCGTGCAGCGTCCGTCGCTACCACGCTGACGTGCGTTGAACCCTTTTAGCCCCACGGGAGCTTTTTCAAAATTTTGGCAGTGTTACTGAACGACTATGAACCAGTTGCAGGAGGTGGACTGACCATGATAATTCAAGGGTATGCCAGATTAGCTTGGCGCCTGAAGGCGCCAAGCTAATCTGGCACTACCCTTGAATTATCATGGTCAATCAGTCTCCTGTTGTAGGGTGTTGGAGCTAAAAGGGTTAATCCGTGTTTGTGAGTGAATAGCAGATCCTGACGACTATAATGACAATATGGAATATCTGTGTGCTGCTCTGCGACACTGAACATTACTGTGCTGGCATGTGACTTTGGACCTTACGGCTCTATAGAGACGTAAGGTCCAAAATCACAGACCAGCACACAGCACAAATTCGTTGCTTGCGTCTCTTGAATGTATAGTCATGTGAGATTTCACATGAATGTAATCGCCCTGCATATGACTGATGCGACAGTGATGCCGTGGGAAGGCAAAACACACTAATTAAGTCCATTTTATGAAAAGCGACATTTTCATTGTAACAGAATGAAAATCTCGCTTTTCACAAAAATGGACTTACTATACTGTCTTGTATACATGGCTAAGAATGGTTATAATCATAACCTGTCCACATGCTGCACTGCGCAATTCCTCGCTAGAAAACACTTATAATCCGGTGGAATCAGAAGGCTGAGACAGGATATTGCTAAGGATTACCAGGACGAGACTGCGAATGAACGAATCTGATAAATGATTATTTAAACGTGCCGCGAAATACATGCGCGCCCTTATGTTCAAACTGAAGTTTCTCATCCTTCTGCTTGCGGCATAGATCTTAATGAGCCACCGCAGGCTAGAGGGGGCTCGTGAATATCTATCCAGCTTACTGGCTAATAAACAAAGGGATGTATATGCCCGTTTGTTATTTATTTGTGTATTTTTCTGTGGGCTCGCAATTCGGTGACAGGAAGGGAACGGGGACCTAATCGTTCGTACGACCAACGCTAAGTATCTCTCCTTGATATGTATGCTATAAACAAGCATATACATCTATGTCTGTTCTGTCCCATAGTCAGGCATTGGGCTAAAAAAATGATGGTGATGTGAAATATAAATCTGTCTGCGTGTTCACAGTTCCTTATTAAGATGTCCGCAAGAGGCACAGATCTTCATGAGCCCCCGCAAGCTTGCGGGGGCTCATGAAGATTTGTGCCTCTTGCTGATCTGTAAGACATGAGCTTATTGTTCGGCTCAAAGGGTGAGGGTAATTCGGGTGTTAAGTATAGGATTGTGTTTTGGATCTTGCGCGAAAAGAAACGTCGTCTGGTGGACGGATTGTCTGGGCGAGAATAGAATCAACGTCACACATCTGGGTGATCTTTCTCAGACTTTCTGATGTGTCCAGAAATAAGCAGCCTAATCGCGTGATCCGCTTATCATCTGCGGGCTATTTTTTCCCTTCCTTTTTCCACACGGGTAAACACATATGAGAACTAGTAAACAGGACGAAAAAAACAATTCAACACCTGTTGAAGCATGTATAAATATAACCCTATTTGTTGATATGTAATCTCTGCTTCACGTAAGAGCTACAAAATTTCATTCTTTTCGATATATATATATATATATATATATATATATATATATATATATATATATATATATATATATATATATATATATATATCATATGCCCTGTACACAATTTACAGAGGCTGATGAGTGCTGAGGAATGAGATGAGAGTTCTTTCAGTTGAACTGACAAAATTGAACTGCAATGTGAACAAAACAAATTATTAACTCCTTCGCTGCCAAGAAAAACTGAACACCACACAACTGCTAGACACACATATCTTCATGACCACCCCTCCCCCCCCCCACCCGCAGTTGCCGGGGCTCATGAGGATCTATGCCTCTTGCTAAAACTACTTTGTATCCATGTTCTTTCGACGGCGGGGTTTTAACCCCATCACTGTCAGTGGACGCATTATTATTTTGTTTTTGAGATCTCTGTTAACTCAACGACCAAAAACCACAACCGTCCAAGGAACGTGGACACAAAATTGCTATCATAAAGAGACATAGATCCTCATGAGCCCCCGCGTCTGCGGGGGCTCATGAGGATCTATGTCTCTTGAAACTATAGATCATGCTTACTCACTTTTTCTCCACATTGATGGGATAAGCGGGTAAACGCATGGCCCGCAAAGCGTACGAAACATGCAACAACTCATACCTGCAGAGTTTCTTGATGAGACTCTGTGCGTTCTTGGTAATCCTGCGAGGGAAGTCGACGGCGTCAATGCCCTTCAGGATCAGGTTGTACGTCTTCATCGGGTCCGTGCCGGCAAACGGCGGGCTGCACAAAGTAAGACAGTCATTGTAATACTATAAAAATCTAGATTTTCACAGAAAAATGGACCTACATACTTACACAGCAGAGCATGTGAAAGCAATCCAGCTGGTTCAGGCCACAGCAGGCCCGCACGTGTTTGAACAATTTTCGAGTCTAAGCTATTCGAACACTATCGATCTACTTCGGACACGAGTCAATGGACTGTAACTATCTCATATATCGGATGAATCTGTCAGTCAAAAAATCAATGGATGATGTGTATGCTGGTCTGCGAGTTTGGACATTCCGGTCATGAACCGTAAGATCCAAAAATACAGACAATCACACATTTGTAATGACCTATCGCGCAGGACACACATGGACTACTATTCATTTGATGGCAAAAATTAGGGCGTTAAATATCAGTGCAGCCTATTAATTTTAGACCATTCCGCAGCAATTTTCAATATAGGTTGTCCTCCCCGCTCCCTCCGCTCCGCCTCCGACCCTCTCCGTCTCCACGTCCCCCGCACCAAACTCAGCACTTTCGGCCCCCGCTCCTTCTCAGTATACGGTCCATCCACCTGGAACACTCTCCCACTCTTTCCGTCAGAAACACTCTCTCTTCTCCTTCCAGTCCGCCCTCAAAACTCACCTCTTTCAACAGTTCTAGCACTATACCACCACACTCCCCACCCTAAGCAGACTGTCGTAATGTATTTCACTATTTGTGGTACGTGAGTCGTTGTCTAAAGCGTGCGCATGCGTGCGCGAGTTGTGAGTGCGCGCTTAGAGTTATAATTATTATAAGATAAGCGCATTATAAATACCGTAATTATTATTATTAATTATTTAAAGTCAGAAGTGGGTCAAAATGCGCACTTCAGTGTCTGACGCAAACAGTGGATTAACTCATTCGCGGCCAGCCGCATCCGGATGCGCGGATTAAACCGCCCGCGCATCCGGATTCGGCTGGCCGCGAATGAGTTAAAAGCCTGGACGTCCAGGCTTTTAATCCACTGTCTGCGTCAAGCACGTGCATATTTTGACCTTCTTCTGTTTCCGGAAATCGTCTGTTGAGGCACGAACTCACCTGCCGGTCAGCAGCTCGAACATAAGGATGCCGAGTGACCAGTAGTCGGCCGAGATGTCGTGACCCTTGTTCAGGATGATCTCAGGAGCCACGTATTCCGGCGTCCCGCAAAACGTCCACGTCTTCCGTCCGTGGCCAACCTTCTTCGCGAAGCCGAAGTCCACCTGGGAATAAAGAGAATGCATATAAGGCATCCGTATATTTAGACCTGACACAATGCAACAATCTCTGGATCGACTATGACAGTGCTAGAGCGGTGCCGGACCAGGTTAGGTCACGTACCCAGTAAGCAAAGGTGTTCGGGCCGACGTTGGCCGCAGTCGGCCCGTGCGCGGGCCAACAGCGGCCCACGTCGGCCAGTGGAGCCATTGCTAACGAGATATCGTGCTGGAGTCTCCCTGCCAGGTGACAATTCTCAACGAATATTCATGAGGTGAAGGTCGCATCGAAAGCGAGGCTATATGGGGAACATGTGGGAGGGGCAGACAGTACTTTCATGGCGATAGAGAAGGAGCAGTCGAAGCGCAGATCGAAACACCATTGCGTTGTTCCTGTGTGCACATCAAATAGAGCACAGCATATTGAAAACGCAAAACTTTTATTTCATACTTTTCCAAAAGCAACCGAAATTCAACGGAAGAAGGAGTGGTTGATCCGAATTCATCTGCTCGTGTGTGGGTGCATGTCAGTGCCGTGCAGTGTGTTGGGTGTGAGAGAAACTTGCATGTATAGACTGTATGGTCTACAGCAGAAACTGTTTTGAGCGACCATCCTTACAGCAGATCCCCTGTCTTTACAGACCAACATTTAGGTGGCTGCAGCCCGGGTGACACTGTTTGCCCTACAAGACCTCTCTTGAGAGAACATGAGATGTTCAAGGCCACTTTCTTCTAGCAAAAATTGTGATTGCCAGAACAGGTTCTGCTGTGTTAACATTTATTTTTGTTGTTGTAAAATTTAAGTTAGGTGCATGTTCTCACGTGTGTATGTGTGCGTGTTTTGCTATAGAATGTCATTGTATTAAAGTTTTGGCTTACAATCTTGATTCCAAGAAAACAGGGGATCAGCTGTGATAGCTTAAGGGTATTGTCTGATACGAGCTTGTGATGAAGCTCTATGCTCGTGCATAGTGCTCACACAGTAGGATTAGTACGGTACGGGTTTTGTTAACGGTTTGTTTGTGGTGGCATTACTAATGCCTGAGGCTCCACGGGAAATCTGTAAGACATGGTTAGCGCGGGATTTTTAGTGAGTTCTGTTTAGTGAGTTCTAGGCGGAAGCTGTGACTGTCAGAGGTCTAAATCGGTAGTGCGGGCTGTCTTGTCGTATGGAACGGTTGTGTTTGAGGTACCTAGCCCGCATTCCAAGACTCTGAAGCCTAGATTTCAGGTATGTTTCAATAAACGTAGTATTGATAGTTGTTTAGTTAAAGACAGTATGCGTGGTAAGATTAATGTGGTTGTATAGCGGTGTTCCGGTTTGGTTTAGTTATAGTATGTTTAGAATTCGGTGAAGTAACCGGTGTTTTTGTATACAGTTGTTTACCGAGTTAGATGACTAAAGGAATATGAAGTGTGTATGTCTAAGCCGCTATGAAGATAGTACGTGGTTGGGTAAGCATAGTCTTTTCCAGGGTATAGAGTAATGTATAGCAAGAGTGTCAGTTAGGCTATAGTCTGTTTCAAGATAGTGACAGAGATATGGGGGTGATACGAAAATAGTTTATGAAGCACGTGTGTGTGTGTGAATGAACGTGTGAGTATTTGTATCAGCCAGGCTACGTGACGTTTCTCATTGATCCAATATGCTGTGTGTTTAGCAAGTGTTACGTTGGGACTTTTGTTGTCTATTCAGAGTTCTTGTAACAAGAGTGGAAAGACGGACGCCGAGACGTCGAGTCGCAGGTGGGACCTACGTGAGGTCATCCCTCCAGCTCTTCTGAGAGTGAGTCTGACTGGGGACCAAGACACCCAAGTCCAAGCGAGAACGGAGTACCGTACGAGAACAAGGACGTCCGTGCCCAAAGAGAGACAGGACGGCAACAAGCGTACGACGAAGGACTTTCACGCCTAGACGTGAGAAGGACCAACGTAACCAGGCAACAACATCAAACAGGTTGGAGGCAATGTGAGACTAAGACCTAACCTGGCAAAGATATTGTGATACGTGTGTGGTGTGATGATGGAACAGTGTATATATAGTTGATAGTCATTTAAGTCGTTCTTTTTTCATTTATAGTGTATAAAGGTTACTTTAGAAAGGGAGCCCGTGTGTTGTGTTTTACCGCATGAATGCGCCCGTCTGAGTCAGTGGCGGTGTATGTGTCTGTTGCGTGAGAGTCTGTGCGTACGACTGTGGGCAAGTCTGCGTGCGTTACAGTGGTGACCCTGTTTTAGCGGTAGGTTAGAAGTATCTGCGGGCGATAGTGAGTAGCGATTTTAGGGTAGGTCACTATTTTCTGCGTAGGTTGATATTGTTGTAAGTTCTCATTTTAAGTTTTTCCGTTCATTTGGTTGTGGTATTTGTATTTTTACGTGCTCAAGTTTGGGAAGTTGTAGCCAATATGGAGGTAGACCCGGTAGAGGCTTACATTAATTAAACATGGTGAAAGGTTAGGACTTAAGGATGAGAAGCTTTTTGATTACGTAGAGAAATGTAGGGATAGAGAGGATAGAGCGAGAGATTGATTGTACATTGCTTAACGTCCCGACAGCAACAAGGCTTTCTCAGGACGTGCCTGCACTGCTTGTGAAAAAAAAAACAACTATACAGAACACTGAATGTATGTCGCCAGCCGGTCAAATACATTAAATAAACCTAACACATGGGGCCTAAATAAAGCTAAGACCATTTAGCAACACACATCCAATATCAAGAGCTACAGGCAGTGCAGACAGTAGGGAGAGTTTTAAAAAGGCAAATACAGGTGAATGGACAAAGGGTAGACAGAAACGCATGCCCCAGAATAGAGAGAAAAACCCACCCTGTGGGGCTGACCAGGGTGACCCTGGGAACTAAAAAATACCTAACCCCACCCAAGTCCCCCAGGGCAGACCCGGGTAGGGTCAGAGCGAGAGAAAGAGAAGCTCAGAGAGAAAGAGAAGAGAGAGTACTAAAAGAGAAAGAGTTAGAGGTTCAGAGGGTGAGGGACGAGAAAGAATTAGAAATTCGTAGACTTAGAGAGGAGAAAGAGTTGGAAATGCAGATACAGAGGGAGGAGAAAGAGCTAGAAATTCAGAGAGAGAGAGAAGAGAAAGACAGAATACTTAAGAAAGAGGAAATGGAGCTAAAGGAGAAAGAGTTAGAAGCTCAGAGAGAGCGAGAAGAGAAAGAAAGAGTCTTTAAGGAGAAGGAATTAGAAGTACAAAGAGAGGATAGAGCGTTTCAGAGAGAGAAGGACGAGAAGTCTCTAGCGTTTCAGAGAGATTGATTGATTGATTGATTGTACATTGCTTAACGTCCCGACAGCAACAAGGCTTTCTCAGGACGTGCCTGCACTGCTTGTGAAAAAAAAAACAACCAACTAAACAGAACATTGAATGTATGTCGCCAGCCGGTCAAACACATTAAATAAACCTAACACATGGGGCCTAAATAAAGCTAAGACCATTTAGCAACACACATCCAATATCAAGAGCTACAGGCAGTGCAGACAGCAGGGAGAGTTTAAAAAAGGCAAATACAGGTGAATGGACCTCGGGTAGACAGAAACACATGCCCCAGAATAGAGAGAAAACCCCACCCTGTGGGGCTGACCAGGGTGACCCTGGGAACTAAAAAATACCTAACCCCACCCAAGTCCCCCAGGGCAGACCCGGGTGGGGCGTTTCAGAGAGAGAAGGACGAGAGGGAACATGCCTTAAGAGAGAAAGAATTGGAATACCAGAGAGAGAAAGAGGAGAAAGATAGGGATGTACAAATACAGTTAGCTCGAGATGCGGGATCTAGACCAGATAGTGATTCAGTAAGCCGAGGCATACGCAATTTTCCTAAACTGCCGATGTTTAAAGAGTCCGTGGACTCTATTGACGCTTTTTTGTGTCGTTTTGAGTCTCATGCGCAGGCGTTGAGTTGGCCTCCTGCCAACTGGCCCGTTTTGCTTTCATCTGTGCTTGAGGGACAGGCCTTGAGTCTTTACCATAGTTTGACCGTTTCGGGGAACATAGAGTACGAGACTTTGAAGGAGTGTCTCTTGCAGAAGTTCCAGTGTAATGCGGAAGGTTTTAGGGAACGCTTGAGAGCTTGTCGGCCAGAGACAGGGGAATCGTTTATGTCGTTTGGCAAACGATTGTCCCATTTGCTCGTACGTTGGGTCGAACTGTCACAGATCGACCACACGTACGAAGCATTGTTCGATCTCATGTTGGCTGAACAGTTCTTTGGTAGCGTTTCCAAGGATCTAGCGGTATTCTTGAGGGAGCGTAACCTCAAGACTACGGACGAGTTAGTGCAGAACGCGGAGGCTTTTCGGATGGCGCATCCTACGAAAAACCTCGCGCGTAGGACCGAGACACCGCCAGTCGGGTTGGTCGCTGCTGACACGACTGAGGGTTACCGGGGCATCAATACTTTACGTGGAGCCCAGCGGGTTAACGGTAGAGGTACTTTGCGTTTTCGACGCGGTGATCGAGGTAACAGCAATGGCGGTCGCGATCCGTATGCACGAGGAGAAACATCTGGTCGTGGGTATGGTCGTGGTCGTTTTGCGAGTTCGGACACTCAGTGTTTTTCTTGTCGTGGGTACGGGCACTTCAGTCGGAACTGTCCCTACCACAGTGCAGGCGCGCAGTATATTGGTTATCAGGAACACGGGCAGATTGCTCACCAGGGTCCTAGCGACACTGGTCGAGTAGATGGGGCGGTGCAGCCCACTCACGTAGCCAGCTTTGCGGTCTCAGTCGGGGAGGAACCACAGCTGGGCGCAGTGTGTTCAGATGACGGAGGTGGTTGCCTACCGCTGGTAGACGGGGTTGTAAATGGATGTCTTGTTTCTTTCTCCGTGACTCCGGTACAACGACCGCGGGGGTCAGGCGTAGCCTTGTTAGACCAGATCAGTTCACAGGCGAGTCACAGAAAGTAGTTTCGTTTGGAGGAAAGATAGAAGTTTTTCCGTTAGCTAAGATAGAGATTGACACAGAGTTTTTTTTTCAGGTAGTCTGGTTTCGTGTGTCATCGACGAGCCAGTAGTTGATTTAGTTCTGGGTAACATGAAGGGTGTGCAGCCAGTCATCGCTAAAGTTGGAGCGATTAAGCGAGCTCATGTTCCTAGCGGTGCAGTCGCGACGAGAGCTCAGAGCAAGTGTGCTCGTGGGCAGAGGGAACGTGTTATTTCCGTCCAGAAACAGGGAATCGGTCAGCGGGTGTGGCCCTATAGTCGGGTTGGCTGGAGACGGCATACTTCTGTTGCGGACAGAAATGCGGCTCAGCACCCAATAGTTAGGTAGATCGGAGACTGGGGTCTCGCGATTGTAGGTAGGTCGGAGACTGGGGTCTCGCGATCGTGTGGGCAGTCGTTGGATCGATTTCATTTCTGGAGGTTTTAGCGCGTTAGTTCTGTTTTTGTGTATGCTGTGCGATCCGAGAGTGTACGTTGAGGTTTAAGCCAGTTCTATTTTTGCTTTCTTGTAGTCTAGATAGTAAAAGTTAGTCCCTTGTATTCTATATAGTCAAATTTAGTCCTTTCTTGTTTTCGGATAATATTACGTCGAGTAGTCTTAAAAAGAAACTCGGTCGTTTCTTTTTTTTCCCGAGGAAGGGGGAATTGTGATGAAGCTCTATGCTCGTGCATAGTGCTCACACAGTAGGATTAGTACGGTACGGGTTTTGTTAACGGTTTGTTTGTGGTGGCATTAGGCTCCACGGGAAATCTGTAAGACATGGTTAGCGCGGGATTTTTAGTGAGTTCTGTTTAGTGAGTTCTAGGCGGAAGCTGTGACTGTCAGAGGTCTAAATCGGTAGTGCGGGCTGTCTTGTCGTATGGAACGGTTGTGTTTGAGGTACCTAGCCCGCATTCCAAGACTCTGAAACCTAGATTTCAGGTATGTTTCTATAAACGTAGTATTGATAGTTGTTTAGTTAAAGACAGTATGCGTGGTAAGATTAATGTGGTTGTATAGCGGTGTTCCGGTTTGGTTTAGTTATAGTATGTTTAGAATTCGGTGAAGTAACCGGTGTTTTTGTATACAGTTGTTTACCGAGTTAGATGACTAAAGGAATATGAAGTGTGTATGTCTAAGCCGCTATGAAGATAGTACGTGGTTGGGTAAGCATAGTCTTTTCCAGGGTATAGAGTAATGTATAGCAAGAGTGTCAGTTAGGCTATAGTCTGTTTCAAGATAGTGACAGAGATATGGGGGTGATACGAAAATAGTTTATGAAGCACGTGTGTGTGTGTGAATGAACGTGTGAGTATTTGTATCAGCCAGGCTACGTGACGTTTCTCATTGATCCAATATGCTGTGTGTTTAGCAAGTGTTACGTTGGGACTTTTGTTGTCTATTCAGAGTTCTTGTAACAAGAGTGGAAAGACGGACGCCGAGACGTCGAGTCGCAGGTGGGACCTACGTGAGGTCATCCCTCCAGCTCTTCTGAGAGTGAGTCTGACTGGGGACCAAGACACCCAAGTCCAAGCGAGAACGGAGTACCGTACGAGAACAAGGACGTCCGTGCCCAAAGAGAGACAGGACGGCAACAAGCGTACGACGAAGGACTTTCACGCCTAGACGTGAGAAGGACCAACGTAACCAGGCAACAACATCAAACAGGTTGGAGGCAATGTGAGACTAAGACCTAACCTGGCAAAGATATTGTGATACGTGTGTGGTGTGATGATGGAACAGTGTATATATAGTTGATAGTCATTTAAGTCGTTCTTTTTTCATTTATAGTGTATAAAGGTTACTTTAGAAAGGGAGCCCGTGTGTTGTGTTTTACCGCATGAATGCGCCCGTCTGAGTCAGTGGCGGTGTATGTGTCTGTTGCGTGAGAGTCTGTGCGTACGACTGTGGGCAAGTCTGCGTGCGTTACAAGCTTAACACATGAAAATACCATGGCTCTACCCTTCAAATGTCATAGTTGATCCCTTTAGATGATTGAGTAGTGCTGCCACACTCACACTCACACACTCACACACACACACTTACACACACACACACACACACACTTACACACACTTACACACACACACACACACACACACACACACACACACACACACACACACACACACACACACACACACACACACACACACAGAGTGATGAATTACTTACTTATGCCTGTCACCCCTACCCGGGTATAGGCCGTCGACGAGAGACCTCCAGCAACTCCTGTCCTGTGCTTCTCCTTCGATTCTACTCCAGGTGGTTCCCAGTCTCTTGATGTCTGCTTGGAGGTCTCGACGCCAGGAGTTTCTCGGCCTACCTCTTTTCCTCTTTCCCTGGGGGTTCCATGACAATGCCTCCCTAGTGATACTGGAAGCTGGCTTTCTCAGACTGTGACCTATCCATCCCCATCTTCTTCGCCCAATTTCATTCTCTGCTGTTATCTGCTTTGTTCTCTCCCAGAGTCTGACGTTGCTGATCTTCTCTGGCCAGTGGATTTTCAACATTCTTCTAAGGCAACTGTTCACGAAGGTCTGTACTCTGTTGACTGTGGTTTTTGTCAATCTCCAAGTCTCTGCTCCATATAGGAGAACTGCTTTTACATTGGAGTTGAAAATCCGGACTTTGGTGTGTTGTGACAACTCTCTTGAACTCCACACTTTTTTCAACTGGAGAAAGGCTGCTCTGGCTTTACCGATTCGTGCTCTGACATCTGCATCAGTGCCGCCATTTTTGTCTATGATGCTCCCGAGATAGGTGAAGGACTCCACCTCCTCCAACGGGGTGCCAGCAAGCAAGACTGGTTCTTCCCTGGTTGCGTTCAGCCTTATTGTCTTTGTTTTCTGTTTGTGAATGGTGAGGCCCACTTGGGACGAGATGTCAGCAAGCCTCATGGTCTTGTCCTGCATTTGTTGATGAGTGTGGGGACAGTAATGCCAGGTCGTCTGCAAAATCGAGGTCGTCAAGCTGTGTCCACAGTGTCCACTGTATTCCACTTCGTCTGTGCTCAGTGGTCATCTTCATGACCCAGTCTATGGCCAGTAGGAAGAGGAACGGCGACAGCAGACACCCCTGCCTGACACCAGTTCTGACCTGGAGCTCCCTGGTGAACTGCCCTTTGTGGATCATGCGACATGTCCTGCCATCGTAGCTGCTCTTGATCAGGCGGACGAGCTTTGTGGGTACACCGTAGTGTCGTAGGAGTTGCCACAGAGTCTCTCGGTCCACACTGTCAAATGCTTTCTCATAATCCACAAAGTTGACGTACAGCGGGGAGCTCCACTCCAGAGACTGTTCCACGATGATGCGGAGAGTGGCGATCTGGTCTGTACATGATCGGTTCTTCCTGAATCCTGCTTGCTGGTCTCTCAGCTGGGGGTCAACGGAGCTCTTCATTCTCTCCAGGATGATCCTGTTGAAGACCTTTCCTGGTACCGACAGCAAGGTGATTCCTCTGTAGTTGGAACACTTGCTGAGGTCGCCTTTCTTGGGAAGCTTGATTAGGTACCCCTCCTTCCAGTCAGCCGGCATCACCTCCTCTTCCCAGATCTTTCCAAACAGTGGATACAGCATCTCCACTGTTGTCTCTAGGTCTGCTTTCAGAGACTCCGCTGGGATGCCATCTGGCCCTGCTGCTTTGCCGTTTTTCAAAAATGCCACTGCTCTTCTGAGCTCTTCCCGGCTGGGTCTGTCACAGATGTCGAGTTGGTCTGCTCTGTCTGCAATAGGCTTGCCTTCTTTGTCTTTTACTGGTCTTTCTGTATGGCCATACTTGCCCGACAATCTTCTGGTAATGTCGTAGAGCTGTTTCATGTTGCCGCTGCCTGCTGCCTTTTCTGCCTCTGCTGCCAGGCTGTCTGTGTAGGCCCTCTTGTCTGCCCTGATACTCCTCTTCACCTCGCGGTTGGCTTCTGAGTATTCCTCCTGTGCCCTTCCTTTGGCTGCTCTCGTGCGACTGTTGTTGACAACTGCTTTCTTCTGCTTCCTCACTTCTATCTTCTTCAAGGTCTGTGCCGACAGCCAGTCCTTGTGATGGTGTTTCCTGAACCCTACAGTGTCTTTGCAGGTTGAGTTCAGTGCCTCTCTAACTGCCTTCCACTGCTGCTCTGTGGTGACCGCCTCCTCTTCATTTACTAGCTCCTGTAGCGCTTGAAACCGGTTGGACAGCACCAGTTTGAACTCTTCTCTAACTCCAGTTTCTCTTAGGAGGTCTACATTATAGCGCTGTCTTCTTGTTGTCTCTGTGCGGCTTTTCTTTAGCTTGAGCTTCATTCTTAAGGTAAGCAGATGGTGGTCTGAGGCGACATCTGCTCCCCTCCTCACTCGAACATCTTGAAGTGATCTTCTAAATTTCTTGCTAATGCAGATATGGTCTATTTGGTTCTCTGTTGTATGGTCAGGCGAGACCCAAGTTGCTTTGTGTATTCTTCTGTGTGGGAAGATGCTGCCTCCAATGACAAGTCGGTTTAGAGCACAAAAGTCTACAAACCTCTCCCCGTTCTCACTCATCTCCGAGCCTAGTCCCTGTCTCCCCATCACCTCTTCGTATCCGGTGTTGTCCTCCCCTATTTTGGCATTAAGATCGCCCATAACGATGGTGATGTCTCGCTCCGCACAGTGTCCACGGCACTCTGGAGTCGGTCGTAGAACTCTTGTTTCTCTTCCTCGTCACTGTCATTAGTGGGCGCATAACACTGGATGACGTTCAGCTTTAGCTTTTTCTTGGTTCTAAAGGCTGCTGTGATAATTCTTGGCCCAAGAGGTTCCCAGCCCATCAGCGCTCTCTGTTCCACTGGTGACAGCATGAATGCTACTCCTTCTGTATGGGGGGGGGGGGGGGGGCATTCTCCTCTTCATGACCTGAATACAGAATCATCTCCCCACTTAACAGCCTTTTCTGGCCAGACTGCGTCCATCTGGCTTCACTGATACCTAGCAGGGAAAGGTTGTACTTTTGCATTTCCGCTGCTATCTGGGCGGCCTTGCCGCTCTGGTACATGGTCTTGACGTTCCATGTGCCCATGGTTGTGTCCCTGGATAGAGAGAGGCGGCTCGGTCCTGTGGCTTCCGAAGACTTCCGGCTTTCACCACAGGACGTCATAAGTCTTCTGGTAGAAGAACCTTCCTCCTCCAGGAAAGGAATTACTGTTAGTCTTTTCGTCGGCGTTTTTGTAGCTATTTCCTTTTTTGCAGGGTGGGGAAGCTACCCCCACGTCCAACCCCCTTACTAGGAGGACCAGGGGTTTTCTGTCGGGGTCACCTTCCCTTAAACCATGTTGGTTCACGGCACCTTATTTCATTCGGTGCACCCCTCTCACGAGGGACCCCCTATCCACCACCCAGGGGACGCGCCTCAACGCCATATGGTCCCAGCGCGAGGAGAGTAATGAATGTCATACATTTTATTCTGCTGCAGTCTTCTGACTTCGACAATTTTAACCCTTTAGCTGTCAGCAGCGATTTGGTTGAAATGATGCCTGTGAAACACACTTCTGAAATTGCTACCAACTGCGAAATGGTTAAGAGAGGACAAACACTTGTACATAGTGTTAACCCGCTTGCTTATTTATCTTCCTGACGCACACTCACACATGCTTGAATTCACCAAACTGGAAACATTGAGGGGTTTGATTGATTGATTGTACATTGCTTAACGTCCCGACAGCAACAAGGCTTTCTCAGGACGTGCCTGCACTGCTTGTGAAAAAAACACAAAAAACAAAACAAAAAAAAAAAAAAAAAAAAAAAAAAACCAGAACATTGAATGTATGTCGCCAGCCGGAAACATTGAGGGGGGGGGGGGGGGGGAGTAGCATGGGACAACACCAAGTAGGTCCACAACCGATAATTGAATTCAAACTGTGTTGTTTTTCGCTGGCTCAAAAATATAACCGAGTTGACCCCTCCAACAATGTTAATGTGCTGTCAAATGTTTGAAAAAAATAGTGTGCACTCAGTATGTTACAAGTTCCGTGTAAGCTTTGACAAAACACTCATATATCTCAAATGTGTAGAAGAAAATCCTAAAACCACAATCTTCTGAATGTTCAATCTGCTGACAAGTTTCTTCGAACACAATTCAATCAAGCTTCAATGCAAATGGCTGTGATTGGTTTACAGGGAGTGATTTTTATATGTGGTCAGATATTTGCTAATGCTCAAAATACGGCATAATTCTAAGGCCTCGACGTTCTGCGCTTTCACTCGCCATGTTGCTGTCGCGCGTCTAGCCCCAGATAGCCTCGTTTTCGCGCGCGCGACCTTTTGACCCCAAGCTCATTAAGAATCGTCCATAGTAGACCAACCCTCTTTGCTAAGCCAAACTCCGCCCCACAGCAAAGTTTGAAACGTCACAATGTCAAGTTCAACCACCCAGATAAAGCTGAACTCTTAGGCAACGTCCCTGTAAGCACTGGTCCTCGAGCCGACGTCCGTCAGTTGAGAGGACCGTTTGCTTACCCTGGGATATTAATAGTGTCTCAGTCACAGCATGCACATGTCTAGCGACCGCAGCCAACCCTCTTCGCGAAGCCAAGAAAAAAAAAGGTGCTGCTCCACTGACGAGCCCTTATGCAGTAAAACAAGAGATAGTATAACTCATTCGAGACGTGCCGCCTCTTGATACGCGGTTTAAAGCCGCATATCCGGAGGCTGCGCGTCTCGAATGCGTTACTGAAGGGTGTTGCTGGAACAGAGCAGGCTACGCATTCTGGTGTCTCAGTAACTAAGCGTCCAGGACTTGCAATGATAAAGTTCACCCGGGAATAAACAAAAGTCAGACTTGATACAGTGACCAAAGATATGGACTGACCATGATAGCTGTGTTTTGCAAAGCCAACGTGAGCTGTAAATGGCCGATTTGTATCCTGCAGTGTAATGCGTCAGTCATGTTTTGATGCTTTAAGATTGTAAGGGTGACTACACTTGCATTATTAAAAGGTATTTAGGCGAGAGTTATAGGCTTAACGACAAAAGCATGCAAAAAAAAAAAAAAAAAAAAAAAAAAAAAAAAAAGGATTTGAATCGCACTTTGAAGAATAGAACGCGGTCAAGTTCTTCGCAATTTAAGCCTGATGTATGTTTTTCGGTGAAACCTAGACACACTATTCCCATTCATTCTTCACAGATCTCGAGAATCAAATACTGCACTTTACCTGGGTTAACGAAAAACAAGCTTAAAATCATCACAAATAAACCGAACATAAGCAGGCCATTCGAACAAGGGACATAAACAACGCATGTAAGATGAGGATAACAAAACACAGGCCTCTCTGTCCTGCCGGAGTGCATACAATCATCGTCGACTAAACTCAGCCCATCTGCAGGAGGCACAGAGTTACATGGGCCCCTGCAGCTGCAGGGGCTCATGACAATCTATGCATCTTGCTGACAGAGATTAATGCCAATGTTCCTCAGACAAATGGTGTTGTTTGTGTTTACAGGTATGATGAGACCATATACTGTAAAGACGCTGCCAAGGCAGTTTCAGTCTCAGACTGCCTCTACCAGCTGAACTAAGTGCCTCAGATTCTCATGAGCCCCTCAGGCTCAACGGACTAATGAGAATTTGTGCCTTGCTTGCAGAGCTTGCCCCAACTCGCATCCCCAGATTAAGGAAGTCACCGCGGTGTAAGTTTGCGACTAAATATTTGTGGACTGTTGCAATGCAACAAGGAAACGTTTCTCAAGCAAACAATACAGACATTGTTTCCTGAGAGCATTTAGACATGGAAGAAATGCAGCGTCGTTCGAGCATGTAATGGCCTATCTGGGGCCGCAGAAACACCCGAAACTCTCGGCCGCCTTCAGTCACAACGTACAGCATCCGTCGATGGGTAACCGAGCGTACCGGATGTCTTCTGCATAAGCATGACTCAGTGACGGCCGCATAGTGGTAACTGGAGTCAGCAAGAGACATAGATTCTCATGAGCCCCCGCACCTGCGGGGGTTCATGAGAATCTATGCCTCTTGTAGATGTTGGAAGTTTTTTGCTGTCTCATAGGGGTTCAGCACTGACAACGTATATCATGCCGACGCAAGGCCTCAGCGCTGAGCCACGTGCATTTATTCGGATTCATTGGCCAAGGCCATTCGAGTCAAGCAAAGAACGAAGCAAATGTTTGTTTTATATCTCGAGCAAGGAGAGAATGCTCAGTCTCTGTCAGCGTGAGTGCACGTCAGTGTGCGCGCGTGTGTGTGTGTGTGTGCGTGTCATTTCAGTGTCGGTGTGCGCGTATGTGTCAGGCGTGTGTGCCAGTTCGGCGTCAGTGCGTGCGCCGGTTTGCCAGTGCGTGCGTGTGGGTGTGCATGCGTGCGTGCGTGTGCGCCGTGTATGTGTGTGTGTGTGTGTGCGCGCGCGCGCTTACACGTTTGCATGCATGCAATTTTTGTATGGTAAACGTTTCAAGTTTCTTCATTTCATTACTGCTGAGACTGACGCAGTCGCTGTGATTAGGTCACGATGAACTTCACCACGTGGATATAAAACACGCCAGGAGACAAACACCTTTTTCTTGTCCTATCCAAAACTTGCTGTCAGGGCAGGCGAAACGAAAAGTGTGTGAACAGGACCTCAGCAACTGTCTCAGTGATCCGACGTAGCAGCGTCAGTGTAATTTCAAAGCCAAGTTCTAAAATTTCTGAGGGTCCCAGCCCTTCACCAGACACAATGCCTACCCCGCAAAATGCTACGAAAGCTACACTAGCTCATTCAACCCCACGCACGTATTTCCCAAATTTTGGAGGTGTCATCTAACGACTATGCACCTGCTGCAGGAGCTGGATCGACCATGATAATTCAAGGGCAGTGCCAGATTAGCTTGGCGCCGACAGGCCGAATCTGTCACAACCCTTAAGTTATCATGGTCGACCCATCTCCTGCTGTAGTGCGTCAGGGCTGAATGGTTAAAACAGCAAAAAAAATCCATTTTTTTGTGAAAAGCAAAATTTCCATTGTATTACAACGGCAGAAATGGATTGCCTTTTGCCTTCACGGGGAAGAAAGCCTATTGGTGGAGAAGTCTCGAAAAGATTTTCCAATGAACAACTGAAATGCTTTCGGGCCGTGTCGGCCGCAGTTGGAGCTTTTGTTTATTGAACTGGTCAGGAAGTGTAATGTTTTGGCGGCACTAATGAGCTGCAGACAGCGTGGTATTCTGTCACTCACACAAAAGCAATTAGTCTTTGCGGTATGACGATACTTATCCTATAAGACCAAAGTTATGGAAGCAGACAAAATGGCTGCTTACTACTGCTGAAGTCTGTCTATATAAACACTGGTTGACTGACGTTCCGTGATGCCAAAACAAACATGTGTCATTATCCCTATACTTCTCTACTCTCCATTCTCGTATTTTCCCGTCAGATTGCGGTATATCGCACGATATATAAGCATGGCTGTAGCCCATCAGTTCAAACTGACCTGACAACAGGGCATTGCATTTCAAAACGACATGCTAGTTCAAGGGTGGTGCCAGAATAGCTTGGCGCCTACAGGCGACAAGCTATTTGGGCACCACCCTTGAACTAGCATGGTCGATGTCAACATCGCTGGTTTGCAGTCCTTAGAAGACGATTACAGATTTGCTTGCCTATTAAAAGGGAGATAAGTTTTTATGTCTCGTCAGTCATTGGCCATCAACCACATTTATCGGCAAAAGAAAGACAAAATCAATTTTGCTCTGCTTTAAACGGATCTACATTACGGAAGATAAAAAAGTACGTACACCTATAATGTTTAATGGGGCGGTATTTTCTTGCGTTATTTAGTTTCCGCGGAGAATGTGATCACAAATTAATGAGCTAGCGGCAAAGTTTGTGCGCGTGTCCATGTTAAATCAACTGCACGCTACGCCGAGGCCATGAAACAATCTTTCGGAACGCATGCATTATGTAACGTGATCAAAGAAGCAAGAATATTTTATTATTACATTTGTTTGCTTTACATCCATCCTTTGCGATTTACGGAACTACTCTGAAGGAGTTTTGAAGAACGTAATGCATTTCAAGTTGCTGCGCGGATAAAACTAAACTGAAATAAACTAAACATCCCAAAATAGACAAACGTAAATATACACAAATTATTTTCGTTATTAGTATTAACACTCTGAAACTGATTCGCCGTATGTAATCAAACTCGGTTAATGCTACCATTATTCAGTGTAATAAAAAAAAATCGATTTCAGGCCAAGAGTCTGTGGAAAATTTCCAGCCGAGACGTGAAAATGTACAGCCACACACTTCCCCCCCCCCCCGCCCCCCTCAAAAAAAAAAAAAGAAAAAAAGAAAAGAAAAAAGACGCTCTCAGTTTGAAGAGTAAATGGAGCCGCTCTTTGTTACCAAAAGACATAGATTCTCATGAGCCCCATGCGAATGCAGGGGCTCATGAGAATCTATGTCTTTTGCAGATGGACTGGTTGAATGAAGTGTAGTGTGTGTGGTATCTAATCTTCAAAGCGATGTAAGTTGTAAACACGCGATATTTCAATCTACTATTATGACACAATCTTATCCCGCGCGGACACTGCTGAGCTTGTGGAGTGAGGAGAGAAAGAGTCCTGAATGATCAAAGAAGGGAAAGGGTTAACTCCTTCGAGACGCACCGCATTCGGATACGCGGCTAAAAGCCGCGTATCCTCATGTGGCACGTCTTGCGTGAGTTGAAATATGAATGGGTGGGCGCATGGCATTTTTGTTTGTTTGTTTACAGGCTATCTGTTGAAGGAATTAATATTTGATATCAGATAATGAATGCACAGGCAGATTCGTCTGGTGAATGAACAGACAGGGAGAATAATGTCTGATGGGTCTCCGGGTGGGTGGATGGCTGCATGCACGGATGGAAAGAGGAGTGGACGGATAGACGAATTAATGGATGAATGAATGAATGAAAGAATTAATAAATGCGCGCGTGCATGCGTGCCGTGTGCGTGTATGTATGTGTGTGTGTATGTCCGTGCGAACGTGCGTGCCTGTGCTTACGTCCGTGTGTGCGTGCGTGTGTGTATTGTATTTGAGTCGTTTGCATAAACTTGCGCGCATGTGTTTACGTGTAATTATGTTTACAACTGATAAAGGTTAAAATGCACTATAAACTACAAAACTCTGCCAGAGCGAGCGAGAGAGAGAGAGAGAGAGAGAGAGAGAGAGAGAGAGAGAGAGAGAGAGAGAGAGAGAGAGAGAGAGAGAGAGAGAGAGAGAGAGAGAGAGAATGAATGAAACTTTATTTTTCAAGGATGGAGACAATAGGCGAGAGAGAGAGAGAGAGAGAGAGAGAGAGAGAGAGAGAGAGAGAGAGAGAGAGAGAGAGAGAGAGAGAGAGAGAGAGAGAGAGAGAGACACAGAGAGAGACACACAGAGAGAGAAATAACATATACACGCTTTGCTATCAACACCTGGAAATATACAAGATAAAACATGCCCACACCCGGTACCGCTGAGGAAAAAGAAATCAACGTAAAGAAGTAGAGACTTCCTCCAGTACTCCCCCCCCCCCCCCCCCCCGCCCCTCTTTAAAAAAAAACCCCGACTATCTGAAAGAGACATAGACCTGCATCATTAGCCCTCACCCAGCACATCACGCCTCATGCCCACTAGATTTACATCCCTTTTCCCGAGACAGAGCATGAAGTCGGGTGTCAAATCTAAAGTGAAGAACTACCTTTTTACCGATTGCAACGAAGAGACGGCTATAATTCTTGTGTTGTGCGGGTGGTCTTCTTATCGTGTAACTTCACAACCACTTTCGCATGAAGCGGATGCACCGACGATGATAACTTAGAGCTAGTGCCTAGATTAGCTTAAGGGTAGTGCCAGATTAGCTTGGCGCCTCCGACGCCAAGCTAATCTGGCACTACAGTTGAACTATCACATTCGGTCCATCGTCATTATTCGTATGCTGCGCTTAGTGCGTGGCATCAAAATGAGAGCCATTTGATTATGGAACTGTGGGGGGATATCTACCGTAATATGGTAAAAGCCACTACGTTTATTTTTTGAGAAAAGCGAGATTTTCATTGCATAACAATGAAAAGCTCGCGTTTCTCAAAACTGGACATACTGACTTTTGCAAAATCACGGTAGATATACCATTCATCTTCTCAGCTTACTGCTGCATGACTGACGGTGAAATCTATCAGTATCCTGTGAGGATTTCAAGGCCGGAAAACCTCACCAGGCGCGCACGTGCGTATAAGCTGATTTATGGATGCATTATCAATTTAGTAATTTTTCTAAAAGTCATTTTATGTGGATCAGCTTTGAACTGTACTTAATCACCGGGCCCACACGTTAGCACATTCAGAAACGCAGACCGCCAGATGAAATTTGAAAGAAATAGCACAGAGTGTAGAGGCCGTTTATACTTGGAACCGTGCCGTGCCGTGCTCAGCCCGGGCTGAGCGCGGCACGGCACGGCTCGCTTGTTTTGCCGTTTACACTAGCCTTCTAGAACGAAAGGCTTACCTTGCAGTCAGTTGTTTATAAATCATTTATCAATCATGCATTATGCCAAGCATCAGGTCACGTTCGGTTAGTACGCGAAGGGGAAAAGTGGTATCATAGACGAAAGGTGTTTCTATTGCTTGCGATCAGACAGTCTAGCGAAGCAGAGCCGAGGGAAAAGCAACACAGGGCGAGGGAATCTGTACGAGTTGTGTGCCCCTGAAGGTTATTGGAATAGACGTGTATAACTCCTATTGACGTTAGGAGCCTTTTTCAGGGGCTCAGAACTCGTATACATTCCCTAGCACTGTGACATAAAAAAACAACTAATTACACGTAATGTGTTTTATTTTAACTGACGTTACTATCATCTAATGGATGACACCATTTCACGCGCTGTTAACTGTATTTTCGCACCACGCTTGTTGTCTCCCTCGATTCGCTACCGCTGCGGTAGCGAATCGAGGGAGACAACTAGTGCCGGTGCGCTCAGTACAGCGAGTAAAAAATGACACTAAAGGTGATCGTGTCTTTAGTTGTCTTAATTATGAGTCACATAAAGACTTCAGAACCACAATTACTGTCGTCTGAAGAAGTTTGTAACAGCAACATCTCCTCAGCTCCTAACGCTTAAAGGGGCACAACGGAACTTTTTGAATGCTTGAGTTCGCAAAAAGCTTTTACTGGGCTTCAGTATACATACCCACTTAGACAGTGACCACCCTATTGTCCCACCAAATGCTTTCTTTCGTCCGTTCAAAGCGAAAAGAGGCCCACCGGAATCTCAGTTGTGTCGGGGCACCGTGAAAAGATTGCTCTGATAGGCGATGGTAGCTGACGTCATAACTATTCTATACGACCTTAGGTCATCTGCCTAATTATAACCAATCAGAGACAAGATGGCGGATAAACCAGCGAAGAAAGAAAGAACGCATCCATCGACTCGCGCCGACAATGACAGACTCGGAATTGAAGAGAAGAAAGAGGAAGAGAGACCAGACACCCCTAAGTAGAATTGACATCGGACAAGGTAATATGGACATGTAGCAACACGTAAAGCAAGAGCTTGGCTTGACCGCTCATCTGGAATTTGTCGCTTTCCTGCTCTGTGAATCAGTAAGTAATCTATGATCTTTGTCAATCTTCCTATAGTTCCGCGAGCGCTACTAGTGATTTCAGAATTCATGATCTTCAGTAGAATTTATCTCTTACTGATTTGGCAAGATTTTAAACCTGTTTTATCATATAGTTACGAACTAGTTATCAGATTTTATGCTGCAAGGATCTGAAAACTACGGTGTGTGTCAAAGTTGCACATCGCTAGTCGTGACACGTTTTTGTCTGCCGGTGCGGGCTCTCATTCACTCGGATTCACAGAGGTAGTCAGTGTTTCTGCTGCGATGGTGCAATTGTCATTTCCAATGATGCTTTCAGTTACGTAGAAATCGATGCGTGAGATGTGAAATTGACTGCAGTGCAGAAAATGGGTATAAATACCAATGTTCTGTTTCGTGTTTCCGAGGGATAAAGGTTCAAAGGTCAAACTAGGCACCGTGGACGCTCGCTCAGTCGCTTTGCGCGGAGCGGAGTCGAACAAGCCACGCCCTCGGTGGAGTGCATGATGCAGCACGATCGTTACTAGTAAATACTAGCTGGTCAAGCGGAACCCGCATTGTGATTTTGACAGCATAGCGAGTATGAAAGGTTTATTCTACATTGTCGTGGAAAATTACGTCAAAGGGATGCCGGAGAACATCAGTACACGTATACACTGACACGTGTGTTGTGACACCACACCGATGACCTCGTGACCTGCAGTATTGCGATACACTGATAGTCGGTCGGGTTCTACGGCCTTGTGATGTAGGCTCATAACTATGCATATTAATTCAAAACCAGGCCGATGCAGACGATAAATCCGCGACTAGGGTACAAAAACAATACACCCTGCAAAAGATGAATTTCGACATTTGGATTGATTGATTGTACATTGCTTAACGTCCCGACAGCAACAAGGCTTCCTCAGGACGTGCCTGCACTGCTTGTGAAAAAAAAATAAACAGAACATTGAATGTATGTTGCCAGCCGGTCAAATACATTAAATAAACCTAACATATGGGGCCTAAATAAAGCTAAGACCATTTAACAACACACATCCAATATCAAGAGCTACAGGCAGTGCAGACAGTAGGGAGAGTTTTAAAAAGGCAAATACAGGTGAATGGACAAAGGGTAGACAGAAACACTTGCCCCAGAATAGAGAGAAAAACCCACCCTGTGGGGCTGACCAGGGTGACCCTGGGAACTAAAAAATACCTAACCCCACCCAAGTCCCCCAGGGCAGACCCGGGTGGGGGATTTCGACATTTGGCATTGTACTTACATGATAAAGCTCTAAGTACACAAAGGACCCATACACATATTGTCAGCAGTATCTATTGCAGACAGTTTTCTTACTGTGTTGATATGTTTGATTCGGGGCAATATAACTTTAACACTTTAGAGACATGCAGCATCCGGATACGCGGCAAAAAGCCGCGTATCCGGTCGCAGCATGTCTCGAATGAGTGAACACATCAAGCTCGACAGATTTAACACATCAAGCTGAACCCTGACAAACTAGAGCAAGATATATATATATATATATATATATATATATATATATATATATATATATATATATATATATATATATATATATATATATATATATATATATATATATATATATATATATATATATATATGACCTATTGCCAAAAGGTGTTACTGAAAAGGCAACAAGGGTGCTTGAAAGTGAAAAGTGATAGAATTACATGAAAAATCCGCGTTGGACAGTTTATGGTATGTGCAAATAGTATGTGAAATTGGAATATAGTCTGTTCCTTAGTTTCAGAGAAATCTCATTCAGAACTTTTTATATGACATTATGTCGGAGGTCAGGTATTACAACACAACCGTGTAATTTTTGGTTTTGTTATTGATCCAAGTTGGAAAATGTTTACTTGAACAGTTGAATGGATTAGTAAATGTGAATGTCTGTTGCAAAACTAAATCATTAAGGTTTTATGGGTGTCACTGAAAAGGATGAATTGTTGTAATACCTGACATCCGACACAGGTGCTTCTTTCTATTTGTTGTAAATGTGAAATGCAGCCACATTCTCTTTCAAACCACATTCTCAGGGATGTAAAAAGAATTAAAAGAGACAACAGCAACATTTCCTATGATCATTTTATTTCAAGTACAGGAAGAATAAATGCAAATTCAGGAAAACAGATATTATGTCGAACGTCATAATTACAACAAACTGAACGGAGGTTTAACATTTATCCATCCAAAACCACAAGTTCGCCCACAAGTCACTTTTCTTCCGCACCAAACACTGCATATACACATTTCCTCATTTACCTGAACTGCTGATCAATCCGCAATACTGCTAAATCACATGTCGTTCTGCACTATTCTTCATGTATTTGAACTGCTCATCAATCCCTAAAACTGCAAATCACATCTCGTTTTACACTTATTTCTTCTCAAAAGTGTCTCAACACAATGAAGGTTAAAACAGTGTAAAAAAATTCATACATTTATATGAATATATGTTATTTTGTTTTTTTTTACACTGGGGCCAAAACCCTTTCGTAGGTGTCTCGGGGCTCCGCTGAGAGAACTATTAATATAGTGACAGATGGTCAGTATGGGTCTTCAAGCAACTAGAAAGTGCAGGAGAAACAGACAAATACAGTGATGTCACGTTTGTTTTGCTACACGTCAGTAAATATACTGAAATGTGTAGGAAAACACAAACACCTTGACATCACTTATTTATATTTATACCCGTTTCTTCTGCAATTTCTATGCAGCATATGTCCTAAATAACTGTGAAAAACTGACGCCTCTCACTGGATGTGCTTTTATGGAGGTTGAGAGAGACCCTCCTCAAAATAAAATCAAATGGTCCCCACAAGTAGTCAAAGCGGATAGGCCAAAAGTACAAGTGCCGGCGCTTTAACATGAAACTAACACAGGCAACCTGCAGAAATTCGTCAACGTTTTTAACTTGCCCAAAATATTCAGTTTCATTCCACTGAACAAGATGGAAGATGCCAACCACTGGAGCTTGAGTGTGTGTGCGGGGAACGATAGGCACAAAGTGGTTTGGCACCCAGTGATCAGCAACCATGTCACTGCGGATTGAGAACCACATGATGAACAATTTCTGACCATCCTCATAACCCGGAGCGCGAAAATTGCGGCTGCAGTGAAGCCTGTACATCTCCCAACCAAGATCTGGAAAAACCGACTGGTTTGGACGCTTCAGCACAAAACTGGCTGCGCAAAACTCCCACAACCCTGACAAGCTGCAGTTTTGAACCACTGACATCACTTCAGCTTCAAACGACAGACGCTCTGAAGCATCAGGTGAAACTGAGGTCAGCACATCCATTTGAATAACTTCAGCTGGTGACACAGTCATGAGGACCGCACCAATTAGAACCATTTAGAAAACTGTCTGGATGCAGTGCCATACAAATAACAATGCGACACCTGAGCTCTTCATGGCACATTTCTGTGCCAAATATAAGAAGGCTCAGCGCTCTGAAGAAAAACAGTTGCCATCACCATTTACACTTTCATCTATCATGTACACTTTCAACACTTAATCTGCATGTTCTATTATCAAACATGACACTCTCCCTCTCAAGGCCTTTCATACGATTCCATGGGTGACTCTACGAGATGGAAAGTGTCAACAATGGCGATCTGCGTGCGAAAGGCGTTCTAACAACACCACCATTGAACAGGTGCTTGCACATCAGGTTTACAACATTGGCCGTGTTGGAAATATGACGGTCGACGCAACACGCCTTGAAAAGGGAGCTTGTCAACAACTACAAACACGTGTGACCGCATTTTGTCTGAAACGGTTTTACATTCTACAAATTTAGCTGTTTTCTTCAAACACGACGTTCCAGAGAGTGTTCTAGACAAAGATGCTGCACCAAATATCACCGCTTTGATCAAACGTCATGTTTACCACATACGCATTGTGGTAATGTAATGACGTACAACTCGCTAAATCATTTTCAACGCACATGGCTGGCGATAACAAACTGCCCAATTCGTTTCAATCTGCACAGCTTGTATATCCTATCGGTACAAATGCCATACCAATCCTTTCTCTAGGTAACTGTTATGCAAAAACTATACAGAAAGTATAGTTGAACGTAGATTTTATGTCGAACGTCAGATAAAGGCGAATATTACAACATAACATTCTCGAGTTCCGTCGGTTTGAAGCTTGCCGCAATCATCGATCCAGCATAGCGCGTATGCATCACGTGATACGAAGAAACGATGGGTAAATTTTCAAAATTGAAATCGGCAGCAGTTGAGAAAGAAAAGACAACTATGTCGAACGTCGATTATTACAACAAAAACCGGTAGAAGTAAACTCGCCTTTCAAAAAAGGCTGTTTGTGTTTTTATCTTGAAACATGCGAAGTGGATGCTTTATGCATGTACATGAGAGGAAGTGATGGTCATAATTCGTCTGCTATGAGGTTCACATTGTGCGAAGTTCAGGGAAGAGATATTCTGTCGCAAAATTACAACACGCCTGACGTTCAACATGCCGTTTTTTATTAGGCAACAGCGCAATATTTCGCACATGAAAATATCTGTTCTTCACTGGTAAATATTTATACATGTCTTGCCTCACAGAATTGATGATATGAAACAAGTAGGTCGACCTGCTATTTGCACACCATCACATCGCTCACACGAGGTCGATCGGTGTTGCTTTCTGGCAAGGGAAACTTTCAGCCTTGACCAACATTTTAATCATACAGTCACTACACCTCTCAAAATGTGTCTCCCATGTTATTTCTAGTGTATATTCAGGCATTTTACCATGATCTTAACTACGAAAGACAGATGAATCAGGACTGGAAGTGCTTTTATTATGCATACAGTTTGGGCAACCATTTTAGTAACACCTTTTGGCAATGGATATATATATATATATATATATATATATATATATATATATATATATATATATATATATATATATATATATATATATATATATATATATATATATATATATATATATATATTGACGTAGATCGTTCAAGGATAAACTATTCTGGTACCCCCGCAGGATCTGTCATGGTCGATATGTCTCACTGAATGATTACAATGTAGTCTTCAAAGGACAGCTCCCAGCACGTCTCGAATGAGTTAACACATCCAGCACAGCCATGACACACTAGAGCGAGATTTATATTGACCAAGATCGTTCAAGGATAAACTATTCTGGTACCCCCCCCCCCACCCCCACCCCCACGAACTATCTGTCATGGTCGATCTGTCTCAATGAATTATAAATGCAGTCTTCAAAGGACACCTCCCAACTCTTGGTATGTCGACATTGCGGATTCATGTGTTAAAATACTTATATGCCCATTAACTACAGCCCGTCGGTGCAGCCTCCCGTCAGTAGAAATTCTTTTCCAACACTCGAGGTTAAAGAGATCGGCTCTGACGTTGACGAGGCCAGCGCCGATCTCTGCAACGTGAGGTATCCATTTCCAAAAACCTTCATCCGGACGCGGCTTCTGACTTCGAAGGTGGGCCCGTCATGACTCATAACTGAGTCCCAGTTAGCAAACGGTACTCGGGCCGACGTCGGCCAGAGGACCTTGTGCAGGCCTCTCAATGCCGATTTCCGGATTCTCTTTTTGTTTGCGAAGCACATAAGTAAATAGAGCCGATGAGGCATTACAAGCCGCAAGACTGATCGAGACGCAGCCGAGACCGACTCTCACGGGGGGGGGGGGGGGGGGGGGGGGGGGGGCAGGACCTCGCCAGAATCTATTGCTTTCTGGAGATGAACAGGATCTGACTGGGCTGCAAGTTAGCGTAAGAATGCGAAGGCCTGTCAGCTCAGTGTTGCTTCCGCCTTTTCTTATGCATCTGTCGGAATCTTTTCTGTCTTTGCCCGTGAGACTTCTATTCGAGGGTCACACTCAAAGGAGATGCTTTCTGAGAGGAAAGGGGCTTAACATGATCCGATCAGTGGAGAGACCACTTGACTTTCCATTATGCGCCAACCCCAAAACCTCGCAGAAGTGAATTCCCGTCAGGCATGATTGATGAGAGTTGCAGCACTTCGATCTTCACACGTAGGATTCAATTGTTTCGCTTTCTTGCTGAAGCTGGTAGGCACGCGATGCGAAACCGAAGCCGGCCTGGGAGTCTAACAATTAACTCATTCGCGTCCAGCCGTATAAGCCGCGCATCCAGATGCGACTGGACGCAAATGAGTTAACCCGTTGGCTGTCGTTAGCGCTTTTAGACCTTTTAGTCGCGATGATTCCTGCAGCCTTTCCATTTTGTATTAACAATGCGCTACCTATGGCCCACCGACGGCCATTTTGTGTCCAAAACAACCTTGTATCCAAAATCAAATACCGACAGCCAAAGGAATCTAAGCTATCTTTTAACCTTATCATTCGGAATACACCATTGTGTGAAATAAGTTTGACTAAAATAGTTCAAGGGTAGTGCCAGAATAGCTTGGCGCCGCCTAGAGGCGCCAAGCTATTCTGGCACTACCCTTGAACTAAAGCCATTGGTCTATATACTCATCTGTATCTGTAAGTACTATAATGTAGCTTGCATATGGCAGTGTAAAATTTTGAGCGTTTAGCCTCAGTATGATATGGGTTAAGAGAGAGCCATACTACATCCGGATACGCGGCAAACATATGCGTATCCGCATGCGGCGCGTCTTCAGTGCGTTAATTGCCCGAAAGAAGAAGAAGCAGGACTGAGAATGCGAAATCGGTGTTTAGAAAGATAAGATCTTTCGCTGGAAATTCTTCTTAAAAGATAGCTTAGATTCTTTGCCCACAGGTGTGCAGATGTTTTGGTTTCAGTGCCCCTTCCAAGACTCTCCTTTAAACCAGCTCTCTGATGTCATCCTGACAAACCATGGCGACTAATCCTATGTCCTGACGCAGGAGTGGCTTAACCCCTTCACTGCCGAGTAAAACGTAACACCAAGAGGTAAACACTGCAAGAGGTATAGATCCTCATGAGCCCCCGCAGTCGCGGGGGCTCATGAGGATCTATGCCTCTTGCTAAAACGATAAAAAAAAAAAAGTCCACGTTCTTTTGGTGGGGATCTTTGACTTTGAATCGGGAATGGTTTCAAAACACGATCTCCGGCCACTAGCAATGAATAGGTTAGCAAGTGGTTTTGATCAAAAGGATTGAGCACCGCCCCGACGTAAAAGCGTCATGACAGACTGAAGCCTGCAGAGGTAGCGTTCAATACAAACGAATATCAGAATGATGCTTCAGACCTTAAGTCACGTGTTTAACCCAAACAAATGCACTTTAAAACTCTTACCAGTTCGCTCCCTTGGCCATCGTATGTATACATACGAAGCCATGCCCATGGAAAATTCCATCGTGTTTACTGAATTAAAACCAATTAATTTTTACTCTCAGTATTATTGTCATAACTTATTGACATTAGAAAGTCACTTTCATATGATAGAATGAAAAAAATATTAATTTTGAGTTTGTTCGTGACCTTTGTTATCGATTGAGTCACTACATCTGCCATCTTGCTTTCCCCACTGCGTTATTTTCACTGCTTGCGATTTCTCTCTGCGAATATTCCGTCAAAATGAGTTCATCTGAGTCCGAAAGTGAAGTGTATCTCACTGAAGGGGAATCTTCCAGCAACCAGGCCACTGAAAATGATTCTAGCACCAGCGATGTGGAAAAAAAAACCATCGCAGGTCATTGTGACACTTTCTATTTTGGTTTGACCATGTGCTATCCATGTGAGTCTTTGTTTACCTATTGTCTGGTTCAGAATCGTGAAACTTTATGAAGTACATAAACAAGTTTTATTACTTGCTGTGTATTGCCTCAGTGATATTTTCAGCAAGTCAGAGATTTTCAGAGAAGCACATGTTTGTTGTCTCAGTCATGCCAGGTGTTGACACGCCCACTTTTTCCTGCCCTTGACCGGTGTAGATTATGTTGTGTAACTCTTAGAAATTCAAACACATTTTCTTGAAACTCCACAAAAATGTGTAGAAATGATTTGTCCACACACTGGATTCACATTTTAAACAAAGGGGCAAGAAACAAAAAAAAAATTCTTCTTAGTGACTTTCGTGAAAACTGTTTTTGGAAACCGGACACCATTTTTTCTTCGTCGCTAAATAAACAACAACTTCTAAACTACGTTAAGTACAGACTTTTTACTTATCCTGACTGAAAGATGACTCAATGCACTTTAATATGATGTATAATAAGCCAACTTTTGACCACTAGAAGAGCTTTCAGCAGCATTTGTTCTTGGTCATGTGTGAGGGTAAAAGTCATTTTGTTCACTGGCCTCAAATAGAGCGAACTGGTAAGAGTTAATCTGAGGAAGAACCGGGGCGGTATATTGGTCAGCAAGAGGCGTAGATTCGCATGAACCACTGCGACTGCAGGGGTTCATGTGAGTCTATGCCTCTTGCAGATGGAAAGAGATTTAAGGAGGGACTAAGTGTCCAGGGTTCCATACGTCATTCCATACAATCATCGACTGTTCGGGTTTAAGTCCACGCATGATCACAACAATGTCCATAGAATGATCTGACCAAATCTCTAGGCTCTGTCTCTTTTCTCTCTATAGTCTATGTGTGCGCATGCGCATGAGTGACTGTTCAAGCTTGAGCGTGCGCAGAACGCATAGGTTTCGGAAACCGGTTATGCACTCAACATGTATGAGCCCTCCCCCAGAACCCTCAGTTCTGAAAAGCTGCTGTCTGTCCCCCGTGTTAAAATTTCTTTTGGTAAAAGAGCCTTTAAGTATCAGTTACCCCATGTCTGGAATGCTCTACCTTCCCATGTCCGTCTGATTCGATCTCTGTCAGCTTTCAAACAGCAGCTTAAGACTTATAGTTTCTCTAGCAATTTCTTTTAAATCGAAAGCAGTTCTGAATGTGTGTGTGTGTGTGTGTGTGTGTGTGTGTGTGTGTGTGTGTGTGTGTGTGTGTGTGTGTTCTTAGAAATGTCATGGTATGTGTAACAGCGCTTTTAGCCTGACTGTAGGGATAATGCTCTTTTCAATAAGTATCATTGATCTATTATTATTATTAAGTTATGCCCCCTGACTGTCCCAGTTTTCCGAAAGTCAACATGTATACCCATCCTACTGACGTTAAAGGTAAAAGGCGTATCGTCTTTTGTCACCACGAAGGCGACTCCAGAAACAGGGCACCGCCGAACAGCTAGGATCTGTAAAAAGTTTGACCCCACCGGGATTCGAACTCGCAACCCACGATCGAGAGTCCGAAGCTCAATCACCTATCGACGCACCAAGACGGTCGGGGGACAGAACTAAAAAAAAGACCAACTAAAAAAACAACAAATCTTTGATTTCCTCATCCTGTGCAGAAAGTAAATGGCATGCGCAGATTGAGCATGCGCAAACGTGCTAATTCCTTTCCTTAGTCCTTTCCTCTAGGCTAAGTCTATCCAACCAAAAATAAGGTCTTAATTGAGCCTATACGAGACACTGGGAATCTTTGAAATATTCCGCACATTTTTTAAGAAAACATTTCTTGTTTTCTCAAATCTCGTCTCCGGCCTAATGCCATCAGAATAGTGTTGTTGCTCCGTCTTGACAAGGGACCCTAGCTGCATCCATACCCGCAAAGAATGTCTTTGAAGACTGTCGGACCCACTACGCGTCTTCAGCAAACAGGAGCCATCTGCAAAAGGCATAGACCCTCATGGGCCCCCGCAAAATCGCGGGGACTCATGATGATCTATGCCTTTTGTTGGTACGATTTACATAGTTAAAGGGGGTCATAAAGCGTGAAGTTTGTGTTGGTACTGGCAAGTCTGTTTGCTCAATTATTTTGCTCAAGTACGTCGTCTCTCAAATATTCACCTCTTCAGACCACTAATGAAAATAAACAGACATTAAATAAAATTGCCCCAAAACCAAAATTATCTGCAGCCGTGAAAAACTACAAGATATTGATCGATTCTGATAGTTCAAGGGTGGTGCCACAACAGCTTGGCGCCTTTAGGCGCCAAGCTATTCTGGCAGCACGCTTGAACTACCGTGATCGATCAATATCTTGTAGTTATGTACCACCTTTGAACTAAAGAGGCGCAAAGCTATTCTGGCACAAAGCTTGAACGATAAAGGCGCCAAGTTATTCTGGCACGACCCTTGAACAATAAAGGCACAAGCTATTCTGGCACCACCCTTCGACTAAATAGGCGCTAAACTATTCTGGCACCACCCCTGAACTATGAAGGCGTCAAGCTGTTCTAGCACCACCTTTGACTAAAGAGGCACCAAGCTATTCTGGCACCACCCTTAAATTGTAAAAGAGCGAAGCTATTCTGGCACTATCCTTGAACCGTAAGAGCGCGAAGCTATTGTAGCACAATCCTTGAACAATAAAGACCCCAAACTCTGATGGCACCACCCTTGAACTATCACGGCCGTTATGACTCATAATATTATGATGCATGTCTTCATAGAGCAACTCTGCAACAGCACATTTGGAAATTTCAAAATTAGCTTGATTAGTGTTTAACATGTTAATTAACGCATTCCATCCGCACGAGATATAGATCTTCTTGTGCATCTTGCTGGTTCGCAAGATATTCTGGCTCCACCCTTGAACTATCATGGCCCTTATGACTCATAAACTATGATGCCGCAGTGAGATGGCCTTAGCCGCCTGTTCGGCGTTAAACCCAAATAACTAACTAACTAATAAACTATGATGGTTGTCTTCAGATGGCAAACGTGCACTTGCAGTGTGGGAATTTTGAAATTAGCCTGATTAGTGTTTAACATGTTAACGTGTTCCATCAACAAGAGACATAGATCTTCATGATCATCTTTGCGGGGTTGCAAGCGTTCCTCGTGATCCATGCCGCTTCTTGTAAAAAAAAAAAAACCAACAACAACAACAACAACAACAACAAAACCGATGCCCATTCCCAGGTGTCATCTGTGCTACCACAATGAAGGAGATCGTCTGGGATCTCAGCGTGCAGTCTCCACATGCGCATGTCCACTTAGCAAAACATCGGTCGATGTGTTTGATATCTCGGTGCAAACGAACTCGCGATTTCTGGTAATGGTCTGTGGTCACGAAATGCTAATACAGTACAGACTCTGTTTTGAGCCGCAAACACTTTTTTTTTTTAGAAAGAAAAAAACCCTGGTCTTCACCCGTTCAGTGCCGAGACAATTTACTTAGTAAACACACCGCCCAACTGCAAGAGGTATAGATCCTCATGAGCCCCCGCAGTTGCGGGGGCTCATGAGGATCTATACCACTTGCTGACACCGCTTTGAGAACCGGGTCCCTGGGACATCTTCAGTGGTACCGAATTTCCTGAAGATTGCAGAAACACGCCATTGAACAGGGTTAAAAGACAGGTGGCCTCTAAGGAGAAGTCTTTATTGGGTTCATGAGGATCTATACCTCTTGCGGACACCACTTTGAAACAGGGTTCATAAGACAACTTCAGTGGTACCTGTCACGATTGTGGTTGTGTTGTTCTGTGAGAGCATGCATGTGTTAATCGTAGGAAACGATCCGATATTTATTTGAGCTATCATGGTTACGTATCACGTACCTTTTCAGTGAGATTCTCTATTGTTCGCGCAGATAGCGGAATTGGTTTTGTTATGATAAGCTAAGTTTAGTCCGGAAGCTTCTAGCAAAGTCGCACGGAGGATAGCGGTAGTAGAGCTGCTCTATTTTTAGCCATAGTTGTTCTCTGTGCGCGTGAATTTAGCAGCCGTTCTTTGCGTGTTATGAAAGGTCGTGAACGGTGTGCCATACTTTTGTGTGACGTCATTACACACTAGGATTTGGGGCTGAAATGAGCAGTCAAATTTTTGTAGACTATTGTAGTTATTTTAGAAAGTTCATTTTTTATTAATATTTATGAGTTTCACTTACGTGTTACGTTCTGATTGGGTGCGTTGTGTAAATTCATTATATTTTTCTGGAAAGTCGTTTAGTAACTATAAAAGTTGGTGTTAGGAAGCACGTGTGTACATTGTCATGCATTGTCAGTTGTAGGGACACACAGTTTATCGTAGGTACGTGGCCCGTATAGGTTGTACATTGTGAGAGACGCAGCGCAATGGTGGTGTACGTTGTATGATAAACTTTGTGTCGCCAGTGTTGACATTTTCATTCAGAGACATTGTATCAGTGTTGGTGCATTTGGGGATGCATTGTGTGGAGATCGCATCGCTGAATTAAAATATTGTTTGAACTGTTACTCCAGTGTAGCCTACATCCTTAGTGTGACGGGTTGCAGCTGAACGAAGTTTATTTAAAAGAACCTTACGTGCGTGCGTCTGGTGTGTTTATCATACTACGACTACGACTCCACCACGTAACAGTACCGAATTACCGAAGATCACAGAAACACGACACTTAACAGGGCTAAAAGACAGATGGTCTCTAAAGAGAAGTCTTTAACTCATTCAGCCCCGACACACCACAGCAAGACATGGATCGAGCATGATAGTTCAAGGGGGGAGCCAGAATAGCTTGGCGCCCATAGGCGCCAAGCTATTCTGGCACCACTCTTGAACTATCATGCTCGATCTGTCTCTAGAATTGTAATACAGTTCTTCAGAGGGCAACTGACTTCAATATTTAGGGATATCGTTCCTGGGCTAGAATGTGTTAAGGGAAAAAACTGTCACCTGTCATTACAAAAAACATTATCTAGGTGGCTACGGCAAGAAAAAAAAAGTGGTTTTAAAAGACAGGTGTTTTCTCAAGAGAAGTCTTGAAGGCCAAAAAGGGTCAAGTCATTAACCCCTTCCCTGCAACCGTACGCACGTTTTTGTCTACCGTATTGCGGGGCAGACATTCTGGCAAAAAAGTAACAAGCAAACCTTGCTAGAGAACGTCTTTTTGGCGCCAAAGCGCCGTATGTATGTGTGCGTGCGTGCGTGTGCGTATGTGTGTGTGTGTGTGTGTGTGTGTGTGTGTGTGTGTGTGTGTGTGCGTGTGCGTGTGTGTGTGTGTGTGTGTGTGTGTGTGACAGCGACTAGAGCCCGCGTTTGAGGACGGATAAGCTTGAAATTTTAGGATATTGTCCCTAAAAGAATTATCTCGAGACCGTTTTATTTTTCGATTTTTTTTTTATTAAGATGCTCATTGGCGAGAAAATGGCAGTTTCACAAAAACCGGTTGATCCGCACTGGAGTCCGTATTTTTTCATATTTGTACTAGATATTTTGCGTATAGCTAGATAAAAGGGAGATGTTGAATGACTTCGTTATCCAGCATTGTACCTGTAGAACCTTTTGAGTGATAAGTAAATATGTTATGAAAAAAATATAATTTGACGTTTTTGGGATTATTTTCACGAATCATATGGGTTAATCTTAAAACAATTGAATTTTTACTGTATAGGGAAAACCCCCACAATCTTCTCACTAGTAATCGCATGCTTTTTCATATACGGTATTTACATAAGCCTACAGTTTGTGTCGGCTGTCGGTTGATTGATTGATTGATTGTACATTGCTTAACGTCCCGACAGCAACAAGGCTTTCTCAGGACGTGCCTGCACTGCTTGTGAAAAAAAAAAAAAAATAAAAAAAATAAAAAAAAAATAAACAAAACATTGAATGTATGTCGCCAGCCGGTCAAATACATTAAATAAACCTAACACATGGGGCCTAAATAAATGATTGATTGATTGTACATTGCTTAGCGTCCCGACAGCAACAAGGCTTTCTCAGGACGTGCCTGCACTGCTTGTGAAAAAAAAAAATAAACAGAACATTGAATGTATGTCGCCAGCCGGTCAAATACATTAAATAAACCTAACACATGGGGCCTAAATAAAGCTAAGACCATTTAGCAACACACATCCAATATCAAGAGCTACAGGCAGTGCAGACAGTAGGGAGAGTTTTAAAAAGGCAAATACAGGTGAATGGACAAAGGGTAGACAGAAACACATGCCCCAGAATAGAGAGAAAAACCCACCCTGTGGGGCTGACCAGGGTGACCCCGGGAACTAAAAAATACCTAACCCCACCCAAGTCCCCCAGGGCAGACCCGGGTGGGCCCCTAAATAAAGCTAAGACCATTTAGCAACACACATCCAATATCAAGAGCTACAGGCAGTGCAGACAGTAGGGAGAGTTTTAAAAAGGCAAATACAGGTGAATGGACAAAGGGTAGACAGAGTGTCGGCTGTCGGGTACGATTAGGTGAATTGTGACCTGTATGCCCTAGGTGTGAAAATCAGACAATTTTCTGCACCACTTTTTCGGAGTCACTTGTAAAACAGCTAACATAACTTTAATTTTTCTTTTACGAAAAAAGCTATCTTCTCATTAATACCCGCATGATTTTTCATAAACAGTGTTTGCATAAGCCTGTTATTTGTCCCGGCCCTGGGGTAGGATTAGGTCAAATAGTGACATGTAAGCTCTAGGCATAAAAATCAGCAAGAAAATGGCAAAGTTGATCCTCTGATACGTCAAATGTTAGTACTGCGATGAGTGACGTATAACATCGAGCCGTCACTGTGAACACGGCGTCGTGGGACTAATGATGCCATAACGTGAAGCTTGAAGTGACGTCATTACGCTGCTCGTGCTATTCTTCTTCTGCAGAATAGCTATGCTACGCCAGACCACAGAGCTTACGAATGCGGGAATCGCCTTGTGTCCGTCTTTATTTATGTGTGCCAGTGTGTGTGGATCAGAGGGTGGGTTAGAGTAGAATGGCGGGAAGCGCCGTGTGTCCGTCTTTATTTGTGTGCGCCGACGTGTGTGTTGTGACCAGGCAGAGGTTGGCTTAGAGATTGATTGTACATTGCTTAACGTCCCGACAGCAACAAGGCTTTCTCAGGACGTGCCTGCACTGCTTGTGAAAAAAAAAAAAAAAATAAACAGAACATTGAATGTATGTCGCCAGCCGGTCAAATACGTTAAATAAACCTAACACATGGGGCCTAAATAAAGCTAAGACCATTTAGCAACACACATCCAATATCAAGAGCTACAAGGCAGTGCAGACAGTAGGGAGAGTTTTAAAAAGGCAGATACAGGTGAATGGACAAAGGGTAGACAGAAACACATGCCCCAGAATAGAGAGAAAAACCCACCCTGTGGGGCTGACCAGGGTGACCCTGGGAACTAAAAAATACCTAACCCCACCCAAGTCCCCCAGGGCAGACCCGGGTGGGGTGGTTGGCTTAGAGAGGAGGGAAATGGATCAGCATTATAAGCCTAAAAATATGAACAACTCTGAATGTTCCTAAAAGATAAACGCATCTGAGCTCCAAACAATACAGAAGACTTTGGGATGACATCCTCATCTTGTTTCTGAAATGTTTGCTCATTCTACGACCAAAAGCCACAACGTCCAAGAAATATGGATACAAACTGGTCTCAGCAAGAGGCATAGATCCGCATCAGTCACCGCATTCGAGAGGGCTCATGAAGATCTATGTCTCTTGCATTTGGATCGCGGTCACTTTCTTTTTTTTCTCGCCAGGAAGTGTATAAAGGGCGGGGGGTGGGGTGTATGATTTCCTTGATCACATATAGTGCAGTAGGACGTTAAAAATTAAATAGTCATATGATTTGTGAGTCACAGTCTGGATGTTCCAGTGAAAGGAACTACAAATTGAGTAGGCGATGCCGGAACTGAATGCAGCACTGCTAAAACCACGTTAAAAATCTTATTAAGTAAAACGCTCTCGATCTGTCAGTCTGGCCGGTGTCGGTCCGAAAACCATTTGCTTAACAGAACCATTCTGACTGAGACCTAATGAAAAAACAAAACAACAACCAGCCTTTGTAAGCTCTGTTTGTATTTTCAAATTCATTTTGCACAATAAAAACATGAAAGAAATTGCCATAGGGACATTTATTCACCACACTGACTGATTTTCAAAGCGAGCTTTTCAGGCAATAGCGACGAACAAATCCGGTAGTATTTTTGAAGTTTAATAGGGGGTATTTGAAGAGAGCCGAAAATAAACAAACAACGGTTTTGTAACGCGATTTAAAGATGGCAAAGACAAACTGGAGTGAAAGCGGAACCTTTGACTGCTTCTTGTACAAAGAAGACAGAAAAAAACCCACTTCACAAGATAAATTATACTTGCTGAGAAACAGGATGAAATAAACTTAGAGTAGGTGTACACACACAATCTGTTTAGCAATTACGCTTGTAGTTGTAGGCTTCATTTTTCGTCTTGTCCGCCTTTTCCCGGTGTGCACGAGGTCATCGGGCTACTGAAAGCAGGCCGAATTTCGCCCGTCAGTGCACAGCTGTTTTTATTTTCAAAAGACACTGATAATTATAAATCAGGCGGCAAAAATAGCAGGAGAAAACCTCCTGTTAACAATTAAGACAAAACCGTTTCGTTATCGTCCTGAGAATGAAAGTACATGTACTAAACGTTTAACTCATTCACGGCGCCTCGCAACGATAGCTGCAAAAATGTCTTATAGCGTTACCGTCGGCAACGCTATGCGACACTTCCGCAGCTATTGATGAAGGGCGCCTTGAATAAGGGTCACACTTCCTAAATTTTGGAGGTCTCAACTAAAAGCTACGTATCAGTTGCAGGAGATGGGTCTTACCATGATAATTCAAGCGTGCTGCCAGATTAGCTTGGCGCCATCAGGCGCCAAGCTAATCTGGCAGTACCCTTGAATTATGATGATCGATCCATCTCCTGGTTGGTTATTGGGGCTAAACAGGTTTAAACCACGGCCGGCCAGCGTCAGCGCGTTATTTGAATCCTAGCCATCAAGTTGAAAACTGTGCTGCATTCAGTACCCGGCGAAAGAGAATGTTCGGGAATCCAAATTGTAACCCTTTTTGGCTGTCGTGCAAATCACAGGTGCAGGCAGGAAGAGCTTGATTGAGTTCCTATTACCTGCGAGTACCACGTTGTTACCATCAGCCTAATGAAATACCGCATCGGTTCCAAGGGCGCTCTGTCGGATGTTCAATTTATGCGTCCATTAAATTCCTTCATCAAGATATTTCCGTCTGTAAGAGACATAGATTCTCATGAGCCCCTGCGGTCGCAGGGGCTCATAAGAATGTATGTCTCGACTTGAAACGTTGAGACTGACTCCATGTGTATTTTCACAGGGAGTGATACAGGTTTTACGTTCAAGACTTACGTTCGTGTAGCCAAGTTCGTGCACGCAATGGATGCTGCTAACTTGAAGTTCAGTGATTCAGTCAAGCAGTGCCTTAAATTTAAACGGATGTAACGACCGACACACTATATAAGCACTGTGGAAATAAAAAATTCCTTAACACTTCGAAATCCCTCAGAAAAAAACACACGTCCCCTCCCACCCCCGCCATCCCCCCCCCCCCCCAACATGGGCAAACCTGAGAAGAGAACATACAGTACGTCTTTCAACAATCGACAAAATCTTTTGCTTCAGTGGAAACTTAAGCCAGCAAAATGTCCACGGACCTTTACTAATCGGATGATAGTAAGTGAAGTACGTGAGGAGAAAAGAAACTAAAAAGAGAGGTTGAAAACCCTTTTAGTATGTGACAATGAAACACAACCTTCGTTGTGTTTTATTTTTCACATACTTAAAGGGGTTTCAACCTCTCTTTTTAGTTTCCTTTTCATATGAAACCCCTGCGGCTACATTATTAATGTAAAGATAGTTTGCTCGACCCGTGCCGGACTATAGCATAGACGTTTAACATGTATACGCATTTGAGAGGCATACCTCGCTCCCACTCACCCCCCCCCCCCAACCCCCCTCATCTCTCTCTCTCTCTCTCTTCAAGTCCCATTTTTATCTGGCCTCCTCTCCCCCCTCCCCCTCCCCCAACCCTTCTGCACCCCCCCCCCCGACCCCCCACCCCCACCCCCACCCCCTTCTTCCGACCCTAAAAATGTGGACTATCAGACACAAAGCTACACTGGTTGTCTTCCTCGATTCGCTGCCGCTGACAAGCGGCAGAATCGACGGAGACAACCAGTGAAGCACAACTGAGGCACAGCCGCTCTCCCACGATTCACCGAGGAACGCTTTTTTTTTAACGAGAGCGGGAGGCCGGGGTTTCTTTTCAGCGTGATAAATATCGCCAATCAGTCAGCATTGCCATTACCGTATTTAAATGCAGGTGGGGAAAGTCTGGAACGTCCCCAGAATTCACAAATTGCCAATCACATAAATTATACTCAGTCATGCAGGTAAGCACGCGTGGAAGTCAGGTTCTTGCGCCCCTGGTATGGGGGCGTACATAAGTGAGGACGTAAATAACTCATGATCAGAGGGTGCACACAAGGGCGCAAAAAGTAAATAAGTAAATAATGGCGTAAATAAGCCAGGGCGTAAACTAGAAAGGGTGTAAACAGTTAAGCGTGTAAACTAGTATGGACCCCCCTCCCCCCCCCCCCCCCAACACAAAAAAAGAAGAAATAAAATGTGTGCTGGTCTGTGATTTTGGACCCTACGGCTGTAAGCCGTAAGGTCCAAATTCAAAGACCGGCACACTTTATTGATGATTATACATATATGCTGATCTTCGTGGTCTGAGAAGGGACCGCGCAGAAATCTCCGAACTAACGAACGAAAGGGTGTAACAAAGAAAGAAACAAAACAATGAAGGAAAACTTTAAAAGCATACATAGCCCCCCCCCCCCCCCCTCCCACCAAACCCCCCTCCAAAAAAAAAAAAAAAAAAAAACCGAAAGAAAGAAAAAAAGACAACAAACAAACAAACAACAACAACAACAAGAAACCCAACTAACTAAAAACAAACAAACAAACAAACAAACCAACCAAAAACAGACAAATCAGCAAACCAACCAACCAACAAACAAACAAACAAACAAACAAACAAACAAACTAAAAACCTCACTAATAAACAAGGAAGCCAGCAGACATGTAGAAAGAAAGATTCCTTGCAGAATGTTGTTGCTTGGCTCTCACTGCACGAGCTTTCCATACCATCCTGGAGTCTTCCTGACACTTAGCACTTGAGGCAAATACCGGGATGGAGTCGAGAGCTTTTGAAAGCCCTACACTGTACATTTCCTTCTCAAATACAACGGCAGAAACAGGAAACAATAGCCACACTTCTTAACTGACTCTTTACCTGTCGTGATAAAAAGCGAACTAGATCCAACTGCAAGAGACATATATCCTTATGAGCCCCCGCGATCGCGGGGGCTCATGAGGATATACGCCTCTTGCTGACCTCAATTTGTACCCATGTTCCTTGGACGACTCACTGCCACTGGTGCTCGAAGAATTGACGAAGGTTTCAGAAACACAATCTGCGACCATTGGCAGCGAAGGGAATAATGAAGAAATTCTCACCAGCTTGACGTATCCCGTGTTGTCCAGGAGCAGGTTCTCTGGCTTAAGGTCTCTGTACACGATGCCACGACTGTGCAGATACACGAACGCCTCCACCACGCACGCCGTGTAGAACCGCGTTGTGGGATCGTCAAACGAACCCCTGAGAAACAGAGAAATAAGTATGAGTAGTGCATAGTATTTCTGTCTAGTCTGTATGTCCATTTTGGGGAACAGAATGGGCGCTGTGAGATGGCGTTAGTCGCCTACTCGGCGTTAAACCCAAATAACTAACTAACGCACTATTGAATCCCAAAGCTTTAACTTATTCAAGCCGCCCCTTATCAATAGCTGCGAAAGTGTCGTATAGCGTTGCCGCCGGCAACGCTATACGACACTTTCGCAGCTATTGATACGGGGCGCCTTGAATGAGTTGATAAATTGTGTTGTGCTTGTGTTTTCTAAGAGTGTTTCTTGATTTGTAGTAAGTTTCTTCACAGAAATGGCGTTTGACCTACTTGTCCCTGAGAACTGTCCACAGCTCGCCTCCCAGACAGGCCTCCAGCAACATGTACAAGTACTTGCGGTCTTTAAACGTCTTGTACAATCTGCAAAAAATGGCAAAAATAATTATAGAAGATATCGTCATAGTCGTCGTCATTGTTACCGGCGTCATCATTATTACCGTCCTCATCAGCATCACCGGTGTATACAATAAATGAAATGCAAAACAAAGAAACCATTCTCAACATCTGTGTCGTCATTAACGTCATGTCGATTGTCGTCATACACATTCAACGTCGGTGGTGATAAACACTAATTTTCGCAGGGCGTTTGATGAATATTACAACCGAGCTTAGTGAACCGGATTCAAATAAATTGCTTTGATGATTGTTAGTTGAGCAAACGCAAATGCCACCTATATACTAATGATCAACACTTAAGGGCCACTTTTTATCGCAGACGCACCGACAACACCACACAAATAATGTAACAATACTTGGAGTCAGTACTTTGCTAATTTATTCAGTAACAATTTCATTTAAGTTTTGAGTAAATCAAGCAATTGTAACAACAGCAGTACGTTAGAATGTTCACCCACCCCTCATTTGAAAAGTCACACAAGACTGGTCCAGTCAGTAGCGAGTGTACCCACCGTTTGCAGCCAAGCATTCAATGCAGCGGTGACGCATGGAGTTCACCAGGGTTCGGAGAACATGTTGTGGGATCGATTCCCACTCTTGATACAGGAACTGTCAGCTGGGGGACGCCTTGAGGTGGGGGGTGGTTGCTGACTACACGTTGCCCCAGCACGTCCCAGAGGTGCTCGATGGGAGCCAGATCAAGTGAACGAGCTGGCCACTCCAACCTCATGATGCCCCTTTGCTCAAGGTACTCATCACCACACGGGCGCGATGAGGTCCAGCGTTGTCGTCCTGCAGAACAGCATTGTCGCCTATGACTTGGAGAGCTGGCTGGATGAGGGGCTGCACAATCTCGTCCCGATAGCGCAGTCCAGTCAGGGTGCCTCGGATGACGTGGAGGGGGGTCCTGCCTTTCCTGCTGAAACCTGCCCAGACCATGACTGAGCCTCCTCCATAGCGATCCACCTTTTGGACGCATCCATCTGTGAATCGCTCGCCCTGGCGTCTCCAGACCCTCACCCTGCCGTCGTTTAAACTTAACCTGAGTCCACTGGAGTCTGTTCCACCTCACATGTTGACAACACCAGGCAACCCGGGCTCTGCGATGAGCTGGAGTGAGGGGTATTCTCACTGCTGCTCTGCATGAAGCCAGGTCAGTTTCGCGCAGACGTTGGCAGACTGTGCTTCTGCTGACGTTAACGTTTTGCAGCTTGCATCAGTTGACGTCGCAGAGTGGTTGACGTGACAGTTTGGTCGCGCAGAACCGCCACACAGAGGTATCTGTCCTCCCTTCTGCTGGTGCAGCGCGGGCGTCCTGAGCAGGGTCGTCGTTCTGCCCTTCCAGTTTGTTGGAATCGTGCCAGCATCCTCTGGATCACTGAATGGGACACCCCAAGACGTCTCCCAACTTCTCGTCAGGAAATTCCATCCTGCAGCCATGCTAGCGTCCGGCCTTGATCTACTGGCGTTAGGCTTCGTCGTGGTGGCATGGTTAGGAAAGTGACAATTATGCCCCTACTGTACCGGTATTTGTAACGAAACAGAAGTGTTCACGACTAACCCCTTTAGCACGTGCATCACGACTTTACCGAGTTTTCCCACCTGCCTGCATTTGGTACGCTTGCCAATATCGCATAGCTTTTCACAAAAACTGACGATGTTTCACGTGCATTTGACACGTTCGTGGAAATTGATAAATTGTTGTCTATTGTTCCCTGTACAGTGGTCTGTCTAAGGTCAACTTTTAACCCATTTGGATCGAAAGAACATTGTATTTTATTAACGTACTTGCGACGATAAACATTGACACAAAAAGTGGGGTGGCCCTTAAGTTTTGACCATTTGTATATAATTTATTCAATATCCAAGAAAATTCTATAACTTTTATTTTCCATAAACAATATTAGAACAGATGTTAGCATTGCGAATGCTATCTGCCCTAATTTTGTAAAAGTCAAAAGCCTATTTTTGTGAACAGCGAGACGTTTACTGAAAATACAACGAAAATCACACCTTTCCCAAACAGGGAACTACGGTCTTTTACCAAATTAGAGCTATAGAGCCCACCAAATTTCTGTCTATAAGCTGAGGATTTCAGCCGAGAAAACGCAGGCAATATTAGGCCTATTAGCAATACCACTTTCATGCCAAGAAGTAAAATGGTTCCTATTTGTAAACCAATTTTGCAGAGCCAGAATGATCACAATCGTCATGATAGCTCAAGAGTAGTGTCCGATTAGCTTGGCGCCTGTCCACGCGCCACGCTAATCGGACACTACTCTTGAGATATCATAACAACCAATAGCCCGCTGAAAGAGAAAGACTATGTGTTTGTCAGGATTTACACTAACGTGATTTTACAACACTATTATTTTCCTGTTTTTGTTTTTCTGTTCTCAAACGTTTTCTTTTTTCAATATACTATATGTCAACGTGAAACCTAGACTATATCACAGTTTCCTTGCGGATTGGAACCAAATGAGCGACGCCAGCACGAAACATTCCGACGACCTAGAAGCGACAATAATGCGTGCAAGGCCGTTCGATTAGTGATCCATAGCGTGATCGATTAGTCTTCGTGCGTGAAATCCACGACCTAGAAGCCGAGAAAAACCCGGCAAACACAAGTGGTAATGTTATCCTAAAATAACCGTACACATCCATCATCATCTTTCTGCGACTAGAAACTCATAAATATCTGATATCCCATTAAAATCCATTCTTCTCAAACAGCACGGAAAGGGGCATTGTGAAAAATGTCCAATATTGAGATTAAAAAAAAAAAAATTACCGTGTGAAGCATTACAAAAACATTGACTCGGCGTTTCCATATATTAACCTTTTCGCTGCCTAAAAATATTTAACACAACCCTACTGCAAGAAGTATAGATCCTAATGTAACTGCGGGGACTCATGAGGATCTATCCCTCTTGCTGAAAACACGTTGTATCTAAATTTCTTTGACTGCTGGGGACCTTTGACGGTGACTTTACAATGATTTCAAAAACACAATCTGCGTGCACTGGCTGTGAAAGATATTAACACATTCGAGACGTGCCCCATTTGGATACGCTGCTTTTTGCCACGTATCCGGATGTGGCACGTCTCGTATGAGTTAAAACCGAATCAATTATGTTTTAGATCAGCGCTATTAAATTTGATTCCATTCGATTTGAGAAAGTTCAAGTCAGCTTTAACTGAATGTAACGAAATCCAGCGAAACTGATTGTTCCGAATGTTTTGGTCGCCAGATTTGACATAAAGATATAATGCACACAGAGGGATTAATTTTCAATAATGAGAACAATATCACTGACTCAACCTTTGATTTCTTTGACAGCGTAACGGGGTTCTCTTTCACTCAGTTAAACACAGCCAGAAAGGTTGGGTGACACAAACAAACGAACAATGAATCCAGACCAAAAAGGTGACTGGCAAGCGTGTGAAATGCAAAGAAAATCTCAACAAAGAAAACCCCACCAAAAACACACGCTCAGACAGGACAATCACAGCACAATTTATTCTTTTCGGGTTAAAACTCTTTTTCAGAACGGACATACAGGCAGGAGTACAATGCATTACCTATCTTTTTTAGGCGAGATTTAAAAAAAAAATTATTAGTTTGGTTGCCAGTTCCCGAGAAGCGCAAGAACGCTCGCTAGATTACGCACATACCAAGGGGAATTACTAAGCGCTGGACAGACAAACAGTTAGATCCCCTGCCCCCCGCCTATCAGGCACCCAATCGCCAGCCCACAGAATCTACGCAGGTATAGAACAAGACGATCATCTACATCCCTTACAGGTATAGAACAAGACGATCATCTACATCGCTAAATTACGCGATTTTGAGCTGAGACTAGACTCGGCGAGCCATAAAATTTGGGCAACTCGGCTTGAGGCTTGTTCAGATAGCGTGTCCGTTAAAAGTCATGGTAAATCAAAGTGACACAGTTGCAGTGCCGCCGAACTGATCAGTGTTTAGGTCGTACTCCATACGCAATAGCTGTCCCTGTCCCGCTCGTCAGGACCGTCCATTATCACTTCGGTGCCGTGGAGGTTAAACCCCAAAGTAACCAACCTTGAGGCGGTTACGGTTAGCCGATATTGTTTTGCTGTAAATTACATGAAATATGCGGCAAAATGTAAGCTCAGATTGATACAGAACTGTCCACGATTGCTTCATTCAGTTGTTACAATACAGTTTATTTCGAAATGTGTAGAAATAATGCTCAGGAAAACGATCTCTCAATAGACATTAAAACTGCATAATTATGGCAATGCAGCCACTCAGAGTGGCTTCGGAAAATGGTCTGCCATGTCGTTTCAATGGCTAGTAATATTATTCACTTTGTTATACCAACGAAAGACGCATATTATTTATATAAGCACTGCTGATATTTCGTGGATATAGTTTCTTTCTTTAAAGTTTCTCCGTTTGCACTGCCGCTCGTCCATAGTGCTCACAGTCGTAGTGTTCAAAGTCACAGACCGGCACACGATTTGTGTTGTTGCTTGGTTGAAAATAAACTTATATAAAAGAAGGAGAAGAAGAAGAAGAAGAATAAAAGAGTTTAGAGTATAAACAATAACTTAGTAGGAATTGATAATTTTCAAGCCAGCGTTTATCTGAGCAGAAGCAATTCAGCATCAAACTACCAAACAGACGTCGTAAAGATTTTGTTGGGGCTGCAGTTTCGCACGCCGGCTTCTGCTGATAGCCACTTTAAAATTAGGAATGCCAGCCGCTCTTTTCGCGCAATATCTCCAGAATAATCAAATTACGTTTTATTGTAGTACCGAAGTTCCACTGAGCACAAAAAAGAAGTCTGTTATTGTAAGCCGCAAAACACCAAACACCTGCAAGAGGCATAGATCATCATGAGCAGCGGGGGCTCGTGAGGATAGATGCCTCTTGCTGCACCTATTTCCATCTGTGTAGATCGGTTCCTTGAGGAGACTGTAGGACTATCAGTCTTGGGAAACATTTAACAGGTCTTGAATCAATTGCACCCACATCCACAGCGCACCTGTCTCATTCTCACACGGCGCGAGTCGTTTTAAGAATCCTATCCTCGCGGATTTCAGCGCCCTGTCGGGCAGTATTTTCAGTCAGCAAACCTTCCTCGGTCGACATGAGGACTGTTTGCTTACTGAGGTTTGGGTCGACCTGAGGCTTACAGGTTAAAAAGGAATCTGGCTAACAGAAAAAAAATCCGAATTAAAATTTAAAGGGGAGGAAATCATGAATTCTCAAGTTGAAAATTTAAAAAATCTTGACAGCTCTAAGATGCCAGAAACGCATAAAACATGAATTAAAGTGCTAGCACTGTAGCACCTTACATGACTTTTTGTTTTGTTTTGTAGCTGTCGGCAGAGCATTTTGTCGAGGTGATTCCTGCAGGAATCACCTCGACAAAAAGCGCTGCCGACAGCAAACAGGTTAAAGAGACTTGCTCCAGGGCCGCGGGTTTGTATTGCTAAAATTCTCCAGTACAACCGGTTTTAAACGTTATCTTGCATAAACTAAAACATATCTACCCTTCTCTGTACAAGCCATGCCACGTAAAAGAGTCTTCTACTGCCCCTGATGCGAAAATAAGGAACTCACCAAGGTAGCAAAAGACGGAGAAAAGAGCAGAAAAGGCTTTTTTTTATTTGTATTTATTTTTTTTTACAACATTCATTCTCGTAACTGATTAAACAAGAGTTAAGTCAGGCCTTTTGTGCCGCATTTTAGTAAACATTTAAGAACACATAAAAAGGAAATATGAATATGAACTCTTTAACTCATTCAGTCCTGACACACCACCGCAAGATATGGATCGACCATGATGGTTCAAGGGTGGTGCCGGGATAGTTTGGCGCCCAGAGGCGCCAAGCTATTCTGGCACCACCCTTGAACTATCTTTGTTGACCTATCTCCTTAACTGTAATGCAGTCCACAGGGGACGACTCCAAAATGTGGGTATTTCGTACCTGGGACACCACGGGTTAAATTCGCAATCTGGAAACCTCTGTATGCCAACGCCGTTGCGAACCAATTTACAGTACAATATGTCGATAGCGCGCGTGTAAATCTTTTTGTGTGCTAGCTTAGAGCTGTTCAATAAAAGCAAATCGAAAACTGGCGAAAATAAACGAAAGCAAGGTTAAACTGATGGTCTTGGCCCAGGGTTCAATTACGCTGGCTCTCTACTAATCCAGCATCAGGGGCGGTCCGTGGCGCAGTGGTTAAGGCGCCTGCCACCAATGCCAAAGGTACGCGGTTCGATACCGGGTTCCGGCGTTGGACTTTTCTCCTCTGGTAAGTGTCACCGTTAATTCGGGCGGACTGTCGGGGGTTCTTTCTCCGGGTACTCCGGTTCTTCCACCCCCCCCCACCCCCCACACTTTGGTACCGGTCTCAGGCCACTTTACAAATTTCAAATACAAGCGATCAAAATTCTCTGTAACTTCAGTAGCTGACTGGCCCTTCGTTTGTCTTGTACTGTGTTTGTTTTAAATGGCGTAAATCCGTGTCTGTTTCGTGAGTGTGTGTGTTGGGTTTCAGGCGCGGCGCTTTGAGTCGATTTCCCCAAAAATTGAGAAAAAGCGCCTATATAATAACGGTATTATTATTATTATCAGATCGGTCGGCAATTTTTTGGTGCCGCGTGTGTGTGCATCGCACGGACACACATTCTCGATAGTGCTTGCTGTCACTGACATCGTTTATCTGTATTTACTAAATCAGAGCCTGAAAATTCAGAACTGGCTTTGATGGAGACACAGGTCAGCACGTTCAAGGAGTCTGTCCTTGCATTTATTGAAACGCACCTATTTGACCTTCGGATAACGATCTCGTCAGAAAGATAAAATGGCCAGCCTGCAGCCTTCGACAACAAAAACAGTTTGTCGGAATTTATGGCGGGAGCTGAGATATAGCACCTTGACCCAGTCAACCTTAATCCTTTGGCTGTCGGTAGAGCTTTTTTTTCTCGCCATGATTCCTGCAGGAATCACCTCGTGAAAAAAAGCGCCAAAGACGGCCAACGGATTAACAACACATTCTGCTCCAGGATCTAAATCCGCAAATTTTGAAGTTACCCCCTGAAGAGTGTATTACACTTCTGGAAACAGATCGAGCGTGATAGTTCAAGGGTTGTGCCAGAATAGCTTGGCGCCTATGGGTGCCAAGCTATTCTGGCACAACCCTTGAACTATCACGCTCGATCCATGTCTTGCCGTGGCGTGTCGGAGTTGAATGAGTTAAGATCGACCATGATAGTTCAAGGGTGGCACAAGAAATAACTTGGCGCCTGTTCTTGCACCACCCTTAAACTATCGTGGTCTATGTGTCTCCTAAAATATTACGTAGTCATGCCGTGAAATGGCCCTAGTCACCTGCTCGGCGTCACAGCTAACTCACCAACGTGGGCAACTCCCAATTTTGGAAATTTCCACCCTAGGGCTGAAAGCCACCGCTTCTGACACACAGTTTCAGGCACACTGGCTGTTTCCCTCGATTCGCTACCGTTGTTTCCCTCGATTCGCTACCGCTTGTCAGCGGTAGCGAATCGATGGAAACAACCAGTGTGAGTAATAAATGAAAAGAAAAGGGAGACTGCCAGTGCTAATATTTTAGGAAGATTACAAAGTAAAGTAGGTAAAATCACTGTCAGGGGAGAGAATTGTGCCATATCGACCAATGATCAAGGGGCTGGAAATCCAGTGAATATGCGACAGGCCCCACTTCGGTGGGGAGGGGGGGGGGATCCATATTCACTGCTTCCAGTCACTTACTTAGCGCACCCTTCTTTCCTATCCTTTTATTGTGCTTCGACGAAACTAGATCTATGATCATTGGTCGATACTGCACAATTCTCTCCCATGACAGTGGTTTTACTATTTTACTTTGTAATCAACCAGTGTGAGTCTAAGGTACAGCTGAACCCATCTTGGTAAGCAAGAAGCATACATTCTCATGAACCCTGCTATTGCACCTTGCTTGAACAACTTTACACGCAGTCCAAACAAGCTGATAGAAGCTAACGCACTAATAAGCCTTTTCACACTTCAGATCTCGTACTTTCTCGTCCAGGGCAGGTAAACAAGTGCGATCCAGTGCATCGCAGATGTTTTGATGAATTGAACGACATAAACACACAGTAACGACATAACAGACAGTGTGGCGAACTCGTTATAAAAAAATATTTCTTCTTTAATTCCAGCTCCAAAAGCAGAAAAGGGACTATCAAATGTGGTCGCCTTAGGCGGGTGGTCACCTTACACAGCTAGGCACCTGGAACTGAGGGCACAAAACAGGCACTCTCTGCCACAGGCATGGGATGATCTCCGTAGTTGGTCACTTCTAAACAGAGGCAGGTGCTATTTACTACTACATTTTATTACATTTATTTACTTTTAACCCATTCAGCCCTGACGCACTACAGCAGGAGATGGGTCGACCATGATAATTCAAGGGTAGTGCCAGATTAGCTTGGCGCCTGTCCACGCCAAGCTAATCTGGCAATACCCTTGAATTATCATGGTCGATCCATTTAATGCAACAGGTGCATAGTCGTTAGATGACGCCTCCAAAATTTGGGAAATACATGCGTCGGGCTGAATGAGTTAACACAATAACTGATTCTTGTAGCAGACGCCTTCAGGTGAGTGAGGTACCTAAAACCGAAAAATGTCTAAAAGCACCAAACTTGATGATTTCTAAACTTTTCCTAAAGAGGTGACAGATTCCACGATCATCCTATGCCTATACTCTTTGCATATTGATGTGGTCAGTTCATCTTTTGCAACTGAATTTACTTGACATTAACAGTGCTAAGACGCTCTATAATATTATTCACTCGATTCTGAATATGAAACAGTAATAATAAATGTGGATGTCTCAAACAAGTTGACTTTAATTTGGGAACTAAATGTCAGAGTGTTGAACATCAAAGGAACTCAAGCAGTGGCACCGCGGGCTGAATCGCTAAAACTTCCTCCGTCAACAGAACCGTAGAATAAAACATAAATCAAGATACCGGCCCATGTGAGCAAGTGGTTCTCGTGTGAACGTCGGCATAAGAGAGGTCAGATTTACGCCGGACGAATCCCAACAACGAACGCCGAGAGCGAAGTCACGGCGGATAACCAGCTTGTGGGCATAAGAGAGGTCAGATTTACGCCGGACGAATCCCAACAACGAACGCCGAGAGCGAAGTCACGGCGGATAACCAGCTTGTGCCGTCAGCATAGACAAAACACTCCAAACATCACCAAGAGGTGTAGCTGTTCATGTGAACCTCTCCACTACCAGCAGTGGACGCAAATTCTGTTTCTGCAATCTCCGTTAACTCATTCTACCCCAGGCACACCACAGCAAGATAAGAATCGACCTGCAACATTTGGGGATTTCGGTGTTGGGGTAGAATGAGTTAATTCAACGATAAAGAACTATTCCAGCCGTAGGATGGAAAACATGGATTCAAAGTGGTGTCCGCAAGAGGCATAGATCCTCATGAGCCCCCGCAGTTGCGGGGGCTCATGATGATCTGTGTCTCTTGCGCACGGGTGATTTTACTGCTTTGTCTCGGCAATGAAGGGGCTAACATGCAGAAAGTAAAGAGAGTCTGTGTCTGTTGCAGTCTGAATGAGCTGGCTGAAGAACTGAGAAGAGAGAGAGAGATAACAGGTTTGAATGTTTCAAGCAACGCCAGTTTAATTGGTGCAGTAAACGCCAGAGACTGCTCAACGGCAAAGAAACGAAACAGATAAGGAACGTTTTATGGTGAACCTCCTGATAGACAAGATAGCGTATAGTTTATGACACGTCTATCCTCCCCTCCCCCACCCCACCCTCCTCACTTTCCCCTACCTCCCACGCAGACGAAGTGCAAGGAACGCCAGAGCAACATATCAGTGCCTCATTCACACACCCACATTTTATAAATTTCTTTTGAAAATATTATATTTTTATCATCATCACCATCACCATCATTATCTACACCTTTACCACTACCATCAGCACTGCACTCACACTAGCAACTACATTATCGTCGTTGTTACGTCTTTCCGCCACGGGCATCCGAGGACATCAGACTTTAAAAGGAAATTTTCAAAGTTTTCTTTTAAAGAATTATTTAAACCAGAAGCACAAGCATAAACACACCACCACCACCACCACTACCACCACCAACAACAACAACAACAACAACAACAACAACAACAACAACAACAACAACAACAAAGTAAACTGCACTGACCTGACGATGAAGTCTGAGCGCGCTTCTATCATGATCTTTTTCTCGTTCATGATGTGTTCTTGCTGGCGAGTCTCTACTATGTGATGTTTCTTCAAGATCTTCAGCGCGTATGTCCGACTAGTGTCGCTGTTTACTTGAACCTGAAGACAAACACAAGACCGTGCATTTAACGTCAGATGAAGTGTTTCAGGCAGACCCGTCCATCTTTCTAGAGGCACAGATTCGGATGAACCCCCTGCAGTTGCAGTTTGTCCCTTGTCATATCCGAAGTTTGTTATTACCCCATTCAGCCCTGACGCCCTACAGCAAGAAATGGGTCGACCATGATAATTCAAGGGTAGTGCCAGATTAGCTTGGCGCCTGTCGATCATGGTCGATCCATCTCCTGCAACTGGTGCATAGTCATTAGATGACGCCTCCAGAATTTGGGAAATACGTGCGTCGGGCTGAATGAGTTAATGAAGTAAATTACTTAGAAAATGTGTAGTCCAGGACCTCTAAAAAGCTTTACTGTATCCGAATTTTGTTTATGAGAATACGCACCCCTCAGTACGGTCTACGATAATTAACATTTCTGATATAAATAGTTAGACCATGTATAACCCCAAATATGAAAAGAAATTGAAAAGTTTCAAAAACCTTTCGACTTACCAGTTCTACTCTACCAAAGCCTCCAACACCGAGTGTGGCCACCATGCTAAGATCTCCCAACTTGAGCTTGGCGTATTCCGAATCCACGCTGCAACACAGCCAAACAGTTTTCGTCTCAACAATCCAGATAAAGAGAGAGAGACAACAGAAATAATTATGACTACGGCATCAGATTTTATACATTTGTATTTCTACCGTGTAAGTCCATTTTTGTGAAAAGCGAGATTTTCATTTTATTGTAATCTTACTTTTCACAAAAACTGGAGTTATTGTCTTTCGCCCTCACACGAAAATCTTGTTTAGGACATTTGAGACTTGATGCATCCGGATACGCGGTTTTAACGCATTCGCGGCCAGCCGCATCCTGACGTTTACTGCATCCGGATGCTGCACGTCTCCAATGAGTTAAAAACCGGGTGTTTTTTGTTTGTTTGTTTGTTTGTTTGTTTGCAGTCACATGACTGATTTGTTACGCACTGTTTGCAACACCAAGATGTGCGTCATAACGACGCAAAGAAACTGCCAGTTTCTGGCTACGTCACTAAACTTAACCCATTCACTGCCAGGCAGAACATAACACTACACTGCAAGAGGCATAGATCCTCATGAGGCCCCGCAAGTGCGGGGCTCATGAGGATCTATTGCCTCTTGCTGGCATCATTCATATCCTTACGTCTCAAGCAGCCGGTGCTATCTCACAGTGATTCTCGTAGGCTTAACCCTTTGGTTGTCGGTAGTGCTCTTTCTCGAGGTGATTCCTGCCGGAATCACCTCGAGAAAGAGCACTACCGACAATCAAAGGGTTAAAAAAAACTTATATTTCAGTTGTTGGCTGTGTAGTGGTTAGCAAGACTATACAGAGCGAACTTCTGTTTGACTTTGACCGCAGGCATGCACTACTGTTGTATTTTTTTTGTTGTTGAAAATTCGTCAATCGATGGAACTTGTTTGATATGCTGTGATTCAGTCTGTGATGTGTACTAAATTTATGACAATGCTGTGGTCTATCACATCATACGTATATGACTAGCAAGCAATACTGTTTTTTCTTTAATGTCTTAATTTAATTATTATGTCTTAGCATTATTTATTATACGTTTTCGCTATTCTGAGTGTGTCTGAGTTTGAATGACACCGGACCCTAAGGCCAATGACGCAAATGTTTAATTATTTTACACTGAAACACCTGGCAAGAAATTGTCTTTCATTTGTTTGTTTTTTTACATTTCCAGATTTTGATGAGAGGTACCAACGAAAAGAGTGCACTTCGAGCTGAAAAGCGCAGAAATCTCAGAGCAACACACAACAGTTATGCATTATATTCTAATTTGCAGAAAACAGGACCCCGCCAGCAGCGGTAGAGCTGTGCAGACACCTGCCCATTGCCAGCCTATAAAGTTATAATGCCTGCTTGGAAAAATGCAGTGGCATAAGCTGCGTTTAACTTGAACATCAAAAGAAACTGTTAAGCTACACAAACCGCAAGGCTGATAAAATGGAAATGAGAAGAAGTTTTGAATGTAAAGAAAACAATAATTTGTTATAGCAGACTGATAAAACGCAAATGAAACGCTTAAACTTTCGAATGTAAAGAAAACAAAATGTGTTACCGCAGACTGATAAAGTGCAGAGGAGTCAACTTTTTTTTAATTCAAAAAGCACATTATAATTGTTTAACCCCCTCACTGCCAGGAAAAGCTAAACGCAGTCCGTGCAAGAGCCATAGATCCTCATGAGCCCCCGCATTTGCGAGGGCTCATAAGGATCTATGCCTCTTGCTGAGACCAATTTGCATCCATTTTCTTTGGGCGCCGAATTAATAAAGATTTTAGGAACACAGTCTGCGACCCCTGGCAGTGAACTGGTTTAAGACACACAATTATTTACGAGTTTACACTCGTAAACCCCAGCGTTCAAAAACCTGAAATCTTGACCTCTACAGGCTTATAAATAAAAACAGCACCGAAGCGAAAAGGCGGCAACCCGTGTGGCTGTTGAAATATGACTCTTCAAAATGATATGGTTTCAAATGTGTGCCTCACTCCTGTGTCCATGAGACATGATAAGAACGATGTTTATTACATCAAAATATGATGCAACAATTTTTTGGTTATATTCTTCAGGTACGCACAGATTTATGTTCCCTGCCGAGACATCGTGCCGGTCGGTGCCGCTTCTGACCCTTGCACGTGTGTGTGTGTGTGTGTGTGTGTGTGTGTGTGTGTGTGTGTGTGTGTGTGTGTGTGTGTGCGCGTGCGTGCGTGCGTGCGTGCGTGCGTGTGTGTATGTGTGTGTGTGTGTGTGTGTGTGTGTGTGTGTGTGTGTGTGTGTGTGTGTGTGTGTGTGTGTGCTGATCAGTGATTTTCGGCCTAAGGCCGCAAGGTCCAAAGTCACAGACCAGCACACACAGATCTCTAGAGTGCGTTTGTAGGGCAACGAGGAGCGAACTCGGGACAACAGACTGACAGATGTGGGTCATGGATTGGAAGAAAGGGCGGGGAAAGATGGAAGATGGAAGTTGGGCATGGGTAGGGGTGTTTGGCTCCAAGATAAACGATAACAGAAACCGCAAAACTGACAACATCCCAGAAGCAGACCAGTCCCGCACTTAGGTCTTATAAGCAGAAACCCGAAAAAACAAAGCTCGAAGATAGAAACGAAGAAGCTCTAACCCTTTCGGTGTCAGCACTGAGCGGCTTTTGTCGCGACGATTCCTGCACTGAGGAATAATCGAGACATTAAAAACCGCTACCGACACTCAAAGGGTTAAGCCCGTCTGGATTAATCTCTTCACTGCATTGACTGTCGAGGCGAACACCACCAACGGCAGGACGCATAGACTCTCATGAGGCCCCCGCAATCGCGGGGGCTCATGAAAGTCTATGTTTCTTGTTGTCGAGTTCACTTCTAGACATGTTTCTCAAGCGGATGGGCTATTTAACGATCAGTCTGCAATGGTATTAGAAGCTATTGACAGTGAAGGGATTAAATCAGATATTCCTTTTATTTAGCCGAGCGCAAACTACAAATCTAAAAAATGCAATAAATAGAAATGTGCCCAATTCGGAATTCCAGCAATGTTAAATCCAAGCTTTGGCCTACTGCTGATACCAAAAAGAAATGCTCCAAAGAACCAAACAGACAGCGGTGAACATGCGCAGTGTATACAGGCATTATGTATGTAAATTAGTTGCCTCACAAGTCTCGTTCTGAGTCAGATCTTATCACACGACTATCCTGACAACTGTCGGCGGAAGTCCAGTCGCCTTCACTGCTGCTACTTCCGGACGACAATAGGGACTCACTCGAACTGTAGAATCGGAGTTTCAATAATTTGGAAATTAAATAATACACACATGCAAATTACAAAGTACCGTCAAGCTGGGTTTTTTCAGATGCTCATGTGCGGACAAGTAAAGGCATGAACATTATTTAAATACACATCCCACTGCAAGTTACACCTAATTGTTTCAAGTTTGTGTTGTTGTTGCGCAGTTACCGAAGAACAAATTTCGATGTCAGCTATTGCTGACGTTTCATGAAGTCACCCATCACATACAAATCTGTACGAAAATTATATCTTAATATTTAGTTTAGGGAACAGGAAAGTCAAACGAACCAACCGTTAACCAGTGACACGTGCATTTAAAGCAGGAAAGAGATACAATACAGAATAGTCCCTACAAGAACAATATAACACCAAGTGCGTGTTAGCTGCGAGTATATATGTATTTTACGACACAGCAGATAGATGATTGTGCCCACCTCCCGTTAGAAACAAACGTGTTCTAGATAGAATAAGGACGACATAATCGAACTAAACAAAATGAAGAATGTGTCATACACTTACCCAGCAATGTTTTCGTCGTCTTCGTATATATGCTTGAGATTGTCAAGTGTGCTGATGAGCTGCAAGTATGAACTGAAAAAGAAATCAAGATAAATAAAGTTCTTATTTCATTTGCAAGACTCTAGTAGAGAAAGATATAATGGGTGACTGTTAGTGCTTATGTATATGATAATGTAAAAAGCAGGTGGGAAAAAGCAGTGATAATGGAGAGAGCAGCAGCACTGACCAATCATCATATATATCTATTTGGTCTAAGCGCACATAAAAAACCTCACAGACAAAAGGGCACAGTGGGGGGTGGGGGGGGGGAGGGGGGATGGGGGAGAGGGGGGGATTACTAAGTACATGCAGTAAATAAGTGACAGGAATCGTCACAGATACAGGAATTCCAACCGCTTGAGCCATGGTGGAAATTTTGAATCATTTAGATCTAGGTCCCCCTGTTGGGGGTTCAGATTGTATTGGCCATTGCGGACGGCTGTTGACTGAAATAAAGGAAAACTGAATACAAATTAACATTGAAACTAGCTGATAAAAAAAAATCTCGCAACTAAACGGCCAACTGCAATTCTAGTGGGAGTTTGACCAAATTATAGTTAAAACTGCAACTTATGACGCGAAAGGAAGTATTCTCTGGCCTGTAATTCTGGACGTTACGCCCCAAGAATTAAGGTCCAGAGTCCAGTTGCATTATTTGTGAGCCTAGTCCTGTGCCAGCCACTAAGCAAGGTGCTCCGTCATCCAACTGACCATCTGATTCACAGGTCAGCACACAAACGCATGCGCAAAAAGAATTAGTTTATGATACTGTATGACACTTACTCTCTGTCAATAACGAGGCAGTCCACGCCTTTGGTGTCTGAGGCAATGATGTTGGCTGTTCGAACGTCTTCCCTGCAACACACATAACGTAAGATCTAGAAATGCCAATCAGTCTGCTGTAACGGCAAAAATATTACTGCAGTAAAAGATGTGTGCCGCTCTGTGATTTTGGACCTTATAGCATCAACCGTAAAGTTCAAAGTCATAGACCAGCACACACGTATGCAACAATATAACCCCTTCACTGCCAGGTGACACAACTTGTGTTCTTGAAATCAGTTTTGATTAACGCCAGCGGCGAAGAAGCGTGGATAGAAAGAGGCTTCAGCAAGAGGCACAGATTGTATACGCCCCCGCAATTGAAGATCTATACCTCTTGCATTTGGGTTCAATTTTCTCGGCTGCGAATGGGATATTAGTACTGTATCAGCCCCCCCCCCCACCCCCACCCCCCAAAAAAACCCAACAACACCCAAAAGCAAAAACAACAAAAAACAACATCAAACAAACAAAAAACAAACACAATAACCAACAAACCACAACCAACCAACCAACCGACCGACCAACCAACCGATCGACCGACCGACCAACCAACCAACCAACCAACCAACCAACCAACCAACCAAAACACCAATACCAACATCAACACCACAACAACAAAAACAACAACAAAAACAACAACAAAAACATCAACAACAGAGGCGTTTACAAGAATGGCACGATGCAAACTTTCTCTTCCCTCCTCCCCCTCACACTCACCCCCCCCCCCTCGACCACACTAGGTTGTCTCCCTCGATTCACTACCGCTATCAGCGGTAGCGAATCGAGGGAGACAACCAGTGTGCAACCACTCTTGATAAATCAATACACAAAAAGGTCACACAAAATTTGCGCTTAGCACAATGTTGCAAATAAGTGTAAATGATGTGATCGCTTACGCTGAAGCCCATTAAAATCTCCTTTTCGATAAACAAACAAACAACAAAACAAACACGCAACAACCAACCAACCAACCAACCAACCAACTAACCAAAAACAGGTCAATCACAACTTAGCGAAGTTTTAAAAAGACTGTTCTGTTTCTCAATGCCATTTATTTTGCCCGAGACAATGTTCGTAGCGCGATGATTTAAATTCCATTTAATGTTGGCCACGCGATTAAAAAAAATAATCTCGGGTTAACCTGTGACCGATCTCAAACTCAATGCGCAAAAGCCGTGCGCAAGCCAACAGCGGCCGACGTCGGCCTGATGGCCTTTGCGCAATGGGAAGTGAAGCAACCAAAAAAAAAAAAAAGTATAACCAATATCTGTAGATGCATCGAACGAAAAAACTCCAGACGAAAATGACAGGTAAGCCTAAGTTACTGCCAACAAGTCTCATCACGGCATTTGCCATGGCGTACGTCAATTTTTTTCACACTGGTCGTGGCCCTTTCAATTCCAGCACCATCCACGAGCGATGAATCGATCGTGCATGGTAGCTTATAGCTAGAGCAGACGATGAACGTAAGCCACAGAGAGCACTGCGACGGCTATAAGTGCAAGCTCTATTAAACAGGCACAGTCTCTGACGTAGACTGTCGTCAGTGATGCATCGTAATCACGTCATATGCATTGGGCCGCCATGCGTCATCATAATATGACGTAACATCATTTAGCTGCCATGCGTTATAATTTTTACGTCACACGCTGTGGAAAACACTGCGCGTGAAGTCAAATTGTAACGTACCGCACCTGCCTGCGTCCGAGACAGTTCTAACTCATTCGAGACGTGCCGCATCCGGATACGCGGCATAAAGCCGCGTATCCGAATGCAGCACGTCTCGAATGTGTTAAAACCTGCATTACAGGTCTCAAGTGGATGTCATCTTTATATCAACACAATCTACCCCGCTCAAAGACAAAACCTACCAGTGTGACGCCAAATTATTTATCCAAGCAACTAACATGGTCGATCCATCTCGGGGGACTAGAGCGTAGTTCAACAGACCACAGACGATTTTTATACAATGAGCACTAGTGATATATCAGCATTGGACGTGAAAGGGTTGGCACAACAAATAACGGTAATCCCGGATCATTAATGTCACTCGATCGAATCTCGAATGCGCTAAATGTGCCATTTGTTGTCAGAATCAGGCGTGGTCCTTGTCTCGTACATCATCTGTGGTTGATGTGCGCAAAAAATGCCTTTTTTTAAAATCCAAGCAGCACAGATCATCATGAGCCCCCGCATGAAGCGGGGGCTCATGAGGATTTATGCTACCTGGCTGGCTGTAGTTGAATATGTGTTTTTCGTTCAGTCAAAGGAGGAGTCTCTGGGCCATTATTCTAATCAGAACACAGGTGATGATCTTTTGGCAAGGTTATATGTCACTTGGTTAACTTTTTCTCGCTTAACTTTTATGCTGTAGGTTATGGTGTTCACTGCGAAGGTAATATATCACGAGGCGTGGGGGTCTGGTGGGGGAGGGGGTTGGGTTGGGGGTCTTGGGGGGGAGGGGGGAGGGGGCGGGGAGATGGAGGTCGGGACACAAAATGTCTTAACTAAATAAAACTCGCAACCTTCTTGTAGAAGTGTACGTGCGTGCTAAATGAACTTTGGGTGTTTAGCCGTATTTTACTCGTATTTTTTTCACGTTGGATATGCGTTCTCATGTCATGCTGTTATTCAAATACGTCTAACGCTACCAGACGGCTCTGACAATGGCAATTGTGGTCGTCGCTGTCAACTGATCCTTGCGCAATTTGCAGACAAATGATCAACAGTTCGACGATTAGACGATGCTGACGTGTGTAGTCGAGTCTTATGTCATAAAAAAAAAATATCTGGAAAGCCTGATGTATGGAAGACAGATTTCAATGGAGTCAACAAGAGGCATAGACCCTCATGAGCCCCCGCACCTGCGGGGGCTCATCAAGATCTATGCCTCTTTGAACTGTTTGGAATTCGATGTGTCCCAACAGAGAAGGCGCTAAATTCGAAAAATAAAAACAACAACTCGTTTACAAGGCATCAGGTTAGACAAGTGCTTACCCTTGCAGAGCTCTCTCACCAAAGAAGTCCCCTTTGGCCAAGTATCGTATCGTCTGCTCGTCCTGTGTCTTGGAGTTGCGTTTCGTTACTTTAACCTGCACAAACAAGACATTCAAGACCACTGAGTACATGATATACTGTGGCAGGCGGCAGACTGACCATGGTAGTTTAAGAGTAGCTGCATTTGTCCTCAAAACGTTTGCAAAACGGATATTAGAGAAAAAAAAGAAGAAAAAAAAAAAAAAAAAAAAAAACCCAACAACTAAGAAGCCTTGAAAGCAGACGTTGTTGAGTACACCAGGTCAGTCTAAATGATTTGTCAAACTGCAGTCAACTTCGCTTATAACAAGGTCGGATATAACACAAGTCGGATAAAACAACACTTTTTCAGAGGCCCTGACCACGCTATTTCTATGTAAATACTTTGTTTCTATTATTTAGAAAACAACAACAAACAACAACTACGGATACAACAAGACGTTTGGGTCCTCTGGCATTTTATTATTTTCGAATTTTACTGTATATCAGCAAATTAATATCTGCCAAGAGAAAAAAGTCGAATTAAACATTCAGTTTAACCCATTCAGCCCTGACGCACTACAGCAGGAGATGGGTCGACCATGATACTCATTTTTCAAGGGTAGTGCCAGATTAGCTTGGCGCCTGTCGGCGCCAAGCTAATATGGCTCTGCCCTTGAATTATCATGGTCGATCCATCTCCTGCAACAGGTGCATAGTCGTTAAATGACACCTCCAAAATCTGGGAAATACGTGCGCCGGGCTCAATGAGTTAACGCTAATTTATACAGTGCGTCCGGTCGCACTGAAATCGAAAAGTTCGAAGTCGGAACACTCTATGTCTAATGTGTTTTTCATTTTTATTTTTTTAAATTATTTTTTAAATATATTATTTTGCGGTTTGATCTCTTCCATTTTATTTAGTAGTAGAGCGAACCATTAGCAAGATTAACCTGATATATAATTATTCCCGTGGGATAGACTCTACTTCGGAAGTCTAATAATTATGATAAGATTTCCGGGCTCGAAGTATCTAGCAAATGGATTCTGACGTATTCTTCTTCAGTTCTATCCGTAAGTTTAATCATATGCCTATCAAACCATAAGATGACAGACATATGGTTTGATGCATGTGTGAGAGTCTGTGATTTTGAACCTTACGGCTTGGTCCAAAATCACACAAGGAAGATAATTACTTTTGCACCGAGTTAAGTGATTACTTGATTAATTGATGAATTTCTGAGATCTGACACAGTGCATATTGCGATTGCATTAGGTACCCCAGAACGTTTTTCTTGCGTAAAACCATTATTTATCATTATACACTATGCTCGCAAAGAAAAATTACCAGCCCCCCCCCACCCCCTCCCCCCCCCAAAAAAAAAAAAAATAATAAATAAATAAATAAATATCCACCCATCCGATGCCGCTGTGACGCTTTTTTCAGTGCTTAAACGAAAGACCAGCGAACACCACACCACCTCTGTCCAGGGGGGTGGGGGGTGGAGGGGGGCATAGACGCTCGTGAGGCCCCGCAGTGGGGAGGGGTTCACGATGACGACCCTATGCTCCGTGCTGGACAAATCTACCATACATCTGTGGACATAATCTGTCTGTGGGAATGCCGGAATCTAGGATGAGTTATCTAGAAGTCAAGAGGGAACCTTACTTCTTCATCAAAACTACAACTCAAGTGCTTTAAGGATTGCACAATCTTCACGATCTTCATCCCTGCAGCAAAAAATCAATCTCTGCAAGAGGCATAGATCCTCATGAGCCCCCGCAACTGCGGGGGCTCATGAGGATCTACGCCTCTTGCCTGAATAATGTACATCAATGTACACGTTTCTCAACTAAAGTGACTGAGAGGATCATGGAACATTCTACCAACGATGCTTCTTCAGCCGACTTGGGCAAAGACAAGATGTAGGACACTCAATGTAAATACTTCTCCGTCCGACGAACATAGACGGAAAAAGACAGAAAGTGGTCCGGCCTGCAGTGGACAATATAGATCTGTGCCTCTTGCAGACAGGAAAGAGCATGACCGTAAAACCGTATTATCAGCGAAAATGGGGCTGGCTTTTGAACTCGTAAACTTTACATGAAAACGCTCAGTGTTTGTGAGTGCGGAATGCGAAGCCCCCAAGCAAGAAAAAGGGTGGTGTTCGTAACTTATGTAGGACTGTTTCAGCGGACAGGTTTAAAAAGATTAGACCCAAAGACGCAAACTAATGCAGCTGTATTCTTTCAAGGACGCGGAAACTTGAAAGCAATGCACTGTAAAGCATGGTACGTTTTATGAAGACTGAAACAAAAGTTTCATTCTGCCATACACAGCCGGCAGTGAGTAAAATACACTGAATGAATTAGCAGAGGTTTTCCATTAATCAAACGTAGCTCAAACATTGCACGGACTTCAAACATTTCGGGGATTCATCCAGTCCGCTCCATTTGCAAGACGAACTTGCTGTCTTACTGCAGCCGCAGAGGCTCATGAGAATATATATATAATCATGTCCCATGCTCGCAAAGAGTTGCCTTATCCGGTATTGACAATACCACGACGTATGCCGCAGTGGTAAATGCAATCCAGAGAAATGGTTCCTTACATACTACATAGTCATTCTCGCACAGCTTACTGTCATTACTTACTGTAAAGGGCTCAACCTACTGTCTTTGATCTATTCAGCGGCAGCGAATCGAGGGAGGCAACCAGTGTGTTGTCTCGTTCTGAGCGCATATATTTCCATTACGTACGTAGGCCGTATTATTGTGGTGGACGTTTTCCCCACGTTTGCAAATACTAAGTACAAGTCTTTTTTTTTTTTTCGCTATTGAAACGTTTAGCAGTCACATTTTTCTTCAGAAATTGACTAATCTAACTGCAACGATAATATTTGACTCACCTTTCCTTTGGCGATGATGTAGAAAGTGTCACCTCGGGCGCCTTGCCGGATTATGTAGTCGCCGTTGTTGTAATGTGCCTGTGAGACAAATATAGGACATAGGAATTAACAAAAGTAATTGAAATTGGTGTGCTGGTCTGTGATTTTGGACCTTACGGCTGAAAGCCGTAAGGTCCAAAATCACAGACCTGCACACAAATTATATTATTATTATTATTATTATTATTATTATTATTATTATTATTATTATTATTATTATTGACCTCACATGAAACGTATTTTACGACTGTCTTGATGGCCAGAGTCGTCAAATTTGTAAAATGAAACTATTTTGTCGTGTTTCTTGGTCTCGGTGTTAAAATGTAAGTTTTTTTTTTAAATTGTTTGTTTTCTTACCTCTTCTAAAACATCCGCGATTTTGCTTAGCGTCTCCTCTGGTAACCCTTGGAATGTAGGCACACTGAAACACATAAAGCAGCAAAAAACACGTTACGTGATATCTTTAATTAAATTGTCACAGTTAACCAACCACATCAGAGGCAATTTGACAACATAAAAATCAACTTTAGGAAACAGTGAGTTGCGCGGAGGAGTACATTAAAGTTGGGTTTTTTTAAAAGTTTTTTTTTTTATAAAAAAAAAAGCAATTTGTAGCTCGTCTTTTTTCGCATAGTGCTATATTTGAAATCTATCTTTCATCCCCCCCCCCCCCCTTTTCCCGCATCCTTTTTTTGTTTTTGTTTTTTTGCGCAAGCCGGCAACTCACTTAAATCTAAAATCACTGAACCTCAAAGCACAGTTCTCTCCCCTTAACACTGCTTATGTTTACACTTGCGTTTACTTTCCTAACCGGTGAAATTAATTGAGGCACTGAAGCGCAGGAATTACTGCCTGGTATTCTAACAATAAATCAAGCAGTTACGAGCGTGTTTGCTTTGAACACACTCGAGACGTGCTGCATTCGGATACGCGGCTTCATGCCGCGTATCCGGATGCGGCACGTCTCGAATAAGTTAACATATTCAGCCCTGAGAGTGATACCCTACAACAGGAAGTGGTTGGGCAATGATCAACAGGTTCAAGGGTGGTGCCAGAATAGTGGCTTGGCGCCTCAAGGCGCCAAGCTATTCTGGCACCACCCTTGAAGTATCGTCGTACTAACTTTTGAATAGGTATTAGTCTCCACAGCGAACACATCCAAAATATATAGAAATGTCCACTTTAGTGGCTTAATGTGCCGAACTGTCGTCCATTGAAGCCGCAGGAAAACGGACAATAGTACAGTCTGACAGAACCGGAATGCCGACCCGGCCCCCCCCCCCCCCCCCCCCCGTAAAGTTTGTATTTACTCATTCAGCCCGACGGCCTCATTTCCCAAATTTTGGAGGCGTCATCTAATGACTATGCACCAGTTGTACGAGATGGGTCGCCGACCATGATAATTCGGCAAGGGCAGTGCCAGATTAGCTTGGCGAGGACACTGCAAGCTAATCCTGCACTACCCTTGAATTCATCATGGTCGACCCATCTCCTGCTCAGTGTAGTGCATCAGGGCTGAATGGGTTAAATGAATTAACTCATTTGAAACGTGCCCTATCTGGATACCGTGATAAAACCGGGTCTGATTCGAAATTGAGAAGCACGTTTTGAATGTGTAACTCAGATTAAAATGAGTCCGACAGAAAGAGGTTTTCGGGGAGATAATGAGGATGTAGGATAAGTCCAGATGGGCGGCATTTCGTGAAAGCGACTGTTTTTTCTCATATTAATTTTTATTTTCTCAGTAATATATATACACGACTTGACTGAGCGCACTTTCACACCACGTAGTGCACTTAACCGACTAGTGCGCATGCGCGACCCGTGCATACGGTCACATATGCTATTCTCATTCTGAAAAAAAGACGCTCCGTTCGCAGCCTTGATTTTCAACCCGGATAAACTTCCTCAGCTGGTGGATATACGAATTCAGATAGCGCATATTTTTTTGCAAGGAAGAGACATAGATTTTCATGAGTCCCTGCAGCTGCAGGGACTCATAAAAATCTATGCCTCTTAGCAGGTGGCGGCCATGCGGCCTGTAAACGGTGTACTCATGATTACAGAAATTCCGCCACGAAGGAAGGCACAGGGGAATTACGGTAGTGGGTGGATCCCTAGAGACAGCTGGAATTTAATCACTTCATCTCCGGCTTCAAAGCGACCTTCTCCAGGAATGAAGAGTTAACATTCACTCAAGTGGCCTCGCATCAATAGCTGCGGAAGTGACATATAGCGTTGCCACTATGACACTTTCGCAACTATTGATGGGGGCGCCTTGAACGAGTGCCGGCATAGTTCACAACATCAGTCTCTTTATGAATGTTTTTGGTCTTGTCTTGTAATGATGCTGAGCAAAATGACTAACTTAAGTATTGCGGTTTAATTATGAAGTCTGAATTTAGTAAAATGAAGGATTTTTTGCCCTTCTTCTTTCAAAGGTAAGTTTGTATGCAAGTCCAACTTCGTGAAAAGCAATATTTTCATTGCATTACAATGAGAATCTTGCTTTTCGCAAAAATGGACTAATCTCTTTAGCTTTTCCAGAACAGATATATTTAACTCATTCAGTCCCGACACACCAAAGTAAGACATGGATAGAGCATGATAGGCGCCAAGCTATTCTGGCACCACCCTTGAACTGTTATGCTCGATCTGTCTCTAGAATTGCAATACTACAGACCATCAGAGGGCAACTTCAAAATTTGGGGATTTTGGTTCTGGGATGTAATGTGTTAACGTACCTGAATGGTTTAGCGCCCCTATGGGTAAGCGGACACTGTTATCTGACATGGTACCCTTAGAGCTGTTCTTAATTGGACGAACTCTTGATCGGCAAACCTAGATCGGAAAAGATCGGCAATCTTTTGGTTTGTTTCTTAATTGAGTTTGAATGAACCTAGGCGAACTTGAGCAAACCAGGTTTGCCATGGTTCTCTTCAACTTAAGTGCTTGATTCGGCTTACCTACTGTCTGCGAAGGTGTTCAAAATGGCTGCCGCTATGTCGCTTCGCGATTTGAACGATTTTTGTTTTTGTACTCCTTGCAGTAGCGATCCCACAAACAGCGTTGCGCCTCCCACAAATCAATAAAAATAGGTCTTGTTCTTCGCACGAGTGAAATATCGCTGTCCGCCATAGTTGTTTGTATCGGTGACTATCTTCTTATCTCCAACGCAGAAGAGGGTAAATGTTTTGACCAATCAGAGAAAAGGTTCGATCGCTCGACATGTCGAGCGAACGTTTTCCGACAGCGAACTATGGTTTGCCGAGGTTCGTGAACTACTTCGAACTAGGTTCGCCGTATCTTTAGATCGTCCAATTAAGAACCAACCTGGTTCGCCCGAGATCGTGAACTCTAGATTGTCAGAGTTCGCGAACTAAGATTCGTTTAGTTAAGAACAGCCCTTAAGCTATCATTGTCGATTGTGCTGACACCGAAATACGCCAGAACCAGTGCTACTTGTTTTATGTATCGTGAGTCAGTTAGAGCATTTGAGATATCAGTCGGTAAACTACTTTGTAGGGGCCCATAACCGTTCAGTGAGCCGTGTCACGAACAGTACAGATAAAAACACGGCTTTTTATTAAATATATTCGACGGAAAGAGGTACTGAACTGCGAGTAAATATCTGCAAAACAGATCGAAGAAATATATATTCTCTACGCTTGACTGATGATATGACATGGAACGCAGCGGGGGTGATAAACGTGGATTTTGCCAACTGAGCGGCTTTAAAACATTTAATTCCGCATCCGTAATATTACTGATGGGATAAACAAGTATCAAAGAAACTGGCAGGAAACTGACGAGCATTAATTAATGTGTTAGCCATGGTCGCGCCACTGCACTCTAAAAAAAAGTCAGCCGCTCATCGCGGCTGAATTCTTGTTCCTAATTTTGCTATAAGCCAAATAGCTTACATAAACAGGTGCAGTCGGGACTGTGAAAAAGTGTTGTAATGTCCAAAGTGTGTTATATCTGACCCTGGGATAAGCAAATTTTATGTGTGCCATTTCAGTAACACGGCCTTGTTCACTCGTGCTCATATGTGTATCAGTTAAAACTGAGATTTTGGGCCTTAAGGTCATAGATCAAAATCAAGAACCATTATAGAGTTGTAAGGTCTGGAATCACAAACCGTAGTGTCCAAAATCATAGTCTACCACACAAGTTATACTCTTTTGATTATAGTGCTAAAAGTTGACTCTAAGCCTCCAGGGCCCAGCTACATAAATGAGCGTAGTCCTGCGCCAGCCACTAAGCAAGGTGCTCCGCTATAGCGGAGCACCCTAATGGCTGGCGCAGAACTAAACTCACTCATGCCCCCCCCCCCCCCTCATCCCTAGTGTATGCACACCTTCCTCGTGTTGCCCGTCTCTGCTGGAACAGGTGATGTCCCTATTTAGTGAAAACTTAGCATCTGTCGCGGGCGATCAGACGGTATACCACCTTCCTGGCAGATGCCCGGCCCCTGATCCCCCTACTTATAATTACCCCCTTTGTGCATGAAGCCATGAAGTGTACAGAACCGGTGGACAACTAGCTTGAATTTTCCCCTCCTTCTGAATAAAGTCATTATTACTGGACGCAGGTTGTGTTTCTGAAATCATTGTAAATTCAACGTCAAAGATCACAAGCCGTCAAAGAAGCGTAAATACTTTGTGGTTCCAGCAAGAGGTATAGATCCTCATGAACCCCCGCAACTATGGGGGCTCATGAGGATCTATACCTCTTGCATTTGGGTGTGTTCCGTTTTTCACTTTTCACTGAAGTCTAGCTTGCAACACGCCGACAAAAGTCTTCTCAGATTAACTCATTCTACCCCAACACCGAAATCCCCAAATTTTGCACAGGACACAGATCGACCATGATAGTTCAAGGGTGATGCCAGAATAGCTTGGCGCCCATAGGCTATCCTGGCATCACCCTTGAACTATCATGGTCGATCCTTATCTTGCTGTGGTGTCTGTCTGTGGTAGAATAGGTTAAACGACAGCCTAGCATATCAGCCCATTACGGACACACCACAGCTGTATAGAGGATGGCCACGGCAGTTTAAGGGTCGTGCCTGATCAGTTTGGCGCCTGGGGACGGTTTGCCAAAAGATTCCATTAGCGATCCATTCTATTCCATCGTAATTGGCCCTAATGAAGTGTTGCGCAATTAGGCTCTAAATATAAACCTGCCTCTCGGTTGTCAATTTGTCAGCCTCACTTAAAAAAATAAAAATAAAATCCTGAGCCGATTTCACTTAATTGCCAGCAAATTACCAGCAAACTCCTAGGCGCCTAAGAGCTCTTTGTTTACGGAGCCAGCGCCAAATGAAATAATCTGTTATGACCGCTGGGGTTCTTTGTGGGGAGGGGAAGAGGGAAGAGCACACGAGCACACCTTGGGAAATTGCTCCTTTTTACCTGCATGTATATTTATGCGCGGGCCAAAAGCCCTCCCAAGCCACCTGTAAAATACCAACACAGACCCTCAACCGGCCCCTACATATCTGCAAGAGGCAATCGATTCTCATGAGCTTTTGCAGGCGCAGGGGCTCGTGAGAATCTACGCCTCCTGCTGGTAGCGATCCGGCATCAATTAGATGGCTGCAGACGCGAAACAAGGACCACGACTCCACCCCGTAAAGGCAAAAGACACTAAGTCCATTTTTGTGAAAAGCGAGATTTTCATTGCATTACAATGAAAATCTTGTTTTTCCACAATAATGGACTTACTGTCTTTTGTAATATAATGAAAATATTGTTCTCCTCAAAAATGGACTCACTGGACCATTTGGAGTTGGGATCGGCTCCACTGCTTTTGGTTGTATTAAAGTTCGACTCAGCTTCTCGGAGGGAAATTGTTATGTCGTTTTCAACTCTTCACTGCCAAGAATTATGAATACTGACACTGAATCCAACCGCAAAAGGCATAGATCCTCATGAGCCCCCGCAGTCGCCGGGGCTCATGAGGATCTATGTCTCTTGCTGAGACCAATGTGTCTCCGTGTTTCTTGGACGGTTGTAGCTTTTGGTCGCTGACTGAACGAATTTTTCAGAAACAAATTTTCATGCGGCCACGGGCACTTTCGCGTCTGTACACAACGCGTGAGACTTCTCAAGAGAGATTATTTCAAAATGGGCTGCGTTCCGTGAGTAATTTACAAAAGATTTGCATTCTCTTTTCTCGTATCTCGAATTTCTTACTGCGAAGTCAATGATATCTGTCAGTGGCGTGTTCTTGTTATGCCTTTCAAATTCAGAGCCAGTAGTGGCGTGGCTTACATTTAGAATCATTTGCAAAAGTGTAACTTGAGTCGTGAGGGATGGAACAGCATTTGACGTTTCATTCAGGAGTTGTCCGTTAAAAGCATGCAGATCTCCCCAGGCGCGGTGGAACACTGAGTCAGTAAAGCTAAATGCAGTTTGCTGTTTGAGATCGAGTTACAAAACACGCGTCTTCACGATAACAATTACTTAGGAACATTCCTTGGCATGCCCACAAGCCCCAGTCAAAAGAAAATTAGAAAGCTGACTAAAATGTCCCTCAGGTCCATCTCCTCTCATCAACTCCGTGAAAATACGGAAAGGATGGACAAAGCTGTGGACTTTTAGGAAACAACTTGCATAAGATTGTCTCACTTTCACACCCAATGTAATGACTTTCGCAGAGGCTGTATAAAGATTGGGTACCAACAGAGGGAGATAGATAAGCCATGACGGATCAATCGTAGTGCCAGGGTACCATGGCCTGAAGCATTGGAAGCTTAAACTCAAGTAATAAAGACACGTGTAACTCATTTAGAATTAAAGTCAGTAATAACTTGACTTTGAGATCCTGAATGATTTGTCCGAAACGACTGCCGGCGTATCAACTTTGAGAGAAAGCTCGACGACATAATAATTCAAGGGTAGTGCCGGATGAGCTTGGCGCCTTCCCAAGGCGCCAAGCTCATCTGGCACTACCCTTGAACTATCACGGTCGAACCACCTCCCTCCCGCTCTGGTGTCTGAAGTGTACACATATTCTAATTGCTGTACCGTAGCAGATTCTCTGGCATTCCTGAACCCCGGCCGAGCGCTGACTGAAATGTCCAAAAGTGCCTCACATCCCGGTACTCATCCGGCTCCGGATCCGGAAGAATACCTGTCCAGCAGGCAAAGAATCATCGGGCCACGTCGGTCGCATTTAGCTTGGGCACGGCCGTGCGCGGGCTCAATTGCGGCCGGCGTCGGCCCGCGGACCTTTTACGTACTTAGTATGGGCTGGAGGGGCTGTTTATCAGGAAAGCCATCTTTTCCACCACTGCGCCAAAGGGACAGAGGGGGAAGCGGTGAAATTGAAGTTCAGGACAATGGTTATAATGAAAGGTATGCATGCCTACCCACAGGCATTTGACGTTGAAATAATGAAGGAAGAGGCAACTGAATGAGGCGCTTAAGGACAGGCCAAGTCAAACTGCCACGCTAACTACGTTTCACTTAATACGGTCGACATATCTTCCGTTCAGTAAGTTTTGACGCTAAATGCGACGGATTGGAACTTCTGAGTTCATGATAGACAAGGGTAATGTGTTAGTATTTAAAAAAAAAAAAAAGTATTCCCACCATTTGAGACAATACAGTTTTTCTTATCTTACATCTCATTTTATTGTTCTGGAAACGATGATTGGATCCAATCCCTAAAACTTTAAACATTCAAACCAATTCAGTGTCTATAGTATCTGCGAAACGCACCTAACAGTTCAGTATCGCACGTGAACCTCCCCAAGAATTTTTGCAGAAAAGCATGGGACATTTGGCCAAAGGCATAGAGCCTCACGGGACCCTGCCACTGCAGGGAGTCATGAGAATCTATATCTCTTCCGGATGAAAAGCATCGCCGGTTTGCCTCTTGGTGCTACGTCTCTGTTCAACCTCATATTAACCCATTCAGTACCAGCTGACAAAGACTGTTTTTCTTCAATCCTCGTTAATTCAAGACCAAAAAAACCCCTAGCTGTCCCAGGAACATGCATTTAAAGTGGTGTCTTCAAGAGGCATAGATCCTCAGGTTAAGGTGAACGGGAATATGGACTGTACGCCGTGGCAGGTACATACAGCACAAAATTGTAATGCTCCTCATTATTTTCGACCACGTAGCGCTGACTTAAGCGACCTGTACAAATATGATGGTGTCTATGCAAGAATGCTGTCTGGCGTGGGTACTGCGGGAGGAGAATGGCCAGACTTACAGGGACCGGGAAGTGGAGAACAACACCCACCAATCAAGTGAACAAGGGTATATGTTTTAAATGTGGTAGTGGCAGTCACATTCTCCCCAAGACTCATGATTCGGAAGATTTCATTGTAACGGAAACGTTTCTTCGCCTTCACAACATTGGCTTAATGTAATTGCTACACATTCCACTCTAATTCAGGCTTAGTGTCACATTAATTGTCTGGTTTGAATAGTTCACTTATTTTTGACAGAATTCACTATTAACAGATCGTGAACAAAAATCTCATCCGACTTTCAGTATTCTGAAGACGATTCTAAAATGAAACGATTTTTTTTCTGAGGGTAAAGATTATAATGTCGTGGCTCTCGTGTGGACCTCCCCCCAAAAAAAAAACCCCAAAACCCCCCAAAAAACAACAACAACAACAACAACAACAACAACAACAACAACAAAAACAAACCCCAAAACACACCCCCCAAACCCCCCCCCAAAAAAAAAAAAACAACAACAAAAAACAACAACAAACAAACAAACAAAAAAACCCCAACAAAAACAACAAACAAACAAACAAACATACGAAAACACCTCCCCCAAAACAACAACAACAAAACAACAACAAAAAACCACAAAAAACAAAAACACCATTTAACCAACCAACCAACCAACCACCCCCCTCCCCCCCAAAAAAAAAAAATAAATAAATAAAATAAATAAATAAAAAATACAAAAAAAATACAAAAAAAAAAGAAACAAACAAACAAACAAACAAAAACAAAAAACAACCCACACACACAATTATTTGGTATCGTCTGGCTTAGTAGGGAAGTACAGAGCCAGACCTAGTGAAAAAAAAATCCTCGGAACGACGCCGGTCCGAGTTGGCCCCAGCGGGGCCAACTCCGGCCGACGTCGGTCCGGAACTTATTCGATCCCAACTGTAATAGGCCAACGTCGGCTGGAGGATCTCGTGCAGCTAGACCAGGCCATTTTGTGTAATGGAGAACTTTACCTTCTGAGGAAGTCCATGTGCTCCGTGTGTCGGAGAAGACCCGTCCTCATCATGATGCTCTGGAAACATGGCCGGTCTATCGCCCATAGTCGGCAGTTGCTCAGGGCTGAAACACACACACACACAGAAGATGTGTGAAAATATTGACGAAGATTATGTTTGTGGCATGTTCGATTTACTTGCCTGCAAGCCAATGTTACTATGTGACTGATGACAGTTAACATATTCGAGACGTGCGGCATCCAGATACGCGGCTTTAAGCCGCGTATCCGGATGCGGCACGTCTCGGATACGTTGAAGTTATTTCATGTTGCCACGTGACTAACGTACAATTTATTATTTTACGAGTACACGAAACATAATAGTGTGTACATTATTATATAAAATGATATAATTATTTTCAGTTGTTTGATTGAAATCTCTGTTTATTAAAAGTTTCTGAGGTCAGAGATGGTCTTGTCCCTTACATGATATTACGTGCTGATCTCTGATTTTGGTTCTATTGAGTCAATAAGGCCCACAATCTCAAACAGCACACTTGAGGGCCGTGTCAAAGCATCAGCACGCACTTCAAACCGCCTCCCGGTACCCCCCCCCCCCACCCCCCTTCCGCCTTTTCCATACACACACCACAAGCGTCACCACAACCACAACCGACCACGCATTATCACCGAAAACGCCACTTGGAGAGTAGAAATTATGGCTCTTTTACTGGACGAAAAGAGCCTGACAAGGCTACTGCCCATCTGCCAACTCATAAACATCAAAGGCCTCATGTAAAGACCTCAGCCAGTTCTGGCAGCGAAGAAAACAACCAATAAAACATTTGTGTGCTGATCTGTGATTTTGGACCTTACGGCTTCCAGCCGTAAGATCCAGAACCACAGACCAGCAGACATATTCGTGTGCCGACCAGTGGAACTAAACACCATATGGCCGCCAACACCTTAAAACGTGAGGTGAACCATACGGAACCCGCACAGCCGGCCTTGGCACATCGAACTCAGCATCATTTGACAGATCCATGGGAGCGTGATAGTTCCAGGATGGTGCCGGAATGTCTTGGCGCCTCAAGGGGTAAAGCTGTTATTCGGCGCCTGAACTATCATGGTCGGTCCGATATGGTCTTCAGTGCCGGACACTTCAGTCCTACTAAAAAACCACCATAGCGATAGTTTCAGAGTGGTGTCAGAATGTCTTGGCGCCTCAGGGCGTTCTAACACCACCCCTACACTATCATGTTCGATCTACTTTCGGAAATGGTATGTGGTCTTCAGTGCCGGACACGGTCAATTCAATTGAAAGGGGGGGGGGGGGGGGGGGAAGTAGTAATTGCGAGCTTACAAAACCTGGTTGGCTAAAATCTCATGAAACATAAATGAGTTAGCAGCAAAGGAGAAACACGAGCATTTCTATTGGGATTCAGGTAAAATTTACCATGAAGCAAACTAGGGTTGGGTTTCGCTAAAGCCAACATATGTCCATACAATTTATCTTTAGGCTCCTACACGTGTGCGTCACGCATGGGGAGAAACGCGTCTGCATTGTTTTCACTCCGAACTTCAACACCTTGGCGGCGACGGTAACGTTGCACGCTGTTTTTATTTTCTAAACACGGAAACAAGAGATCGGTTATTTTGAAATAACCGCAGGGCGGTGTGATCGACCTGAAACATCAGTCAAAGCTGTCCGCAATGACCAGCCCTGTAAAGAATAGGTCCTCGTACAGACGTCAGCGGTAGGTGGCCCGCGCACGGTCGTGCGCGGGCCACCTATAGCTGACGTCGGTACGAGGACCCTTTCTTTGCTAAGAAAAACGGTATCTGGTTCTCCTGGTAACATAGGAAAGGGTTGTCCAGAAAAAAATGTCATCTGGTTTTCCTACTAACATAGCAAGAGTTGCTCAGAAAAAAAAAACCCCGTTATCTGGTTCTCCTAGTAACTTAGCAAGAGTTGCGCAGAAAAAAAAAAAGCGTTATCTGCTCGTAGTAACAGTGCAAGAGTTGTCCAGAAAAAAAGTTAATTGGGTCTCCCAGTAACGTAGGAAGAGTTGTCTTGAAAAAATAAATTGCGCTAAATTGTGCCGTGTAAACTGTATAAAATAAAGAAAAACCGAGGGAAACACGTAACTATCGCTTTGGACGTCATGGACAGAAGCAAAAATGAATGGATGGATGGATGGATGGATGAGATGGATGGATGGATGGATGGAGGGATGGATGGATGGATGGATAGGACCTCAAAGACAATGTCAGTTGCCATGCCAAGACAATCGTCCTGGCACAGTGTGCAGTGGACTGCGTGTGAAATGATAAACAGCTGATGCGCAATTTACGGCCGGTAATAGCGTGTTTGCAGCAAAAAATGTTACATTACATTTTCTTGTATTTCGCAGAATATCTCCCCATTTCAAAGAATAAAATCAAACCTTTGATCTGGATCTTTCTACACTGAATCAAGTCTATCTATTCATGGAAAAGTGCCAGTCACTCCGCCTCCAAATCAAGATTCCTTGTGTGAACCTTGAGTCAGATAAGAAAACCTTTGACATTATTTACCAACAGCTCCATCATGTGCGCATCTGTAGGCCTACGTCTGAAGGCATTGCAGCTGATTTACAAACGGACGTGGTAATTACTTTAATTACGACTCAGCGTCTGCAAGCTTTCCTGTTTAGGCCCCACATCGTGTTCTTGCTTTTTTTCTTGAGAAGGGGGGGGGGGGGGGGAGGGAACCCGTTAACCTCTTGACTGCTACTGACGATACGGTTCGCCGGAAAAGACGCGTAGTTAAAAACCTTAACCCCTTGACTGCTACTGACAATACGGTTCGCCGGAAAAGACGCGTAGTTAAAAACCTTAACCCCTTGACTGCTACTGACGATACGGTTCGCCGGAAAAGACGCGTAGTTAAAAACCTTAACCCCTTGACTGCTACTGACGATACGGTTCGCCGGAAAAGACGCGTAGTTAAAAACCTTAACCCCTTGACTGCTACTGACGATACGGTTCGCCGGAAAAGACGCGTAGTTAAAAACCTTAACCCCTTGACTGCTACTGACGATACCGTTCGCCGGAAAAGACGCGTAGTTAAAAACCTTAACCCCTTGACTGCTACTGACGATACGGTTCGCCGGAAAAGACGCGTAGTTAAAAACCTTAACCCCTTGACTGCTACTGACGATACCGTTCCCCGGAAAAGACGCGTAGTTAAAAACCTTAACCCCTTGACTGCTACTGACTATACCTCTCGACGGAAAAAAAAAACCGCGTACAGCTCCTCTAATAAAGCACAGAAAAGGAGTATACTATAATTTCTAGACTGATCTCATGTCTGACGCTTCGGCAACTGTTTGATCCATAGTCACCGAGCGCGACACGCGCTCGGTGACTATGGATCAAACAGTTGCAGATACCGAAGTGTCAAAGGTACAAAAAAATGTTATTTTCATGGCGAGCTTATTCCATCATAAACTGATGTAGAGGGCTGTAGTCAATGCACAAGCCCCTGACAACTACCGTAGACGCGTCTTTTCCGCCGATCGGTATAGTTAGTAGCAGTCCAGGGGTAAACAAAAAAAAAAAAAAAAAAAAAAAATCGCAGGATTGACTCTTTTACTTCAGTCCTGATCATGACGGAGATGATTTGGTTGTGATAACTCAAGGGTAGTGGCTGATTAGCTAGGCACCTCGGGCTTATCAGAAACTAGGCATTTTATCATATCAAAGCCCTACCTATATGCGCTTCCCTGGAAATGCCGACTTTGCGCGGTGTACAGGGGGAGGGGGGGGGGGGGAGGGGGGAATTCAATTAGCGATTCTAAAGTGCAGAAGCAGGAAGTGTAGGTTACAATTATCTCAAGATTTACTGGTTTTATCCACAATATTCCAGTGCATACTAGTGAGGGCCCTATAGTGGATATTTGAGGTTATACTGCACATCTTGTAACAAACAAAATCTCTTTTGTATAGTGTATTTTGGACATTAGTGAGTCATTAAGCGAGGGAAACACGTTGTCACTCAACCGGAAGTGGCCGTGACTGCGTCCCGAAGTAGGCCACTAGTAATGTTTTCGCTGCGCAGGGTATGGAAACCCGTTCAGCTCAGAATACAGCGATGTCATTAGTTTAATTAATTATTGTACCTTACTTAGGGGGAGGGTCTGTACACGTGTTTCCCTCGCCAGTATGAATGTAACATATGTGTACACTAAGTCTGTATGCATCTTATGTTTGTTACATTCAGCGCAGCGAGAAATATATAAGGGCCCCCACTATACCGGTTTGCCCACAAAACAGTTCCTCGGAGCCGGGCAACTGAAACTTGCTCTCAAACGTTTAAAACTGAGACTATATCGTATCAGATGTTTATTTTACGACATATCGTTTCACACTTTTTAGTGCAGCCATTTCCGTCCAGCAGCAAGAGTTAAAGATCCTCATGAGTACCGGGCAGAGTGCAGGCGTTTATGAAGATCTGTAGTCTTTGGCTTTGCCAGTCCAACATCTCTGGTTTGTTGTGACGCAGTTTGCCGTAAGGGGAATGTGAACGGGAATGACTGATTCCTCGTTTGACCTTAAAAATCGGCAATGCGTGTGCTGCTCTGTGATTTTGGACCTGACGGCTTCCAGCCGTCAGGTCCAAAATCACAGACCAGCACAGCCTAAGGTCCAAAACCACTGGCCAAACGCACACTCAATGAACAACTTAACCCCTTTACTGCCGGTTTAACGCAGGTTGTGTTTGTGTGCAATCTTAGGCGAAACTGATCAGCGCCTTTAGTCCAAGAAAATGGGCAGAAGAGTCAGAAAAAAGTGTCTTAGATCCTCATGAGCAACCGCAACTGCGGGGGCTCATGGGGATCTATGTCTCTTGCAGTGGGAGTAATTTGTCAGTGTTGACGTTTCCTCGGCAATCAAATGGGTTAAGAGCCCTACTTCTGGCTCTGCTTCTGGCTCAGTCTTAGTGTCAAACGAGCTGTGAGGCTCAATAGTTTTCATCTAGCTATTGTTTCCCTTGCCCAGTATCATGTCTGTATTGATACCTTCGCACGATTTTTTTTTTTTAATGAGCTTTCTTTTGCACTGCCTCCGACCTCCCCCTCTCTCATAGTTTTTAATACTTGAGCCAGACCTTCCCACCGCCTGCATGGGCTCATAGATCCTCATGAGCACATGCATTCGATATGATGGGCTCATGAGGATCCATGCCTCTTGTAGCTATAGATGGGTCGGCTTCATGCAGTCACTTTAATTCTTCTTTTCAGATGGAGACAATCTTGGGCATCTAAGCGTCTTTTGTTGCCAGGAATTAGTAATAAATTCTGTCACTCATACTTCAACATTAGGACAGGGAAGATCCCACACTGGTTGTCTCCCTCGATTCGCTACCGCTGCTTAGCGGTAGCGAATCGGGGGAGACAACCGGATTGGAAAGAGCCTTTTCGACACAGAATTGTTTCTCTTGTCCAGGCCAAGCAGATTTTATTAAGCAATATTGAGTTTGAGTTTTTTCCCCAAACTTTAAATAAAATTGAAGCAAAAAAAAAAAAAAAAAAGACTTTTTGTCGGTGCTCGGTTGTTGATATATCACCATCCCGATTGCAGATGCCGCTATATTCTAAAAATCCCCCAAACACAACAAACTTCACTGTGATAAACACACACACACACACACACACACACACACACACACACACACACACACACACACACACACACACACACACACACACACACACACACACACCCGAACAAAAACTCCAAAAGCACAAGCCCCCCCCCCCCACCCCCAACAAAAAAACACACGAAACAATTAAAAAAACAAACACCCACTTCTTCCCCCCCCCCCCCCCCCCCCCCCCCCGCACACACACACACACACACACACACACACACACACACACACACACACACACACACACAAGGAAAAAAGGAAAAAAAAGGAGAAGAATTAAAAGTCCCCCCCCCCCCCCCTTGTGCCAAACAAACAAACAAACAAACAAATCTGACCCCTAAACCACCAATTCCTTTTCTTTTACTTTGAGATCATTGCGAGTACACATTTTCTCCCATTGGCAAAAGACATAAAGTGTCCTGTGGCTGACAATAATCTATGCCTCTTGCTTTCCTACCAAGCTCCGCCCCATTTACATCCTCAGCACTAGATTCATCTAAATTTAACCGTTTCTGGTGCAAGTGCCGGGAGTAATCGAAAGTGCTGTCTTCACTGTTTGCTTTCTTTCACTTGCTCTGTTTGCTTTCTCTGGCTGCCATCGTTCGGGAGATAGGCAATTAAAGTCATTTTTTCCCCTGTGGGGCACGTGATAATCGGCACTAAGTCTGTAGGTCACAGTGCCAAATCGTTGCCACTCTCCAGTCCATCAACCTAAACACTTCCATCTGCAAGAGGCATAGATTCACATGAGTCCCTGCGAATGCAGGGACTCATGTGAATCTATGCCTTTTGTCGACCAGCACTTGACCATGATGTACCTCAGTTTGACGGTGTTATTTCGGCATCAGCGAACGACTGTCTCTAGGAATAAATCTACAGATTATTTTTGCGCACACCAAGTTTTTTGTTTGTTTGTTTGTTTATTGGGACGCTTGCTTGCAAAAAAAAGGCCAATTGGGTGCATCCTGCAGATAGGAAACGAGCATGGAAAAGTGAGAATTGAAGAGAACTATGTAACAGTATATCGAAGAAATACAATCTGAATTTCAATTTCAAAGCTGCCCATTCTCTACCAAGCAACGTTTATTTATTTATTTATTATTATTATTATTATTATTATTATTATTATTATTATTATTATTATTGGGGGAGGAAGAGGAGGGGGAGAGGGGGTGGGAGAGAGGAAGAGAGGGGAGGGGCTACAAACGGGGGGGGGGGGGGGGGGGGGGAATGGAGGGAGTTCCGCTTCCTTCTGAAAGCACAGATAGAGACAAACATTTTGTCTCGTGTTCACATGACCACAATGCCAGTACCTGTGGACCCCTTATATGCTAATTAACGCCTGAACTAAATGGTATGCCCAAAATTATCATCACACACACAAGCACATGCGTGCGTGTGAGCATATACCCACACACACACACACACAGCTCACTATTAATCAGTACCGTGTGATGCCGCTAGTTACAGACTGACCAATTACAGTAATTGGTTAATTGCAGCGAGTACTTATACCCATGTCCTCACTTACGCAATCCTTTACCGAACACCTCATCACCTCCTAAGCATAAGCAATCCACTCTCAGTGACGAGCAAGAGATACACCACCTATAGGTAGCTAAACAAATGCAAAAGGCATAGCTCTCCATGTCCCTCCGCACGGAGTGCTGGGGCTCATGAAGATATATGCCTTTTGCAGAGAATGTATAAGCTCCTTACGATCTGTGTTTTTTGCAGATCATAAACTTGGCTATTGGGGCTCGTGAGGATCTGTGCCCTTTAGAGATGGATGGCGGTCGCTCTGGGGATGAATATACCTTAACACCGATGCCAGATCGGCATTTTACATGATCAGCGCGTGCGTTAAACGTGAGGCCACAAAGCAGAGGTGAATTAATGATCGTTGATTACATTTTCTAGTTAGTCCAAGCACTTCTTTCCAACGACAAGTCCTCTGATGGTTCAAACCACGCTGGTTGTCTCCCTCGATTCACCATCATCTGCGGTAGGGAATCAAAGGAGACAACCAGTGTGCGTTCATCGAGGGAGAAAACCAGTGTGCGTTCAGACACCCTGAGCCCCGTGATCGCAATTCCCGAAGCTGGGAGTTTTCGTCTGGAGACTACGCTACGGTACAGGAGACAGCTCGACCATGATAGGCGCCAAGCTATTCCCGCACCAGCCTTGAACTACCATGGTCGATGCAAATACTGATGTAGTGTATGATGGCTGATAGGATTAACCTTCAAAGGTCTGCTGCTGTCGATCAACTGAAGACCTCACACGGCACCATTCACCGTAACATACTTTTCCAATATCGCCTGGTCGCTGCAAATGTCACTGCGTAAAACGTTCAGACGCACGCACTTTTAACAAATCTTTTTATTTATTTGTTTTACGGCAAAAATCTTCTAACTCGTTCAGACGTAATAAAAGTAATCAATCGACCTTTTCGGTGGCATATTTTTACATGTGTCAGTGAAGTAGTCTAATGAACTCATATTATTTATAAAATTGTATTTTAGAGTCCAGCAAGGAGGATTCGAAGCAGACAACAATAATGTTTTATGAGAGTAACGGAAAATTAAAAAAATATCAATAAAGAAGGGTACCCCTACATGTACAATTTTATAAACAAACAGCTGATTATGAACTAGTTGAATATGGAGTGGTCGATTTAGAATTGAATGAAGGAAGAGTCAATACTGTACTCCTATAGGATCATAAAGTTCGACCGTACCAGAAGACCAGGAGCACTATACCGCGGCTCTTTCCCGCGGACATGGGACTAAACTCGTACAGATTTCCTGGCCATGTGACAGCAACGATACCATGACTTGACCCGGACAAGGCGTGTGTCTCTCAGGCATCAGTCACCTCCCCTGGCGAACATGGCCGCCGTCTGGGACCTGACGGCTTCATTAAAGATACCTTCTCCTCTGTTTGGTTCCTAAATTTCAGGCAACATATCTGCGTTTGAAGCATACACAACCGAAGAATCTGAAAAACATTCCGATGCAAATGTACATTTATCTTGAAGGTACTCAGTTTTGGCAGGCAAAAGAGTCTACTGAGAAGCCACGACAAAGAGAAGGTCATAGAAAAGCAGTTACTTGTGCTTCTGATTGTACATATTGCCTCAAATAGACAGGAAGCGCAATTTACCTCTGTCTCTATATCTACTTTGAACAAAATGTGTGTTGTACTCGTCATTTATAAGCGTGTTTCTCGCTTTGTTGTGATTTCTTTAAGTCAATATAATGAACTTTAAAAATGCAGTTAACAGGTTTGTCCTTATGCATGTCCTTGATTTCTATCAATCCAGACCAAAAAGGTGACTGCCAAGCGTGTAAAATGCAAAGAAGTACCCAACGGAGAAAGAAACACGCTTAGAAAAGACGGGTACAACACAATTTATTAATATTTCGGGTAAATATCCTTGGTCAAAATAGACAAACAAACAAACAGAGAGATTAGCCGCTACTTATCTTCATAGGAAGGAAGGAAGAAAGAGTTGCCACATTCCTTCCTTCCTAGGAAGATAAGTAACGGCTAATCTCTCTGTTTGTTTGTCTATTTTGACAAAGGGTATTTACCCGAAATATTAATAAATTGTGTTGTACCCGTCTTTTTTAAGCGTGTTTCTTTCTCCGTTGGGTACTTCCTTGATTTCTATAAATGAAAACTGGACCGGCCTTAGTGGTATAAGTTGCCTTTGCCATGAACAAAATGAACCGTTTAACCCAGGTTTTCCTGCGTCACACTCACCAAAAAATGTAGCTTTAAGAACGGAACGATCTCTGAGAAAAATCACCTGCATGGCCACGGCGGCAATCACTTAGCCAGTCTTTCTCCCGAAACCCCGGGTTATGCCAGATTCCTAACCGCCTAACACTCACAGCCTGAACCCCACAACGCCCTCATTCAGAGGATCACAGATGTGAGTAAAATGCGACCGATCCGTTCAGGCAAGAGGCATAGATTCTCATGAGCCCCTGCAAAGCAGGGGCTCATGAGAATCTATGCCTCTTGCATAGGGAAGGGATTTAGGGGCTGTCCCTGTATGTTTGTACGTGTCCATCAAATCTGATCTGTCTCGCGTAGTGGCTATGAAAACACGGATCGGAAATTTATCGGATTGTGTCAAGTTTGACAGGATTAGATATGGGTGTTTGCCGTGAATAAATCAGACGGGATTGTTATCTAATTTTCTGAGTCTTACAGAAGAATATGTCAACTTTACAAATTTCAAAATCGTAACAGTCGACTGTGCGTTCATAACACTGACATCAATTTTTGGGGGTCAAAGAGAAAGGACTTCATCATCATCATCATCATCATCAGTCCCTTGCCCGAACTGGGCGTTGGGGGGACTGAAAGGCAGCAGCAACAGACAGTGCTCTCCACTGAGTTCTATTTTGGGCGGTGGCAAGCAAGTCTGGCATCTCGAGTTCAGTCCATTCTTTTATGTTTGCGACCCAACTCTTTCTCTGACGACCTCGCCGACGACTTCCTTCGAGAGTGCCTTGGAGGATAGTCTTGGACAAGGTGTTGTGTCGGGTCACGTGGCCAAACCAAGCAAGCTTGCGCCGTTTCACGGTTGCCAGAAGGGGTTCATGTGGGCCCACCAGGGAAGTGACGATGCTCCGTACATATTCGTTGGTCTTGTGCTCGCGGTACGAGATGCGGAGCAACTTCCTCAGGCACTTGTTCTCAAAGGCTTGGATTTTCTTTTCTGAGTCTGCAAGCAGTGTCCAAGTCTCACAGCCGTAGAGTAGAATAGACACTACGAGGGACTTGTAAAGCCTGTACTTGATGGTGAAGCTGATGGAGTTACTTCGCCATATCCTGTCCAGCCTGGCCATTGCGGATGTTGCTGTACCTATCCTGATACGGATCTCTGCTACGCAACTACCGTCTTTGGACAGGGTGGCTCCCAAGTACTTGAAGCTATTGACCTCTTCTAGCTTCTGGCCGTTCATGTGAATGTTGCTGCTGCTGTCGCTTGTGGTGTTGATCATCACTTTGCTTTTATCCGTACTGATATCCATGCCATAAGACCCTGCGCTACTTGAAAGTTTGTCTGTCAGGTTTTGGAGCTCACTATTGCTGCCTGCCATGAGGTCAATATCGTCTGCGAATCGAAGATTGCACAGGGATCTGCCACCAATAGAGATTGAAGTATGGTGGTCGTGGAGGGTTTCCTGCATGATCTTCTCCAGGAATATGTTGAAAAGGACAGGAGAGAGCAGGCATCCTTGACGGACACCGATCGTCGTCCTGAAGAACTCGCCTGACTGATTGTTAAGTAGAACCGCGCTGCAGGCGTTCTTGTAAAGCGCTTCTATCATTTGGATCAGTCCCTCCTCTATGTTGAACGATCTCATGACTTGCCAGAGTCCGTCGTGCCAGACGCGATCAAATGCTTTCCTGAAATCAATGAAGTTGTGGTAGAGTTCGCGCTGATGCTGCAGATGTTTCTCGATCAGGACGCGGCAGTTGAAAATCTGCTCTACAGTGCTTCTTCCAACTCTGAAGCCAGCCTGTTCTTCTGCCAACAGTTCCTCGGCGAAAGTTTTGAGGCGGTTGAGAATGATTCTAAGCATTACTTTGCTAGGGTGACTTATCAGACTGATAGTTCTGTAGTTCTGGCACTGTTTCATGTTTCCTTTCTTGGGGAGCGGGATCACTAGAGACTGTGTCCATTCTACTGGCCATTTCTTTTGCTCCCAGATCTTTTGACAGAGTGTAGTGAGGACCTTCGTTGTTACTTCTCCTCCATGTTTCAACAGTTCAGCAGGTATGTTGTCTACACCTGGAGACTTTCCTCCCTTCAGGCCGCGTACGGCTGCTTCCACCTCTTCAGCTAACACTGGCAGGTCTTCAGCCTTCCTGGCCCCAGCCTGGTTGTTTTGGAGGATGCTGGTGTCTGGCTCAGCCTTGTAGTTATACAAGTCTCGGCAGTACTCAGTCCATCTGTTTAGTACAGCAGTGTTTTCCGTAAGGAGTTGGCCGCTGCTGTCTTCGATGACTGAGGCTGTTCGCTGTTGAGTCTTGGTGAGGGTCCTTAGCGTTTCATAAGCCTTCTTGCTGTTGCCGTTTGCCATGCCCTCCTTCAATCCAATCTTCTTTGGCTTCTTTCATCCTCTTCCTGATCTTCTTGTTGACAAGAAAGGACTTACAAGCACGCAAAGTTAACTCATTGTAGACGTGCTGTATACGGCTACGCGGCGAATCGCCGCGTATCCGTATACGGCGGGTGTCCAATGAGTTAAATCAACGATTACTGTGATAATTTTGTCGACATTTGCTGTTCAAATATTATTATGACCAAATACTACGGATAATTCGTTTGTATACCGTGAAGTGAACAGTTTTGTAGCATGTGCATCAAAGCGATCTGCTGGACGGCTGGCTGCCATTTGCCGACACAGCCGGTTCTCATTATTGTCTTGTCTCAACTAAGCCTTTGCTACTCTTCTATTCACAATCCACGCGCGGAAGCACACGTAACGGAGGCCGTTTCTACTGGCCCCGGCTCGTGCCGGTGGAACTCTCCTGCGTACAAAGGTGAAGATGAGCAGAAAAGTCTTCACATGATCGACATTCAAACTTCATGAGTTAAGTTAGACCTTTCGTCCAGTATAAATGCAAGACGTGTCTATTAAGAACATTTACAGAGAAGATATTGCGAACTATTGACCCATTCAGTCCTGACGCACTACAGCAGGAAATAGGTCGACCATGATAATTCAAGGGCAGTGCCAGATTAGCTTGGCGCCGACAGGCGCCAAGCTAATCTGGCACTACCCTTGAATTATCATGGTCGATCCATCTCCTGCAACTGGTGTATAGTCATGAGAAAACCCCTCCAAAATGTGGGAAATACGGCCGTCGGGCTGAACGAGTTAACCCTTTCTCGAGTGGTACAGGTCCCATTAAATTCAAACTGAAAAAAATGTGTGCCAGAGAAGGAAACCAAGGAGAGAGGTTAAAAACCCTTTCAGTACAGGAAAAATGAAGCCGCAACGTTTCGGATCAAAAGATCCGAAACGCTGTGTTTCATTTTTTCCTGTACTAAAAGGGGTTCCAACCTCTCTTCTTAGTTTTCTTTTCATACGAAACCCTTGCGGCAATATCTTTACTTCACTGTGTGCCAGAAAACAGCGAAAAGATTCAAGATGTTTGTGTGTGTGTGTGTGTGTGTGTGTGTGTGTGTGTGTGTGTGTGTGTGTGTGTGTGTGTGTGTGTGTCCATAATGGATATCTGTTTACGCAGACAAAACAACAACTGTGGAACTATAATAAATATCTGGACAAATGAAAGCAAGAAAGAAGATATAAATTACTATCTCCCAGTCGCATTTACAGTTCAAGCTGATTTAGACTTGCCGAATTTCCTAATTTAGTAATGTGGCTGCATTTCTATTGTCCTGATTACGTCCACTTACAACTCCCCAAAGGGACAAACACAAGCAGAGAGCAGCTCACCTAGTGTCTAAACAAGGCTTTTAGGATAATCCCCCCAAGCACTACATCAAGTTTTATGAGACAGTAGCTCGGCTTTCAATATCTCTCACGGAGTCTTTCGACTGCAAATCCAGCCATCTCTAAGAGGTATAGATCTTCATGAGCCCCTGCTTAGAGGGGCTCATGAAGATCTATGCCTCTTGCTGGCAAGGTTTAGTCTACTTTATGTACGTGTTTCTACGACTTAAGACTGTTGGGTTTGCGGTTGCGAGTATATTACGGATTTTCTGGTCTCTGACTGCGGGCAAGAAGCTTGTTCTCTAGAACGTTGTACAATGGACCTAAATGCCCCGAGGTCAGGGATGCAAATGGCTGAAGCAAGAGGCACAGATGCTCATGAACCCCCGCAACTGCGGAGGTTCGTGAGCATCTATGCCTCTTGCAGATGGTAGAGTTGAACTCAGAAAACATCTCGTCCTCTAGAAAGCCTACTTGAGTGCCGGCCGGCATGCAAATTGGGGTTAGTTTCCCAGGTCGAGCTCATTTGAATAACGGCAAAGCAGAAACTTATTAACAGACGAGACTGGAGATGGGACCCAGAGAGAGGGCAAACTTTATTGGGACGTCTGTGAGGGGTGTCCAAAGGGCTGTTCTCCGAAAGATACGTTTGCGTGTGATCTGGTCTGTGCTTTTGGATCTTACGTCTCACTAGGCCAAAAACGGTCAAAAGGCACATATCATATGGGATGTTACACTACTGGGATATTAAGGCGCCATAAGTGGCGAATTATTGAAATGGCAAGTTACGTTAATAGACTTGACTAAATGGTAAATTTTAAGTAAAAGTTTGCTTGCAACCCCATGACTGTTGAAAGTACTGATGATCCGAACGGTTTAGTCAGCAGCAATCAAAGAGTAAACTCAGTAAAACCACCTACACGCATGAAGGATGAAGGGTTACTGAGGATCTTTGCGTCTTGCTGACTTTGTTACCGGGCTTTCTGTTGGTGGTACAGTTGAAACTGTTTTGCAGGAAGAAAGTGGTCATAAAAAAACAGATGCTCTCTCTCAAGAGAATTCTTGAAGGGCACCTGCCATTAAAGGCTGTCATTTGGGTGACGACAGCCACCTTAATGACGGCCTTTAATGACAGGTGACACTTTTCACAGAGTAGTCACTCAAACACGTTCTGCTGCATCAAGGTTTCAGGAAAACGATTCGTTCTTGAATCATCAGTTGTAAACGACAATGCACGGCTTGCGACAAAGGTCTTTGATATAACCCATATCATACCAAGGCTAAAAGCTTCAAATTTGTACATTGCCTTATGCAAGCGGCATTATAGTACTTACAGATAAGGATATAGACCAATGGCTTTAGTTCAAGGGTGGTGCCGGCCAGGCGCCAAGCTATTCTGGCACTACCCTTGAACTATTTTAGTCAAACTTATTTCACACACTGGTGTATTCCGAATGATATGGGGTAAGACCTTTTGGGAAAGTACTTGGCGGCCGGCGCTGTGAAGTTATTGGGATGTGAAGTACCCTCGGCCCTGGCCGTTTGACACGAGTGTGTACATCATGCGACAGATTGCCGCGCGTGTGAAGGAGCCAGATAGTGTCCGAGTTCTCATCTTAGACTGGTATCAAGGATAAACAAAGAAGTGCCCGACAACGGAAAAATACACGATTGGAAAGGACGTGTACGTCATAGTTTATTTTAATAAACAGTTTTGAACTTGGTTCTTTCTAAGCCTGTTTCTGTCTGTTTTAATTTTTATTTCTATTTTATACACCTGGCAGTCACCTTGAACTATGTTACTCGAAAATGTCAACCCATAAAGCCCTGACATGCCACGATAGAATATGTGGCGCCAAGCTGTTCTGACACTACCCTTGAACTATCATGGTCGATCTGCCTCCAGAACTGTGATGTAGACCTCAACAGATACATATTTTTAAAAATGGATATTTTCATCCCCAAGAAGTACCGAGTTAATTAATTCAGCCCTGACGCACTACAGCAGGAAATGGGTTGACCATGATATTTCAAAGGTAGTGCCAGATTAGCTTGGCGCCTGTCGGCGCCAAGCTAATCTGGCACTACTCTTGAATTATCATGGTCGATCCATCTCCTGCAACAGGTGCATAGTCGTTAGACGACGCCTCCAAAATTTGGGAAATACGTGCGTCGGGCTGAATGAGTTAAATCCGAGGTCAGATCAGTTTTAAACACAAATGCACGTTCAACTGGTTTCGATACTTCTCTAAATGCGTAAGCCTGCTCCCGGTTTTCTTCAGTCTTGCAAAGATCTTGCAAAGTCCACTGAACTATTCCCAGATCGGATTTACTGTGCGTATGTGTCGAGCTACGGGAATAGGGATGTTCAAGCCACTTTGGACGCGCTGACAATAAACTATCCCCACGCCCCCAATAAGAGATTGCAGGCTTTCCGGATTCGTCGGAAATCAACTGCTAAGGCTTTGCCTTTATTGTACTGTTGTGTTTGTGTGGAGTGAGGCTGGTCATCGTCTGCTGGTCTTTGATTTTGGACCTTCCAGCCGTAAGGTCCAGAATCAAAGACCAGAAAACACAGCCAAATGGTGTAAGAAAAAGGGTCACGTGTCACGTGTCACTAACCCATTCGCTGTCAGTGGTCACGGATTGCGCGACAGATGATATTGCACAGTGATCGACATTCGCGTGAAGAACACAATGTTACTGGGACCAAAAATAGGCATAACGAACAGATGACTAACAAGAAACATTGCGGGGGCTCATGAGGGTTTATGTCTCTTAGTCCGTAAAGCTCTTTTACCATCTGATCTCACGCCTACGTCATTTAGAATGGAAAAAAATATGAATGTATGATTGACGTCACCGGGATAATGATCGTATTTAGAAAATTCTTTGAATCTACTTTTAAACGCACCACCCTCTAAGCAAGGATTTGCGCAAACACAAAAATCTTTTTCTTTTTACAGCTAAATTCCGTTGTACTATCCAGTCCAAAAATATGCATTAAATCCTGCCTGCTGATGGCAGATAAAGAAAAGATTTACACGCCGACGGTTTCATGTTTTGCAGTCTGAGTTATCTCAATCAAGATGTGCCGCATTCGGATACCGTCGCGAAACAAACAAACAAACAAATAATTAAACAAACAAACAAATAAATAACAGTTTTACTCCCGTCCGTTGCTCTCTCCGAAATTTAGAGAAGACAAGTTTAAGTACAACACCTTTGCTTTTACCTATCGGGTTACATTTTACAATGTCATGCAACGAACTTCCAAGCACAACAATGAACCATGATAGCGCACGGGCAGTGCCTCATCAGCTTGGCGCCTACAGGCGCCAAGCTGATCCGACACTACCCTTGCGCTGGCTGTTAAGGTCGATTCTTCTCCCGGGATGGCATCGGAAGCGCAAACGTGTCTGGCGTGCCATCCTCCCCGTCCTTCTGAATTCGATCAGGTCCTAAGAAATTCAATTTTCTGTTGCAATTCGGAAGTTGCTGTATTGCCGGCAAATAAACTCTATTCCTCAAAGGGAACATGGCGTGATTGAGTTGGTTAAATACACTGGGCTGACAAGGCGTCACGCAAAAATTGACATAACATGCTAAGAAAGCCAATAATTATAATACAAGTAACCTTTGCACGTTCCTCTCTCTCTCTCTCTCTCTATCTCTCTCTCTCTCTCTCTCTCTCTCTCTCTCTCTCTCTCTCTCTCTCTCTCTCTCTCTCTCTCTCTCTCTCTCTCTCTCTGTAATGCTTCGGTTTTCTATCCATGCATTTAATGTTGTAGATTTAGCAACGAAAAGTTTGTACATGACAATGTTTGATCTGTTAAAAAAAACTTTGATAAAAGAAGCTTTACGAGCATCATCATCATCATCATCGCTCTGTGTCAACATGATTGCGTTGAAGATATTTGAAGATTTTTGTTGTTATTTGTTACATAATTGCTTTTACTCTTAAACAAACAAACAAACAAACAAAAAATTTATATAGTCGTGTGTCCAGTTTAAATATTTGTGTAGCTTTAATATAATTATACTACTTTTCCTTCTGCATAATTTACTCCAGTTCCATTTTGCGCACAGTTTCTTTAGTCCAAACTGTCCAGCCTTCTTTGTTTCTTTGGTGTTGATATTATATTTCATTCGCCATTTATTAGACATCACAGTGGATGCATTTCCAAAGAGCACAGGGGCGGTCCGTGGCGCAGTGGTTAAGGCGCCTGCCACCAATTCCAAAGGTGAGTGGTTCGATACCGGGTTCCGGCGTTGGACTTTTCTCCTCTGGTAAGTGTCACCGTTAATTCGGGCGGACCGTCGGGGGTTCTTTCTCCGGGTACTCCGGTTCTTCCACCCCCCACACTTTGGTACCGGTCTCAGGCCACTTTACAAATTTCAAATACAAGCGATCAAAAATCTCTGTAACTTCAGTAGCTGACTGGCCCTTCGTTTGTCTTGTACTGTGTTTGTCTTAAATGGCGTAAATCCGTGTCTGTTTCGTGAGTGTGTGTGTTGGGTTTCAGGCGCGGCGCTTTGAGTCGATTTCCCCAAAATTGAGAAAAAAGCGCCTATATAATAACGGTATTATTATTATTATTATTATTAAATGATATTGAAAAGGAATCGTTCTGGAGGAAAACTATATATTGAACTTGCGTCAACTATTGTGGTCCCTCAGACACGGTTTAACTCACTCGAGACATGCCGCATTCGGACACGCGGCGTTATCACCGCGTATCCGATGCGGCACGTCTCGAATGTGTTATTACCGACGATATTTTGTTCAGAACCTTCACTGACACAGCTACTCAAGCAAATGTGACATTTTCGCGCGCTAAAAACACCAATTCGCAAACAAACGTGAAACCCGATGGAAAATCGAAACCGGAAGAGTCACTGCCAAGCGTGTTAATGCAATGGAACAACTGGTAGGAAAGAAAGATATTCCCCTTTTAGCTATCGGTAATGCTTTTTGCCGTGATGATTCCTTCACGAATCATCGCGACAAACAAAGCGCTACAGACAGCCATAGGGTTTAACCTTTTCAATGACGAGAAAAGTAAGAGGCATAGATCCTCCTGCAGGTGCGGGGACGCATGCGGATCTATACATCTTGCTGACCCCAATTTGTATCTACCTGTCCTCAGACGAATTGGCCTTACATTTTACAGACCTCAGGAACACAGCTCGCGATCTCTGACAGTGAAGGGATTAACGCACAGAGAGAGTAACTGACACACCGGCTACGATAAGGTATGCATTGACACCATGTCAGTTCAAGGGTGGTGCCCGAACAGCTCGCCGCAGAAAAGGCGTCCAGCTATTCTGGCATCACCCTTAGAACTAGCATGGCCGATCCATCTCCTATGCTGTTATTTACAGTCTTCAGAATACATCTTTGAAACCTTCGACCTTTGCAAGCTCAGTGCGTTATTAAAACGGCTTTTTGTTTTCGTCGTTGGTTGTTTAATTATAATCTGACACGTGGCGCAAACAGAGGAAATCTGAAGCTATTCCAGTTCTGCAGCCAATACAATTCTGAAAGAAAGACCCGGTGCACAAAGTCAATGGGCCAAAGTCGGCTGCAGTGGGAGCGCGCACGCCCGTGCGCGGGCACACTGCGGCCGAGGTCGGCCCGATGACCTTTTGAGCACTGGGAACACCTTCAATAACATTTCCTCACTTATTAGCTTTTAAATCCGTCCTCTGTCCTCTCCGCGATACCTGATAGCAATGTATGTGTTTTCTTTCAAAGACCTTTTCATTTTGTAATTGTCATCCTTTTTTTCTTCTGGTTCACCAGCACAAACAAACACAAATAATCCTAGAAGACAACACAAAGGCTTTCTCTCTCTCTCTCTCTCTCTCTCTCTCTCTCTCTCTCTCTCTCTCTCTCTCTCTCTCTCTCTCTCTCTCTCTCTCTCTCTCTCTCTCTCTCTCTCTCATGGGAAGGAAATAATCTCTGCACGTTATCTCAGCGGTATAAAAAGTGCATTGCAAATTAATCTATTCGCAAAACTGGTCAAATTGGTTGTATGGCCTTGGGGACGCTTGCATTGGGTCGTTTACGGCACAGGCGTTCGACTTCGAGTAAACTGAAAGCGGTCGTACCTCGTGCCTGGTTGGTTAGTTCGGGTTTAACGTCCACAGTACCGAGGTGATCATGGACGGCCCTGACGGGCGGGTTATGGTGGACAGGGAAATCTATTACCTATGGAGTACGACCTGAACACTGATCAACTCAGGCGCACTCCAACTGTGCCACTTTGATTTACCAGGACCTTTCAACGGACATGCTATTGAACAAATCCGTTTTTCCCCCTGGATTGTGAGTCCAGCTACCGGGGCCGGAACGGGATTCGAACCGGCCCACGACCCGGCGATTCCCTTCGCTCTCCTGCTCCGAGGTTTAACCGCCTGAGCTATTTCGGACTCTACCTCGTGCCTGAAAGAACACAACTCAGTCAGGAAAAGGTCATCGGGCCGACATCAGCTGTAAGGTTGACATCGGCCCGAGCATATATTCAGTGCTTATTGGCAACGTAATTTCTTTTCATAGACACTGGGGCTATAGGCGAATTGTTAGAAAGTGGTCATATCCTGCCCTTCCCCTCCCCTCCCCCCCCCAAAAAAAAAACAACAACAACCAAAGAAACAAACAAAAAAATCCCCACAAAAAAAAAACAAAAAACAACAAACAAACAAACAAAACAACAAAAACACCCCCCCAAAAAAAAAAAAAACAACAACAACAACAACAAAAAACAACAACAACAACAACAACAACAACAAAAACAACAACCAACACCCTCCCAAAAACCTCAAAACAAAAAAAAAAAACCCACAAACAAAACAACAAAAACAACAACAACAAACAAATAAAACAAAACAACAACAACAGAAAACAAAACAAAAGCACAAAACAACAAAGAAACAAACAAAATACCCAAACCAAACCACCCCCCAAAATCAAAACAAAAACAAACACAACAAAACAATACAAAACAAAACAACAACGCCCCAAAACAACAACAACAAACAACAAACCACAAACAACAACAAACTCCCAAACAACAGTAACCCAACAACAACAACAACAACCCAACAAACTAAAACAACAACAACAAAAACAACAACAAAAATAATCACAACAATTGCACAATTCCAAAACAAAAAAAGAAAAAGAAAAGAAAGAAAAGACAACAAAAAACAAAAAGCCCCCCAAAACAAATAAACAAAGAAACAAAACAAAACGAAACGAAACCAAATGAAACCAAACCAAACCGCTGCAATTCCCTATAGACATGTCGCGCCCTCAGAAACCTTACACAGTTCTCTCCGTGGGGGAATAAAGCTGGGTATTGAGAGCACGAGACATGATACCTGTCAACGGTGTTTCAGTCGTCGTGCGCATGTGGTTCGGTTGAGAAAAAAAAAAAAAAAATTCAAACCAGAAAACGGACACCAATTATCTTGCTGGATAATCCATTCCCTAATACGATTCATTCTTGCTGGTCAGTCGAGTCATTGTAATTGGACCTAATGATATCAGCAGAAATGACCTTCATGATACGGCCATCACCTTTTAGCTCAGTCAAGGAGCCCAGCAGGCATCAACAGCTGCGGAAGTGTCGTATAGCGTTGCCGACGGCAACGCTATATGACACTTCCGCAGCTATTGATGCGGGACGCATTCAATGAGTTAAGGAAATGGATCACAATTTACCATACTCTGCTAATAACACTTTCCGCATAAATTACTTCTCATTAGTAAGCAAAAGGCCCTTGGGGCGACGTCAGTCCAAGTTGGCCCGCGCACAGTAGTGCGCGGGCCAACTTGGACCGACGTCGGCTCTAGGACCTTTTGCATTTACTGGGTTCCTTCCTCCCCGTCTTGGGTATGATATACCATACTTATCGTTCTAAATTGCTTACAGTTTCTTCTGTGCCTAGAGTTTAATACTAATTATTATTATCATCTCCTTTTCCCTTGATACGTGACATTACTGCCATTACACATAATTATCATTATAGTATCTTGTGTCTTGAATGTGAATAATTATAATTACAGTTCTTTCATGTAATATCAGCTTGTCAGGGAAAATGGCCAAAATGGTAAAGTATGCCCAACAGCACAGAAATCTATTGCCCAGCAATGACACAATGATTGTTTCTGAGCAGGGAACAATAACCAAATGGGAAATTGGTAGTGAATGAGTTAGTTAGTTATTTTGGTTTAACGCCGAGCAGGATACTAAGGCCATCTCACGGCGGGATGGGTACTGAAAACTCTGGCTAGCCAGACTAAAAGAAAGGTCTTAAGATGTAAATATATCTGAAAAATGTTTCAGACTAAAACGTCGCATGTGTCTTTAAAGGAAAAGTGTACAGACTCTCGAAAAGGTCAAAATAATCAAATTCACATAGTCTTTGAATGCTCAAATCTTGCTAAAAACATTGGACTCTCTCAGAAAACTGAAGATTTTGTCAGGGGGACCATCCGGTAACAAAACCTTCAAGGAGTCTGCTGTGAAATGCTTATCAGTATCTCGTGTCAGTTAGATGGCACACGACAGCAAAAAGTGTTTAACAGAAGGTGGTGAATGATACAACACACATGACGAATGTCTGAATTCGATACACCGTGTAGTCGTTTCACCACCAAACGCAACAAGCCATTATCGACTTCCACACAAGCGGAAATTTAGACCAGCAAGGTATTTGACTGCCAAGCGTGTAAAATGCCAAGAAATAAAAAAACAAAGAAAGACGTGCACGTTTTAAAAGGACGCGCACAAAACAGTTTACTAAATGTTTGGGTTAAAACACGAAAATTTGTGAACAGTTTTGTGCTTTCCTTTCAACTTGTGTTTCTTTTTGTCATTTTAACCCTTTATCAAAGTAGAAAAAACAAGGACAATGCGATACTTACCCAATGCGCAAAAGGCCATTGGGCTGACGTCGGCCGCCGTTGGACTGCGCTTCGAAAAGATAAGTATCGCATTGTCCTTCCTATTTGTTTGCCTGCTTTGAAAACTCAGCAATGTATTGTAGTAAAAATTCCATCTGTTTTGTGCTCGTCCATACAAGTGGAGTGATTTCTGTGATATTATCCTACTGTTTATTTGATTATTATTATATTTTAAGCTGGCTGGAAACCGTATACTGGTGCCATATTCTACAGATCGAAACATTCACGGCGGGAAACTTAGCGGCTCAGCCGGCCAGCACTGCTCCTTCTTGTGGGCGCGGGCCGAAAGTCTCAGTCTACAGCCATAACAGTAGGCTAAGACTTAATTATGGCTTAGACCTGGCCGACTGTTACGTACAGTCCACGTTCAAGCATACTACTACAACAGAACACGTACTGTCCCAGATGGCGACTGCGACCTCCAGGAACGGAGCCAAATTTCCGCTGCAGGGACGGGATGAGACTAAAGTACGCCCAAAGGAGGAGAGAGTGGTTTACCTTTGACGGAGGCGGTCCTGGTGCAGTTGTAGAGAATGGCCAGCTCTCCGAACACCTTGCCCTCCCCCATCGTACACAGCTTCTGCCCCTCCTTCGTTACCTCCACCTTGCCCTCTGCAACACAAACAAGACATTAGACATTGCTATTAACCCATTTAGCCCCAACTGCCCTACAGCAGGTGGTGGTCGTGGTTGTACATTGCTTAACGTTCCGACAGCAACAAGACTTTTTCAGGACGTGCCTGCACTGCTTGTGAAAAAACCCCCAAAAACAAACAAACAAACAAACAAACAAAAAAACAAACAAACAACCCCCCCCCCAAAAAAAAAAAATAAACCAAACAAACAACAACAACAGAAGATTGAATGTATGTCGCCAGCCGGTCTAATACGCTAAATAAACCTAAGACCATTTAGCAACACACATCCAATATCAAGAGCTACAGGCAGCGCGGACAGTAGGGAGAGTTTAAAATAGGAAAATACAGGTGAATGGACCAAGGGACCAGAAACACATGCCCCAGAATAGAGGGGAAAACCCACCCTGTGGGGCTGACCAGGATGACCCTGGGAACTAAAAAGTAGTTAACCCCACCCAAGTCCCAGAGGGCAGACACGGGTGGGGGGCCCTACAGCAGGATTGACCATGATAATTCAAAGGTAGTGCCAGATCAGCTTGGCGCCTTCCGGCGCCAAGCCCATCTGGCACTACCCTTGAATTATCATGGTCGATCCATCTCCTGCTGCTGGTACATAATCGCTAGGTAGCACCTCCCAAATTTGGGAAATGCGGCCGTGGGATGAAATGGGTTAATTATTATTAATATCAGTTAACATTACAAAATAATACTATTACTATACAACGGCGGTTCTGAAGAAGTTTCCAAGGGTACAAGGGACCTCCCCTATCCCTCCTCCCCCCCCCCTTCCTCTCCCCTCCTTCCACCCAACGCCCACACAAGCACGATGACTTCTGTGGGTGCTCGATATCTCGAGTAAAATGTCTCAAACGAAGTGTTGGAAACCCCCCATCGACAGGGAACGGATCCGCCCTGCTTTATCTAGTACTGTCAACTAATGGCGCAGAGCTAATCTGTGACTACCCTTGAATATTCACGGTCGATCCATCGCCTGCTGTAGTTTGTCTGGGCTTAAATGTGTTAATATCTTATGGGATCCGCATTTGTTCCGAAAAAAAGCTCAAAAGCGCTGGTCCGTGATTTTGGATCTCACGGCTATAAGCCGTGACGTGAGGTCCAAAATCACAGACCAGACCATCTTACAAACAAATGGAGTTCATGTTTACCGAGCGCGCAACATTTGTATCTGAGCAACACCCATCAGATCACCACTGTTGCGTAATCTTTAGTTTACATTGCACGCGCGCGCAGAAAAACGCGTTTGCCGACCTTTACAAAAACGAACGTCAATGCTGTGTGTAGCGACAACATAAATCTAGGGAACCGCATACAGATACCACCTAGGTATCTGGGATTATCGGGAAAGAAAATGTCAGAACGTGTCGGGTCGGCTAGGGTTCGCCATTTGCCGGTCCCTGACTGGCGTTGGAGACATAAAGACGGTTAGTGATGGCGCAATCGGGCTACCATAGAAACCGGAAACGGACGATGTTAGCTGAAGACCCTTTCATTGCCAGTGGTCGCAGATTGTGCTTCTGAAACCTTTGTTCACCCATGGATGGGCCATGATAATTCAAGGGTAATGCCAGATTAGCTTGGCGCCTGGTGCATAGTCGTTAGGTGGCATCTGCAAATTTTGGGAAATGCGGCCTTGGGGCTAAATGGGTTAATTTCACGCCAAAAATCCCCAGCCGTCCAAGATACACAGATGCAAAAGTGCTGTCAGCATGTGATATAGATTCCCATGATCCCCGGCAATTGCGGGGGCTCATAAGCATCCATGCCGCCTCTTGCAGTTCTGAATTGCGTTTCACGTTTTCTCGGCAGTGAGTGGGTTAAGAATTTAGGTGTTGTTAGACGTTGGATGGTTATGGCTTTAACGTTGCTGTTGGTGTTTTTTTTTTTTTTTTTTTTTTTTTTTTTTGTCGGTGCTACCAATGGTCATGAAAGTGTTTCCACTTTCTGTCACCGTCGAAATTCAGCGTCCGATAACTTCGTCCATCCAAGGAGAACCAATATAATTGTGGACAGCAAGAGGTATAGATCCTCATGAGCCCTTTGTCTGTGAGTCAGTGGAAGCGTTAGTTCCGAAGAAGTTTCTCTCTCGTGTCATGTTTCCTGAGACATTTCTTTTTCTATTTTGGCGTTCCACGATACTGCCCTTCAGCCGATGCATGCACAGTTAGCCGATGCAAGCACGAGTAAGAGATCTGAATTTGTCAGAGCTTCGGCGTTTAAATTAAGCACTTCGCTGCCAAGAAAAGATGATCACGATCCCAACTGCAAGAGACATAGATCCTCATGAGCCCCCGCAGTTGCGGGGGCTCATGAGGATCTATGTCTCTTGCTGACACGACTTTGTATCCATGTTCCTTGAACTGCTGGGGCACTTTGGCGTTCAATTCACACAGGTTTCAGAAACACAATCTAGGTCCGCTGACAGCGAAGGGGTTGAGGACAAATTATACTTGAAAGTATTTCTGCAGCCACCGAATTTTGAAAAGTCGAGCAATATTTCGCAAGTAAAGCATGGTATTTTCGGCAGAAATCGAAGAAGAAGAAGCCCCCCCCCCCCCCCACCCCACAACTCCCCCCAAAAAAAACAAAAAACCCACAAAAAAACAAAAAAACCAAAAAACCAAACCCCCCCCCCCCCCCAAAAAAAAAAAAAAAAAAAAAAAAAAAAAGAAAAAAAAAAAGAAAAAAAGAAAAGAGAAAAGAAACCCAAAACAAAACAAACAAACAAACAAACAAAAAAACAAACAACGGACTGCCATTCAGTTAATAAGAGCAATTTTTTCCTCTAGTTCAAAGGCAGTAAAACATTCCGTATGTTACAACGTACCCGGCGTCCATATTATTTTAATAATCTACATCATGTATACCAATTTAGCCGCGAGAGGAGGAACGACCATGATAGCTAAAAGGGGAGTGCCTGAATAGGTTGGCGATTTCAGACACGCAATGCAACATTGGCTGTTGCGTTATGTCTTGCTGACGTGATTTCTTACAGGAATCACGTCAACAAGACTTAACGCGACAGCCAATGTGCTCGTGTTTGGTGGAAGTGTGGGTGGGTATGGGTAGGTATGGCGAAGGCTTATTTTGACAGCTACGCTATCTGATTGTCAGTAAACGCCTCGCGGATCACATAAATGTCAGATTCAAGGCCAGAAAACATCTCAAAGGTATGCAGACTCTGAGGCGCCATATTTAAAGACGCCATAAACCTTTTTCTGAAAGTGGCAGCATTTCAAACTTTAAAACTTGTTAAATTTTCCTTTGACATCTTCCTGCATTTGTCATAAAGTAAAAAAATTGCCGCCGTGCCTAAGTGTAGGATTTCAATATTTAAACAGCCCAGTTTATTTCGAGAAAATTAGTCATAAACTGCGTTTGCTTAAAGGGCTCTAAAATCTAAAAAAGCCGACAACTTTCTGAAACGGTCTTAAATTAAAGTTTGTCATTCCAAATTCCTCAAGTTGGGAGTTAAGTTGGGACTACATTAAAATTTGCGATACATTGACCTTGAAAGTTCAAGGACGCCTTATCTTTGAACTGTCAAGGTCAATCCGTAATGTGTAGCAGTAGTGTTTCAGGGTTGAGTGGGTTAAGACTTTTAACCGTTTGGCTGCAGGACAAACATCCGCTAGCGAAAGTCAGAGCGTAAAACGCTTGTACATTCCGGAAAATTACTTTGAAGTTTCTTGATGGACAGAAGGCAACCAGCTACGCTCATCATGACCTTCCTTCCTCTCCTTTCCCGAAATCCAAGCTACCCCTTAAACGTGGCACTGACTGACGTGAAATAATTTTGCTAATTATCCCTGTGATTCATACGGGCAAGATCGGGAGCAGCAAGAACTGATTGATACAAACTGAGTAAGCAAGCACTCTTTATTTTCTTTACGCAACCATAGACAGACTTCAGCAAGGGACGAATCGACCATGATAGTTAAAGGGTGGTGCTAGCGGAATAGCTTGGCGCCTACTCGCAAGTTATATATGGAGGATCAGGAGTGAAACCATCTTGGCTCTAGACGTGGTAGATTACTTTCTGCACTTTGTAGTTACCCATAATCACTCACATGCCTAAATAAGCACGGTCTTGATTCTTCCAGGTACCATGCTATCTTAGGCATGGTACCATGACCATCCTACACATCCAATAAGCTCTGTGCCACGTGTTCCTCCACAAAAACGTTTGATGCTGCCAGCTTAAAAGTCCTTTGATCAGCTCCTCGCATCCGAAAGAGGCATAATATTCAGCTTCAGCAGGGGCTCATGAGAATCTATGCCTCTTGCTAGCAAAACGCAAACCCATTTTAAACCTGTTCCCCAAACGGACAAAGGCATCACGGGTAAGCTTGTGAGTGCAAAGGACCTTCAAAGAGCGCCGCCAGTGTGCACCCAGCCAGCAAGAACTTTGATTATCGGTAGTAAAATTCTGCCGGAGTTACTGATTAGACATAAAGTTCTTGGATGAGACGTACGGGGAAAATACGTCCACTGAAATCCTAAACCTACACAGGTGTAGGAACACAGAAAATTTTTAAGGGAGAGTTCTTTTGTCTTCTGTTTTTCCGTTCAAGGACAATGCCTAGACTGATTGATTCAGACTGATTCAGACTGTGGTTTGGTTTTGATTGTGAAGGACTCTTTTAAAGTCCGAATGGTGTCATGAACTGGGATATCCAATGGATGTCAGTCGTTTATGAAAAAATACGGAGCTAAATTGGACCAGCAAGTGGCATGGATCCTCATGAGCCCCTGCTAAAGCAGGAGCTCATGAGGATCTATGCCTCTTAAAGATAGATGGGCTTTATTACGAGTTAAGGACATAAAGCATCAGACTCGTTGGAACGGCTGGGCGGAACGGAACGTCCATTATACTGGAGGCCCTCTATTGACGGATGCAGGTGAGGTGCACTGCGCACGAAGTTCTCTTTCAGGTGAGGCTGGTGGCTGGAAGCCGTTAAAAGTTTCCTTTTGTTGCCGTCAGACGTGAGCGCAATATTGCCAGGTTCTAAAGGAATGGGACTCACACACTGACTGAACCAATCCCCAGAAACTAACAAACAAGGACTAGAGTGCATTCCAGCTTAAGAGACGGATTGACCTAAAGGTGCAAAAGGGCTGTTTTGCACCCTCTTCGAACTATCGTTCCGTTAAAGTCGATCAAATTGTGTAATGTGTCAGAGCAATACAATACAATACAATACAATACAATACAATACAAGATAATATAATATAATATAATATAATATAATATAATATAATATAATATAATATAATATAATATAATATAATATAATATAATATAATGCAATGCAATACAATACTATAAGTTATTGGTCGCAGGGGATTGCTACACGGACCCTTGTAGGCTTGAAGGAGGTCAAAGGAACCATTGTACCCCGAAGTCCGAAGGCCTGATGGGTACAATGTTCTTTTGACCTCCCGAAAGCCTACAAGGGTCCGTGCAGCAAGCTCCTGCTACCAATAACGTATTTGTTTTCATTCCTCCACTATTTTCGTAAAAGAAATCAAGAAGAAATCTTCCGACCTGGATCACGCCAGACATGACTGACGTCAAAGGAATATACATTTATACTTTATAGACTTATGACGTTATTTAAAATATTTCATGACGTTGCCGTCTCCAGTAGTGTGCCTGTTGTTTCGAACAACACTAAAGTAACTTTTTACTTTAGAACGTTTTGGTGATCTTGTCACAATGAAGAACAAAACTCGCATCCAAGATGCGTCACAAAGAGGGCTACAAGAAGTCCGCCATTTGTCGCTACAAGGGTTTTGTAGCCCGGTCATGTGGTACAGTTTGCGCTAAATGGATTGGTCGTGTGATGTAGGGATGAAAACAAAATACTTTATCATCCATCGGGGATATATTGTATGGTACGGTATGGTATCGTATGGTATGGGTTCCACCTTAAAACGCGTCGACCATCTTTTATTGTTCAGGTAAAACTATTAAATAATATTTATTTCACTATTTAGAAGCTCTTCAATATTTAGCAAACTTTTGAACTGATATTCGCAAACATTGCGACTCTCCTTGTAAGACATTAAGCCCTTGACTACTACTGACGATACCGTTCGGCAGAAAAGAAGCATAATAATAATAATAATAATAATAATAATAATAATTCTATTATTAATATTATTTATATAAGTATAAAACGTGTACACATGTTAGACAATGTATAAGGCACGTTTCAGTTCATTGCTTTTAGGGTATATATAAATTATCTACCAATAACGGCAATATCACTTTATTTTCTTTTTTAAAATAACAGCTGCACTGACCTTCCATCACGTAGACAAGGGACCCGACATCGCCCTCCTTGATGATGATGGAGCCTGCGGGGTTCTCCACGGGGTACATGCAGTCCACGATCTCCCGAATCTGACCCATGTCCAGGTTTTTCATGAAGTCGTTGTCCAGGATCGCCTGCCGGATCAGCTCCTTCGATCTGAAACAGCAGCAGAGGAACAGATACATATTAAATAAAAGTATTGAGACTTTTGGTTGAATTCCTATATCTGGGGGACGACTGGGTGTCTCCATCGATTCGCTAACGCTGATTCAGGGATAGCGAATAGAGAGCGAACCAGTCAGTGCAATCTGTGGGTTGTCTTTTAAACTAACTCACAGCTGAGGATATCTAGAATGAGCGTGACAGTTCCAGTGTGGTGCTAGAATAGCGTGGCGCCAGGATAGTTCACGGGGGGAAAGGGGGGGGGGGGGGGGGGAGGGGGGGGGGGGGGGGAGTGAGGAAGGGGGAGGGGGAGGGGGGGGGAGGGGGGGGGGTTCCAGAATATCGAGGCGCCAAAGGCACCAAGCTATTCTGGCATCACTCGTGAACTATAATGGTCGACCATTACTATTTTCTTCAGCCGGAAGGTGCTGTATGGGTTGAGGCAAAGCACGTGAGTTTCACGCACACTAACACACAAACAGGTACACTTGGACGTCAGCTGAACAATGAAACATCACAACAGAAAAAGGCTGTGACGATGACTGAGAGTGAATCTGCACTTGATTAGCAACGGTGCAAGTTTTGACAGCACGAACAATTCTCAGATCTCACAGAAAGGAGACATGACCAAGAGAGAGAGAGAGAGAGAGAGAGAGAGAGAGAGAGAGAGAGAGAGAGAGAGAGAGAGAGAGAGAGAGAGAGAGAGAGAGAGAGAGAGAGAGAGAGAGATTTTATTTTTCATTTCTAGAGGAGCATTGTCCACCATACTCACCACCACCCACCCAACAAACAAACAAACAAACAAACAAACACAAACAAACAAAACAAACACCACAAAAACAACAACCCAAAGCAGAAAGAAAAGAATTAAAACAGACTGACAAATAAACAGAAGGAAAAAAGAAAGAATGAAAAAAGACAGATGTGTTGATAGACATAGACAATGATTCAGCGACGAGAACGAACAAAAGAATGACAGAATAAAATAACAAAAGAAAGTGAGAAAAAAACCCACAAAAAACCCCAAACAAAAACAAAACAAAGACACAAAAGCACGAGAAGAAAGTTAAAGTTCTAAAAGAGAAGGGGGAACCCGCAGAATGCATTAAAAATCGCTAACCGCTTCGGGTCTTTTACAGTATTTTTGTTTTACAATCACGCTAGTGCCCACCGATTTTTTTTCCTGCACGGAGTTTTCCTGCACCATTTCGTGTGCAGGTCTGTGATTTTGGATCTTACGGCCCTGAAGGCTGTAAGGTCCAAAATTACAGACCAGCACACACGCATCTTTTTCAGTGCAGCCGTTTTCCTGAGGGCATTAGCGTTTAAAACCTTTATTGGCGGGAAATAAGCTGGAAGTCAGTTAATGTCTCGACAGATTAAGCTCCTCGTGATCCCATTTGCTCCACAAAGCGGGCAAACATGTCTCATTTGTTGACATGGTACTCGCTCTAAAAAAGAGGCACATAACGCAACAGACTCCAGGCAAAAAACATTTAAAGGGGCTCGGCCATACCTGCTAAATAAAGCATGCCTATCTGACGTTTTTGTTGTTGTTGTGATTTTCAGAATGAAAGTCTCGCACACAAATGTATATTATAAAATTGGACAAAAAAAATATTTGGTCTGTGCAATTTGTGTTTATCCTTTGGGTGTGGGTAGCCCTCTTTGTTAAGTTCCTGTGTCAAGTGCATATGGGCCTGGCGACCGAGCTTTTACTGAATTCGAATACCGCTGCGCCACCGCGTGCGCAACCGGCCACCAGTCAAACTCATAACTATAACACTTGAAATTCGAATTCAGTAAAAGCTCGATCACAGGCCCCTATGTGTGATTCCTGCACGAAGCATCTCGTCAAAAAGCGCTGCCGCCGACAGGAAAAAAAAAAAAAAAAAATGCAAGTAACTTCAGTTTGCTCAATATGTCAACATTTCTCATATAATTATTATTAAGTAGTTTGACTCTCCGGCCCAATCCTGCGTACTTATGAACGACAGGTTCAACACACTTGATTAACACATTCTGTCCCAGGGGCGAAATCCCCAAATTTGGAAGTTGCCCTCTGAAGGACTGTAATACAGTTCTGCGCCAAGCTATTCTGGCACCATCCTTGAACTATCATGCTCGATCCATGTTTTGCTGTGGCGTGTCGGGGCTGAATGAGTTAAATGTGAGTATGGCAGTAGTCTGCGCCAGAGATGACGAGGCAAACTACAAAGATACGTAAGAAATTGTATTTCTGTCCGTACGTCTGTTTTGAAAATGTAATAAGTTGTGTATAGCACCCATAGGCGTGTTTCCTTCTTTGCTGCGTGTTTCGTATCACTTAATAGGAAGTACGCGTATGTAACAAAACCTTAGCCCTCTGCGTGTCGCGGGTTAGTATACTGCACTGGGCACTGAAATCTTGTCTCGTCCCTTTAACTGTCTTGGGGGCAATACTATTTTACACAGAATTCCCGGCTGTAATTGTATAACGCCACGGCTTCACAGTCATTAGACTTAATATCCTGCAGCAACCCAAAACAGGTTCCATCAAACTGGCCAAAGTGAGCGCAATTCCAACATAATCAAGGGGCTTTGTAGCGTGTACTATGCAGCATATTTAACCCGTGATTTTGTTAAACAGGAAAACATCACGGTAATAACGTTTCCAAATAGAATTTCTTGTCCAAAGCAAATATGTGCCCTATGAAGAAAAAAAGACAGAAATTCCATTTTTGCGAAAAAGCAAGGTTTTCATTGTAATGAAAAATATATCTTGCTTTTCTCTGACACAAATTGTTGCTTGCAGCATGTTATACGTCATTTTTGTTGAAAAGCGAGATTTTTAATGACATACATATAAATCTGTCTTTTTGCACAAGGGGACTTACTGAATTATTGCTGCGAAAGTGTCGTACAGCGTTGCCACCGGCAACGCTATACGACACTCGCAGCTATTGAAGTTGGGCGCCTTGAATGTGTATGCATCATGACGTGAACTATACAAACGTTATATATATATATATATATATATATATATATATATATATATATATATATATATATATATATATATATATATATATATATATATATATATATATATATATATATATATATATATATATATATATAATATACTTTTAACAAAGGCGTCGCCCAAAGCCAAAAAATGCACTCAATCAGATTAGCTCCAAGGGGCGTAATTTTTCGTTCAATTCTGAGAATGCTGTGCTAATGCCATGGAATTCCAGGCTGGTAAGCATGCATTGTGTCATCGGGACATCAGCTGTCCTTTTTGTGACTGCATCGCTCACTAGTTCTAGAAAGGAGAGGGTAGTGGGAGAGAAGGAATGACAGACCTATCATTTTGAGCCTTCCACTGAACACTTACTACATAAAGCAGTAGGGACTACCCCCAGGCGCCCCGCCATCCGCTGGAGAATATCCAGACCTCCCCCCCCCCCCCCCAAGGGGGGATGCTAGAAAATATTCCCAAAAAGACATTGGACCTGCTGAGTAGATTTAAGTTTTTGCCGCCTACGACCGGTTTCGCCCCCCCCCCCCCCCCCCAAGAGGGGGGGGCTCTTCAGGTACTTACAAATTTCAGCTACAAATTTCTGAGCTCTACCACAGGACTAGGAAATCCACGAATTAAGTACTACTGACCGGCTCCGAGCGCCAATGTTAATCCTCGGGCAGGGGGACATAACTCGTGGAATCGTCTCTTCCTGTAGTCCTAGCTGTAAATGTCCATGCTCTGTCAGTGGAATCTCGAGCTCACTGGAGCTCCTGCAGTTCATCACTAGCTGTGCCGTGCAGTTCTCCAGACTAGCAGCTGAAAGCGCTGAACTTGGCATAACCTGTGCATCCTAATCAAAGACTGCGAAGCTGATGTACCTATTTAAAGCTTCGACCACCTCCCGCTAACGACGTATTTAGATCTGATGAAACCAGCCTATGCTAGCAAGAGGCATAGGTTCTCACGAGCCCAAGCGACTGCAGGGGCTCATGAGAATCCAAGCCTCTTGGGGATGGAACTTGCTCTGCTTTCAAGTCCAGTCACGACTGCGTTGTAGAAGTGAACTTCCATAGGAGAAGTCATTGCTACCTCAGGCTGATAACGAATAGATGTATATGTGGAATCAGTGTATGCCAGCAAGAAGCATAGATGCTCATGAGCCCCTGCGAAGCAGGGGCTCATGAACATCTATGCCTCTTGGAGATGGCTTCTGAAAGTCGAGACCTGTTCCTCCCAGGCAAGATTGCGCATTAGACGGCGTTACGTCAAGTCATTTACACCTGACACTATCGGGAACTACTTGTGCGGTGACAGCCTCCATATGGCTCAGGAGCAGAACAGTGGGTGGGATGATTTTTACAGTAAAACATGTATGCACAAGTACAGTATGCACTCGACTCAGTGCGTCGTGTCTGCATATGAATATAGCATGCACTTGGTACAAGAAGTGCGTCAGTTATCCTGTCGTTTATGCGTGATCCACTAAAAGTGTCATGATGTTATGGTAGAGTATAAAGGCTGACTTTTTTGGTGGTGTTGCAATTTTTAACCTTTTTCGTGTCGGTAGCGGTGTTTGTCGCGATGATTCCTACATGAATCATCGCGACAAAAACCGCTATGACACGCAAAGGGTTAAACTCACAACAGGCACTCCATCGCCGAAAACCGTCCATCAGAAAACGAGGTGAAATTATCATAGGCACAAGCGGAAGAGAAGCACATGAAGAAGATTATATGGCCCACCTCGTGAAATAACACGAATGTCTAATAGCAAGAAGGCACGGTGTCCATTTGGATAGATGATATTAGGTTGCTTCGGAGAAACAGAAGGTTTTTCGATTAATTAAATAGCAGAACTTACTACGAATGCAATTACCTGTGGGTGACCCGCGCCAGGGAATATATTATGACAGCCGTGACGGAAGTGTCAAGTTTCTTCGAGATCATAGCAGACATTCAACATAGGCCACAATAGACAGCCGGCTGTTCCAGATGGAAATCTGAAATCTGACATTCAACATAGGCCACAATAGACAGCCGGCTGTTCCAGATGGAAATCTGAAATCTGACATTCAACATAGGCCACAATAGACAGCCGGCTGTTCCAGATGGAAATCTGAAATCTGACATTCAACATAGGCCACAATAGACAGCCGGCTGTTCCAGATGGAAATCTGAAATCTGACATTCAACATAGGCCACAATAGACAGCCGGCTGTTTCAGATGGAAATCTGAAATCTGACATTCAACATAGGCCACAATAGACAGCCGGCTGTTCCAGATGGAAATCTGAAATCTGCGCGTGGGTGTCCACTATAGCTTTAAGGGCATTGGAAGCGAATTTGAGACGCATAAAAATGACAGTCTGAAAGTGTTTGTGTGAGCGTGAATCGAAGGGCAGGGTCACCTCATTCGGCTAGCTGTGAAAATCTGCATTAGACAAAACACCTGCGAAGATGTAATCCGCACGAGCACACAGATTAACACATTCACTCCCGAGACGCCACAGCTGGAGATGGATCTTCCACGACAGTTCAAGGGTATCGTGCAGGATTACCTTGGCGCCTTCACAGGCGCCAAGCTAATCTGGCACTACCCTTGAACTATCATGAACTATCTCCCGCCTGAATTCAGGGTGTTTGTTTTGAAGCGATCGGCTACGTGGCGGGCTTTGACATGATTAGTAAAATTCGCCGATTCAACCGGTCATCAGTGTCGTGTCGCCTCAGCTAGCTTTTTAACCATTTGTTTTTCACAATCTATGTGAATAGGCACGCGCAACAAAGGTTTTCTACTGCTATTTGTACTTTGCAGGGGAACTCAGAGTCTCCAACATGGAAAAACAGAAAAAGAACAGGAAAGTATTTCGTTTTACGACATTCCCACTTCATAAACTATGTTTACCTTTTGACCAACACTACTGCAGGGCACATTGAGAACATTTCAGTATAAAGAAGATATTACACACAATTAACCCTTTATTGTCCGGGCATGTCCCTTTAAGAATGCGGCCTTTTCAGATTAGCGTGGTGTCAAGATAACGCAAGGCTGCGCAAAGCACAAATAACAAAACCTTGACTCTTAACTCAGTGTGCACCAGGTACGAAATACATACATTTTGACTTGTCCTCTGTGTAACTGTATTACAATTCTAGAGACAGATCGAGCATGATAGTTCAAGGGTGGTGCCAGAATAGCTTGGCGCCTATAGGCGCCAAGCTATTCTGGCACCACTTTTGAACTATTATGGTCAAGCCATATCTTGCTGTGGTGTATCGGGACTGAATGAGTCAAAAGACTTCATCTCTGTTCCAAAGTTTGCTTTGACTTCCAAATGTTCAAATCTGTTTAAGACAACACAGCTGTTCGTTTCGTTTTAAAACAATTTTTAAAAAACGTTTTTAAATGGTTATGTAAACCATTCTTATCAAATGCAATAAAAGGCAATATTGCAGACTGGTGTTTGTTTGCGCTGATAACGAAAAACTGACGAAATCTAGTAATCCTACCCGATTCTATTGGGGATCACTGCAGCTGACGCTAGTACCAGGTGCCAAGAAAGAATGAGAAGCGTTAACACATTCAACCCCAACACCGCAGCTGACGCTGACGCTGTAAAAAAAAAAGAAGAAGAAAAAAAAAAAAAAAGAGAAAAGAATGAGAAGCGTTAAGCTACGTTTCCATAGAACGAATCCGATCCGAATCCGAAGCAGGTCCAAAGGTCCAAGACAGAACAGTTCGTGCAAGTCGTTTTATGATCATATGTTTCCATTTGTCCGATGCAGTACCGAATGTCGAATCCGACTGCGAAACGAACACGACACGATTTTTCTTCAATCAGGGACGGACCGAAAGTATGACGTACATTTTGTCATCAGTTGCAAGTTCTCGCACCATTTTGATCTTTGCCTTATATCAGTGGTTCCCACAAAGGCGGGGTTCGTATGTCGCATGTATTATGTGGAAACACGCGCTCCACGAATTGTGAACGAAAATTGCATCGCCGTTTCGGGTTCGGATCGTATTCGTATCGGATACGTGCTTATGGAAACGTGGTCGATCCATCTACCTCAACTGGTACGTACTCGTCCGATGACATCTCCGAAATTTGGCGGCCTTGGGATAAAATGGGTTAACTCATTCAGCCCGACGGCCGTATTTCCAAATTTTGGAGGCGTCATCTAATGACTATGCACCAGTTGCAGGAGATGGATCGACCAGGATAATTCAAGGGCAGTGCCAGATTAGCTTGGCACTACCCTTGAATTATTATGATCGACCCATCTCCTTCTGTAGCGCGTCAGGGCTGAATGGGTTAACTTGAGTAAAAATGTGTTTCTTCTCCGCAGGGACTGTTTTCAATGAGAGGAAAACTGGTACTGTTATTTTACATAATGGGGACTGAGACCTTCAGCACACACACACACACACACACACACACACACACACACACACACACACACACACACACACACACACACACACACTCAAACACAGCCGCTACATTGATTTCCGCAAAAGAGCGTGCGCACGAACGAAACAAACTGTCATATACTGACGAGCAAAAGAAATGCGACATCATTGGAATCATCGGAAACACTCCAATGGTGTCGCATTTCAGTGTATCATGATCAGTAATGGCATTATCACCCTGGCGCTTAATTAAAAAAATAAATTAAAAAAAAAACTATGTAATTTCGTTCTATGCCAAACAAATAAAACCGAAGCCCAAATGAGATAGATTAAATTATTCGAGACGTGCCGCCTCCGGATACGCGGCTTATGCCGCGTATCCGGAGGCGGCACGTCTCGAATGAGTTATACTAAATTAATCAAACCACAGAGAAAGCCGGCTCCGTCGCCAATGACTATTTAGGCGTTTCAGTTATCGCCCTGCAAGCTACCCATTATGTCTCAAATTGGATGTTAGAGAGAGAGAGAGAGAGAGAACAATTTTATTTTTCATTTCTAAAGGAGCATCTTTATTTTTCGCCAATGAGCATGTTAATCCCCCTCCCCCCCCCCCGTCCCCCCTCCCTCCCCCCAAAAAAACAAACAAAACAAAACACACACACAAAAACAAAACAAAACAATCTACCACGGGATTATTCTTTTATGGACAATACACAATTTCAAGCTTGTCCGTCCTCAAAGGCGGGCTCTAGTCGTTGTCACAAAACACACACACACACACACACACACACACACACACACACACACACACACACACACACACACACACACACACACACACACACACACACACACACACACACACACACACACACTGACACACACACACACACACACGCACCCCACACACACGCGCGGCGCTTGGCGCCAAAAAGACGTTCTCTAGCAAGGTTTGCGTAGCTAGGCATGACGCCATTTTTATCTTGTTACTTCTTTGCCAGAATTTCTGCCCCGCACGCCATAAACGTCATGTACATGCTCCGGAATGCGCTCCGATCCAGCCCCATTTCAAAGTCTATCGTACTTTTCAATTTTCAATGCGGTAGACAAAAACCAAAAGAAAACAAAGACAAAACAAAACAAAACAAAAAACAAAAAAACACCACCAAAACCTCTCACAAAAAACTACTTGAACAGCTACAAGCAAACATAAAAATACTACTTCCGGTGTCATTGCATTTGTGCACGTTTGTTCGTACACTCGTTCTCTCACACGTTCTCTGCTCCCGCCCCCTCAAGTTTACTTACTGGGCCCCAGGTGAAACAAGGCAGTAATAGTTTGCTGGCAGCTGTAATATGTTGCTGATTTTTCTCGCGGGAATTTAGTGTTTCTTTAAACGCCCATGCTGTACAAGTTGTAGCTTGTTTCGGGGAAACGAGTGATGAGGGGTAAACACATGAACAGGAAACAAGGGGCAGTTTTGTAACGAGAGATAATGATTTACGCATAAACTCCAGTGACACCCCACTCCCACACCTTTCGCTTGAGACGGTTTCACCGAGCTAAAGGAACAGGCTGTCAAAAAACCAAAGGTATGCTGAAGCAGGGGCACATGAGAATCTATGCCTCTTGCAGATCGATAGGATTGTAATGAGAGAATGAACTGCTTGCACCGATCTCAGTTTGGAAGAGACATAGATTCTCATCAGCGCGTGCTGTATATAGAACACAGGCTCATGAGAATCTATGACTCTTGAAGATGGAAAGGTTTCGTGATGATAGATTTTTACGTGTGTTGATGTTTTGGCTGCAGAAAGATTTGACTTTAGACATCCAGCGCTGATGCAGGAGTTGGAACGACGACTGACTGCAGCTCGAGGGCAGCCCCTGATTAAGCCCAGCGCCTCACAGGGCAACAGTTCATCAGGCAGCACCCTCAGCTGACATCACAGACGTTCCATTTCCCGAAACTTGTTCGCAGTGCCTAGCAGACATAGGCTCACCAGTGCTCTCTATGGCACTAGACATAAAGGGACCGAACATAAACTGCCAAAGCATTTTATGCCGACGCTAAAAAAAAGGCGAATTAGAAACTCGACAAACTGATGCCACAACTTGATACAAACACGCATGTACCCTTATGCAATCTGCCTATGCAGTCGGTCTGCGAAACGCAAAGACCCGCATGAGACCTTAGAAGATGATGCCGCAAAAGGTTCGATCATAGGATCCATGATTTCTGCTATCCCACGCTCACTACTGCATTTGTATCGTACTGTATTGAGGCTTGAAAGACCCTCCAGCACTGACTTCGCTGTGTCGACTTCTGGCAGCGGCTGATGTCAGCCCGAGGATCTTTTGCTCACAGACGCAGACGTTTCCAGTTGTGAAAGACACTAATATGTAACATGTACATGCTGTCACACTGGCCTGTTTTTTATTTTTTATTTTTATTTTTTTTAACTCATTCTACCCCAGACACGCCACAGCAAGATAAAGATGGACCATAATAGTTCAAGGGTGATGCCAGAATAGCTTGGCGCCTATGGGCGCCAAGCTATTCTGGCATCACCCTTGAACTATCATGGTCGATCTCTGTCCTGCACTTCAGAGAACAACGGCAAAATTTGGGGATTTCGGTGATGGGGTAGAATGAGTTAAATTAGATGAAACCTACTTTTCTGATGGAATCGTCCATTGCACATATCCGTCTGTGCGTATCTAAATCCATCTGCAAGAGGCATAGATCCTCATGAGCCCCCGCAGGCTTGCGGACGCTCATGAGGATCTATGCCTCTTGCTGGGGGCACATTTACGTCAGTGCATTTCCGGCTGAGCCGAGGGAGACTGGTGTCGGGTGTTTGGTAAAAAGACGGACCTCACACGTGTCAATCTCGAAATCTTGGATTGAGGCGGCGAAGTTCTAGACTTTCATCACAGGGCGGCATCATTGGGGACAGGCTTTCCGATGCGCGGCGGCACGTGCGCTTCAACACAAATAAATAAATACACGCTGTTCAAAACGAGTGCACGATATGGATTACATTTTTTACACTGCCACACACGTGCATTTCAGTACAGACAGACCAGAGACGCAAACACGCTGACACACACTCGGACACTGACACAAACGTACACAATGACACACGAACAAATCTTCGGACGCATATATGTATGCACGCAAGAGCACACTGACGCACGCAAAAAGCATGGCGCGCAAGCACACACACACACACACACACACACACACACACACACACACACACACACACACACACACACACACACACACACACACACACACACACACACACACACACACGCACGCACGCACGCACGCACACACACACACACACACACACACACACACACACACACACACACACACACACACACACATGGTATTGTATACTACTGACATCTCAAGTGTATTCTTCAGTCCCTGATAGACACGTCATAATACAACGGACACTCTAACGTGAAAAGCACGTGCGGTATTTTTGCTATGCATTTAAAAGTCTTGTACGCTGGGAATTATCACAGATGGGAGCGTCAGCGTGTTGTTTTAGTGTAATACAAGAACAAAGTCACACTGGTTGTCTCCCACGATTCGCTGCCGCTGGTCAGCGGCAGCGAATCGGGGGAGACAACCAGTGTGGAACAGAATCTGCAAAATTCCTGCATCCTCTCCAATCCTATCTTCATTTCTGGAATATTTGGCACATGCGGAAAGGAAAAGGGGAAACACGGCACTGACGATCAAACTGCAACCCAAGAGACCGCCATGAGCCACCGAAATTGCGGGGGCTCATGAGGATCTATGTTTCTTGCACATCCCACTTTGTATTCACGATTATTGGGTGATGCGTGCTTTTTTTTTTAAACCTGAAAAGTGTCAGAAACACAATCTGCGACCAACGACAGAAAAGATATCAATCTTAGAGGTGTATGCGCTTCCTCGTTCACATTAATTTAGTTTATTGCGTGTGCAGGTGGAGGGAAGCGATTAATTTTTATGCCAAGAATTATGCCCCTCACTGGTTCCGAGCGACAACAGGACACAATCTTACTGAGGCTAGGTGCAAGTCTTCGATTATCTTCCTTTGTGCCATAAGTGAACTTCGTGACATCTCATGCAACTTTGAAACATCCATGCAGCCCCCCCCCCCCCCCTCTTTCTTTTATTCAACTGATACCGACCGTCAGGTCAATTCACACGATACGTGCCGCGTATCTATGCCGCACGTCTCGAATGAGTTAATAGTGAGATTACGTTTACGCCGAACGACTCCCAACCGAACGAACGAGAGCAAAATCACGGCTGATAACTCATTTCTGTTGGTCCTACATAAGCATAGACAACACTCCAAACATCTTCCCTCAAGGGGCACAGGTCCTCAAGAGCCCGGAAACATCTCCAAGAGGCATCAGTAAATCCTCATAAGCCCGGAGGGCGCATGAGGATCAATGCCTCTTGGAGATGTTCGGAGTGTTGTCTAATCTTGTAACACGTAGAATTTCTTGCCCGCTCGACTTGGCCCCTCTCGTTCGTTGCTGGGAGTCATTCGTTGCAAACGTAACCTCCCTACTATCTTCGCTCGAATACGTGCTGAACTTGGAATCGCGATTGAGGTGCCAACGACATGGGGTGTGAGGAAAACGTGGGATCAGCGGCTATGATCCGGGCCCCTGGCTGTTGATAAACTCGCGATAGCAGGCGCAAACGCTGTGAAATCAGCAGAACCGTGAACAACCCCCCTCTAGTTCTCCCCCCCCCCCCACTTCCTGGTCCAACGCCCCTACAGGTGAAACAGGTAAACTGTTGTACACAGGTAGAAGTAAATACACTCTTATGTCTTTCACTTTCTGGTGAAAAATAGCTCACGTTTTTTCATGAACGGGTTAAAGAAAATCTCCAAGTGCTTTTGGCGCGAAAGAAAAACAAGCGTGACAACTGCGGAAAGATGGTGCCTTTTTCGCCTGAAAAACTTAGAACAAAGAACCTTAGAATAGCAACAGCCTGAACAAGTTTGGCACGGTCGGTACTAATTCCTGTGTGGACAAATGCAGGTATACGGCACTGTGCTCGAGGAACAACCTTGCGTTTACAGGTAGACCGTAAACATGTAGACACACACATGATAACATTGCACCCTTTACTGTTGGAATAAAATAATGTGAACACCACGCAACTGCAAGAGGCAAAGAACCTCATGAGCCCCCGCAACTGCGGGGTTCACGAGGTTCTTTGCGTCTTGCTGATTTTATCCATACCCGTGTTCCTTGGACGGATGAGACTATTTGGTGCTGAATTAAATTTGCCCTGCTTTCAAAGACACAAACTCTGCGTCCACTGTCCGAGATATTGTTCAGCATTATCTCAGTCAACACGACAATGTGCAGTCACTCGTTCATTACAAAACAATGACCCCTATGTCCCTATGTGCTAGCCTGGTCTCGATTTCGGCCCCTGATCAATAAAAGCGAAATATAATATATTTTTTCTTTCAGCAAAAGACTTTCGAGATAAAATGAACACCGCCCGGCAAATGCAAGAGACACAGAACCTCATGCGCCCCCTCACCTGCAGGGGCCCATGAGGGTTCTGTGCCTCTTGATCGCTTCGTCGTGAGTCCGTTTTTCTTTAGCTAACTTGGACGGATGGAACTCTAGCAATTCCTTGACACTGTGTGAATTTCTAATTTTAGATACACAGCATGTTGCCACTGAAAGAGAAGGGGTTAAACAAACTATGCAGTCGCGCTCAATCTTAATTTTTTTTTTTAAAATGTTGCTCGTGCGATTTCTCATCTCTTTCAAGCCCAGGGCCAAACGATGGAATCGATCGCCGTTGACAGCTCCGCTGTAGTGCTTGAATTTGTCTGGCGACTTTCAAGGGTCCAAGCCAATCAGACACTACCCTTTGAGCTCCACTCAGCAGACGCATGTGAAATGCGAGACAGAACTGACGCTGAAAGTGAAATTTAAATATTGCACTTTTTTTTTTAATCGACCGAATGTCAAAGAGGAGCCAACGTCAAAGGTTTTGCGTCCTTAACGGCGGCATGAAGAAAGCCAGAAGGTCAAGTAACCCCTTCACTGTCCCAAAAAAGTGAACACCACGCAACTGCAACAGGTATAGATCCTCATGAGCCCCCGCAACTGCGGGGGCTCATGAGGATCTATGCCTCTTTGTTGACACTACTTTGGGTTCATATTTCTTGGAAGGTAAGGGGTTCAGTCTTTGGCGTTTCATGACGCAGTCTGCGACCACTGGCAGTGAAAGGGTTAAAACTTTCGGACGTGTTGATGACGCATTTCATGATCGCAGTGGCAAAAGATGCCAAAACCATTCGCGGGAATTTTTTTTTTCTTCTGTCGGATGTCACTGAGCCGCCATAACGTCGAAATTCCTGTATTTGGGAGAAACCTTTCGAAAATTGCAACTGGACATAAAACGACCATGATGATAGTTCAAGGGTGGTGCCAGAAAAGCTTGGCGCCTACAGGCGCCAAGCTTTTCTGGCACCACCCTTGAACTATCATGGACGATCCGTCCCTTAGTGTAGCTTGACAGGCGAAGTGGTCATGCAGCGAACTTCCTTTTAAAATTGATGAACTGTGACAAGTCAAAGGTAGAACCTGATTAATTTGGCACGTCCTCAAAATTTGTTCAGATTCACTTTGCAATAAATCAAGCTGAACATTATTTTTGTAGAAAACTGTAAAAATTATCGGCATTCCTGGCCCAGCATGCACTAAAACAAAGCAGTGTGTGTAGCTAATCAAGTTTCGTTATTACGGACAAGCTTCGCACTTTATAACTGGACAGTTTTATAATGTGAAAATATAACACTGACATTGTGGATGGGTGGTGCGTAAACCTGCTGGGATGACGTTTTAAGGTAGTAAATCAGCGTTTGCATTAACCAGTAATTCTTGGTATTTTACCGGTTCTGAAGGCAAATACCGACCGGAAAAAAAAAAAGCCGGTAGGTTATACCGAATATAGAAAGATAAATGCCGAATGCACAGGCAGGCTAATGAAAATTGTTGAAGAATACTGAAATTTACAATAAACTGATTTGAGGGTACCAATTTTGATGGCTGCAGTATTTTGGACAGGTGCGATAGAAAAAAAAAAAATAAAAGAAAAGAAAAACTCGCGCGAACTGTGGGTCAAACATGGCACGGACTTCAAACATTCTGTGGATTAAATTTCAGCCCACTCAATCCAGCCAAACGTTCCATTAGTTCTCACTTTAAAGGGGCTGAACCTTCTGTCTTGACCTGATTCTACTATAGGAATAAGCCCTATTGTTGATAAAATACCTGTTAATTTCATATGTTGTATGTATGTGTTCTCGTGCACATGATGAAGTTTGCCGCAAAAACTAAGCAACAAATGTGCATGCATATTAGATTTGTTTCTTTCGATCGTCGGCAATTTCCCTCACTACATGCACGATCACAAGAAATTTTCGTGGCAGCCGAACAAGAAGCTGTAAAACTTGTAAAGTGGCCCGTACTGTGACAGGGAAAAAGAGCTCTGCTTTCGAAGCATTCGCCAGCCTCCTCGACACTGCGTCAGTCATAGGATGGATCCTCGGTGAGTTCCTTTGTTTGAGGACAGCAGATGCTGACCAGACTGATTAATGCCAGCAAGAGACATAGATACGCATGAGCCCCTGCAAGGGGCTCATGAGTGTCTATGTCTTGCTGATGGTGATGACTTCAGGGGCTCATAAATATTTATCTCTCTTGCGGATCGAAGATGGTTTTTCGAAATACTTTGAATGACAGTTTGATGGGCAAATTACTGTGATGGGGATTACAAAGAGACAGTTTTTCTTACGTGAACCTTAGTTCACCTGCAATAGACATAGATTATCATGATGCCCTGCTGTCGCAGGGTCTCATGATAATCTATGCCTCTTGCTGTCTCGCCTTTGGTGTAGTTGCTTTCAAATTGAGGGTGTCAGTTGATATCGATGAGGCGCACGACAAGAGAAGGAAAAACCAGTCAGAGGATCAGTTTCTCTGATTTCCTCGGCAATTTCCGATCATTACGCTCTGTCTCTCTGTCTCTGTCTCTCTCTCTCTCTCGCTCTGTCTCTGTTTTGCATGCTGTATTTCTGTATCCGCCTCCCTCCCCACCCTCACCAGTTGCTGTTTGTTTGGTGTTTTGTGTGTGTTTTTCAGAGGAGCGAAAAATGGCATGGTCTCTTACTGTGTAAACACCTCTACCATTATAAAATACAAATGTTGTTGATTCATTGATTTATTGATTCTCTCTCTCTCTCTCTCTCTCTCTCTCTCTCTCTCTCTCTCTCTCTCTCTCTCTCTCTCTCTCTCTCTCTCTCTCTCTCTCTCTCTCTCTCTCTCTCTCTCTCTCTCTCTGTACACCTTGATATTTTTAGGCATATGCTGTGTTTTAGTTTTTGCTGTATTGTTTGATTACAGTTATATTTGTAGAATAAAAGGATAGTTTGGAAGTTAGGCAGTGGCATGTGTAAAACGTTTATTTTAAATAAAACCTGTTATCATCATCATCATTACATCCCCCCCCCTCCCCATTCTCTCTCTCTCTCTCTCTCTCTCTCTCTCTCTCTCTCTCTCTCTCTCTCTCTCTCTCTCTCTCTCTCTCTCTCTCTCTCTCTCTCTCTCTCTATCTATCCTCGTCTATTATCTTACCACTTACTAATTCCGTTCTTGCGTCAGACTAGGAGACGATCCTACAATATGAAGTACATTAGGTCCATACGGCTTAGAAGCATACACACGTGAATACTTATGAATAAAATGCATGCTAGACAGACAATAAAAAGTGCGCTAATGCGTACAGACTACACTGGCGCATGACTAAAGACTTGGTAGAACATTCAGTCATAAACCTCTTCCATTTCAGGTTCCTTTGATTAAAACACAGGAGATGGGTCGACCGTGATAGGTCAAGGGTGGTGCCAAAATTAGCTTGGCGTCTAAGGCGCCAAGCTAATCAGGCAGCACCCTTGACCTATCATGGTCGATCAGAGATGCCGCTGATTGTGAAACGGTTATGAGGAACAGGATAACAATACTGATGTGACAGTCATGAAGAGCGGCAAGAGGGCAACGTATCGCTGACACTGGTTGTTCCCTGCAGCAATAGATCGAGACAACCAGTGTGCGTATGGCGAACTTGCACTGCTACAGACATCGACGTAACATACATTTTTTTCTAATGGAACGGTAAATAGAGTCGTGCGCAAGTAAACGACGTGCGCGTCTCTTAATTAACCCTCCTAGTGCATGCGGGCACCGGTGCTGTGAACAGTACCGGTGACCGCATGCACCACGGGGTTAACATAGCGATGACGGTACGTCGAAGTCCGGCGTATCATCGATCATATGCAAGACCTGAACTTCTCGTTAGCTCACTTTTGGCCACTTTATCCCTTTTCATCCCGATACACACACTGCTTGAAATAAATTTGACTATGATAGTCCAAGAGTGTTGCCAGAATAGCTTGGCGCCTGAGGCGCCAAGCTATTCTGGCAACACCCTTGAACTGAAACGGTTGATCTGTCTCCTAATCTGTAATGTGGCCTTCATAGGAAAAACGCATTAAAAAAAAAAAATCAGCCTCAGGATGTATGGGTTAAACAGCATTTGGGATACGTCGCCGTGAAGCGTGCCAACACGCTGCGCCAACACAACTAACACTTTTGCTGCCAATTGACTCCTTCACTAACACCCAACCTGCAAGAGGTACGGACCATACACTGCATCGCGATACCTCGTACAGCGTTTGCTGTGTATATCGGTAGAACATGATGTATTCTGGACAGTGTATGTGGCAGCTAATATATCTGTTCATATTTCACGTGCTCTCGAAAGCATTAATTATCTTACAATGGCTTTACCTAGGCTAGACGACTGCACATTTGGACACATAATTACGGTTATACGTGTAATCCTTACAGCGAATCCAGGACTACCCATCTGTAAGAGACACAGCTCCTCATTTGGACCACGTAAGGACGGTGCTCAGGGAGATGATGAGGATCTCTTGATGATCCCGTTTACTTGCGCTTGTCAAGTGTTAACCCCAGCCCGCTTACATTGCGAACAAAGCAATGCACTCCGGCATGGCACCAGTTGCATGTGTGAGCTTAGTGCTGTGAGTGCCAGCCACTAAGCAAGGTGCTCCGCTATAGCAGAGCAACTTGCTTAGTGGTTGGCGCAGGAAAAAGCTCACACATGCAATTCTGCTAAGTGGATGGCGCAGGGCTAAGCTTGCTCACCCAATTCAGACACGGATCAGTTACCTCTGAAAAATCAAACAAGAGGGTGGGCGTGGGGGTGGGGGTGGGGGTAACGTGTGTGTGTGTGTGTGTGTGTGTGTGTGTGTGTGTGTGTGTGTGTGTGTGTGTGTGTGTGTGTGTGTGTGTGTGAAAACTCGCCACAAAAAAGTAAGGAGGTGCGGGGGTTGGAGGGGGGGGGGGGGGCAAACACCAAAAAAAGGACTTTGTTAAGGCATTTTAAAGATTTTTTTTTTTTTTTTTTGGGGGGGGAGGGGTTGATGAGGGGGTAGGGAGGCTCCGGAACCCCTGGAATTCCCCCCCCCCCCCCTTTCCAGATCTGCCCCTGCAGTTATAGCGGAGCACCTTGCTTAGTGGCTGGCGCAGGACTGAGCTCGCTCCAAGTATGCTTATAGTGTCTTGGCGCAGGTCTAAGCTTACTCATTGTATGACACTTCGGCTGCCCTGTCTCGGCGTGTTCCGTTCTTTTGTTGCACACATACCAAGGGGAATTACTCAGCGCTGGACAGACAAACAGTTAGATCCCCTGCCCCCACCTATAAGACACCCCCCAATCTCTTGTTGAGATTTTTCCAAACTTGCCATAGGCCGTAAAGTCCGAAATCACAGACCATCACTGACACACACGTTTTCCAGCAAAATACCTGGAGTGAACTGCACTGTTAAAACGACCTGAAGTCGCGAGTTCACTGAAAATCACGTACACGTACTGTCAATTTAATTAATTAACTTAACCCATTCGAGACGCGCTGCATTCGGATACGCGGCTTCACGCCGAGTATCCGGATGCGGCACATCTCGAATGAGTTAACTTGTCGTATGCCAGAGACCGCGCGTGGCTTTTAGAGGACTGCAAAGCCAAACAGGAAATTTACGCATTGATTATATGCTAACCAAACGAAATGAAGGCAGGGAGGTCTCGCACGCAACCAAATTGTGTTTGCCTTTGAGGTATTACGAAACACGGAAGGGTGAAACAATACAGTTATTCTTTTGATTGTGCTAAATTTAATATTAAAAAAAAAAAGAAGAAGAAAGAAGTCAGTTACGCCTTTTTCTAGCAGATTAGAGCCTAGTTACATCCTAGGACCGCGGGGAGGTCTTTACTTTTAATCCCTTCGTTGCCGAGAAAAAAAGTGACCGAGACCCAACCTGCAAGAGGCGGGGGCTCATAAGGCTCTATGCCTCTTGCTGACAGCGCTTTGTAGCCATGTTCCGACTTGAACGACTTGGGATCTTAGGCGTTGCAAGATACAACTCACAACGAAGTTTGCCGAAAGTGACAACCTGCGTCAACTGACGACTAGGGATCTTAGGCGTTGCAAGATACAACTCACAACGAAGTTTGCCGAAAGTGACAACCTGCGTCAACTGACGACTAGGGATCTTAGGCGTTGCAAGATACAACTCACAACGAAGTTTGCCGAAACACAACCTGCGTCAGCTGACGACTAGGGATCTTAGGCGTTGCAAGATACAACTCACAACGAAGTTTGCCGAAACACAACCTGCGTCAACTGACGACTAGGGATCTTAGGCGTTGCAAGATACAACTCACAACGAAGTTTGCCGAAACACAACCTGCGTCAGCTGACGACTAGGGATCTTAGGCGTTGCAAGATACAACTCACAACGAAGATTGCCGAAACACAACCTGCGTCAACTGACGACTAGGGATCTTAGGCGTTGCAAGATACAACTCACAACGAAGTTTGCCGAAACACAACCTGCGTCAGCTGACGACTAGGGATCTTAGGCGTTGCAAGATACAACTCACAACGAAGATTGCCGAAACACAACCTGCGTCAACTGACGACTAGGGATCTTAGGCGTTGCAAGATACAACTCACAACGAAGTTTGCCGAAACACAACCTGCGTCAGCTGACGACTAGGGATCTTAGGCGTTGCAAGATACAACTCACAACGAAGTTTGCCGAAAGTGACAACCTGCGTCAACTGACGACTAGGGATCTTAGGCGTTGCAAGATACAACTCACAACGAAGTTTGCCGAAACACAACCTGCGTCAGCTGACGACTAGGGATCTTAGGCGTTGCAAGATACAACTCACAACGAAGTTTGCCGAAACACAACCTGCGTCAGCTGACGACTAGGGATCTTAGGCGTTGCAAGATACAACTCACAACGAAGATTGCCGAAACACAACCTGCGTCAACTGACGACTAGGGATCTTAGGCGTTGCAAGATACAACTCACAACGAAGTTTGCCGAAACACAACCTGCGTCAGCTGACGACTAGGGATCTTAGGCGTTGCAAGATACAACTCACAACGAAGTTTGCCGAAAGTGACAACCTGCGTCAACTGACGACTAGGGATCTTAGGCGTTGCAAGATACAACTCACAACGAAGTTTGCCGAAACACAACCTGCGTCAGCTGACGACTAGGGATCTTAGGCGTTGCAAGATACAACTCACAACGAAGTTTGCCGAAACACAACCTGCGTCAGCTGACGACTAGGGATCTTAGGCGTTGCAAGATACAACTCACAACGAAGATTGCCGAAACACAACCTGCGTCAACTGACGACTAGGGATCTTAGGCGTTGCAAGATACAACTCACAACGAAGTTTGCCGAAACACAACCTGCGTCAGCTGACGACTAGGGATCTTAGGCGTTGCAAGATACAACTCACAACGAAGTTTGCCGAAAGTGACAACCTGCGTCAACTGACGACTAGGGATCTTAGGCGTTGCAAGATACAACTCACAACGAAGTTTGCCGAAACACAACCTGCGTCAGCTGACGACTAGGGATCTTAGGCGTTGCAAGATACAACTCACAACGAAGTTTGCCGAAACACAACCTGCGTCAACTGGCAGTGAAAGGTTAAGTCCGTAAGACTGAGACAGCAATGCAGGGGCGGATCTGGAGGGGGTCCAAACCCAAAATTCTTTAAAATGCTATAACAAAGTCCCTTTTTGGGATGTTTGGACCCACTTCCCTGCCCCCCCCCCCCCCCCGCCGTTGTTTGATATGTTGGCGAATGGTGAGAGTCTTAACACATGCATGCACCTTCTCTCCACTAGCCCTCCTCCTCCCCCCCCCCCCCCCCCCCGCTTTTCGATGTTTCGGCCCCTGGAAGCAAGATTTAGCGTCGGGGAGGCCATGGGCTTTTGTATCAGGTTGAAGGTCTCAAACAAAAAGTTGGAACCCCCCCCCCCCTTCTAGGTAACTGATCCGCCCCTGCAACGGTCTGTAATTTTGGACCTCAAAGCCAGCAGCCATAAGGCCCAATATCACAGACAAGCCCACACACACGCTATCGAAGTTGGCACGGTGTAATTTAGTGAAGGTGTCTACACCAGCCATTGCAAGCATCTACGCAGCTTTCATACAGTGAACTTGTATCCAGCTTGCTGACCAAACCAGAGATACGGGGAAAATTAATCTGCTGAGGCCGGTCAGTCGAACTTTATTTCTGACGGAGCGATCCAACAGCCCGGCCTGAATCGACAGGCCAAAGACATTGCCGGCATATTTCAAGACTGAAAGCGCCGAGGTGTAGTTGAACTTTTAGTGCGGATAACTCCGACCATCTGCAAGAGGCATAGATCTTCATGAGCCCCCGCAATTGCGGGAGCTCATGAGGATCTATGCTTCTTGCTGGACCTATTTATAGGTATCCTTCTCCTTGAAAGTATCCATCTAGTGTTCAGGCTGCGTCGGTATATATGCATGTTTACTGCTGCCTATGCCCTTAACAGCGTAAGGGGCAGTACCGTATCTGCTGTATCTACGACGCCGCCAAAGACTATCTGAGTATTCCTAGTCAACATGATTTCATGCCTTGCTACTGACACCGACCAACAGCAAAACTGCATGAATTCCTAGAAGAGTCATGCAGACTAGAACTGATACAACGCTCAAAGGGTCGCCGGTACAGTGCTACCAATATATAGATTAAGAAGAGTGCCAATAAACGTGGTTCCCTATCTATACCCCTTATCACTTTCAGTGCAAAATAGAGTAATTAGAATCGTCAATATCCCATATCACTTTCAGTGCAAAATAGAGTAATTAGAATCGCATGCTAACCTGGTCGAACGAGGTGCATCTAACCTGCCAAAAGACAGTGCCTGAGTCAGTGACTTGCTCCAAAGTTAGTGCCTAATTAGGATAATTAATCGTAAGGCAGTAGTCGTGGAGCAGTCACGCCAACCTGGACTGACTTGCTCCAAATGTAGTGCCTAATTAACCCATTCAGCCTGACGCACTACAGCAGGAGATGGGTCGACCATGATAATTCAAGGGTAGTGCCAGATTAGCTTGGCGCCGACAGGCCCCAAGCTAATCTGGCACTACCCTTGGATTATCATGGTCGATCCATATTGTGCAACAGATGCATAGTCGTTAGATGAGGCCTCCAAAATTTGGGAAATAGGTGCGTCGGGCTGAATGAGTTAAGGTAATTAGTCGTAAGGCAGTTGTCAGTCACGTGGGGCAGTTATGTGACGGAGACTGAAGACGTTTGAGTCAAGGAAGCAATCAAATTTGATTTTTGCGGCATCTTCATTTTCTCCTTTTGACTGACTTATACTGACGCCGGACGATACCGCACGGCGAAAAAGACGCGGCGTACACGCGTGTCTTTCGCCGTGCGGTATCGCCGTTAGTAGCAGTTAAAGAGTTAAATGGGAGCCATTGCACACACATAGGGTATGGATAATTCACAAGGCCATGCCCGCACTGAAAATTTCATGGTTTCTTCATTCTTCGCATTTGGCAACGTATCGGGAACTGAGGAGTTGAGATAGGCGCCACGTGGCAGTTTGGGTACATCCCCTCTGCGGACCCCCGCTGCCCAAAAGCTCACACCCGCTATAGATGGGGCAATCCAGCACCTTCGCAATGACTTGTTGCAGTTGAAGATTTCGCCTGCAAGCTACAAGCTGTGATCTCCGAAAGCACTGACCAGCCACATGATATAGTGTAGCGTTTTAAACTAGCTCAAAAAGGGCATTTTTATTTATTTATTTTGGGGGCATTTGAGTACTCTCAAGAAACATGTTCACCTCATCGTTGTCCACTTCAGTGGACGTAGATTGTGTTTAAGAAATCTGTGTTAATTCCACGCCAAAAGTCGGAGACCCAGCCGTCTAAGGATTCAACATAAGTATCAGCAGGAGGCAAATGCTAGGGCTCATGAAGATCTATGTCTCTTGCAGTTGCATTCTCGGCAGTGAAGGGCATTATAGTGTAGTGCTTTGAACTAGATGAAATAGGGCTTTTTGTACTCCGCTCAGTCGCGCGTTCACGTTATCGTTATGAAACATAGCATCTATCTTGCCAAGAGAGCGTAAGGGTTGTACAATCAGCTGTAAGTTATGTCCGAAACTAATCTCCAACACTCCATCAAAGACGCCATACTAAGTTGTGGAAAGCAGGAAGACTGGCAGGAGGGGTGGTTGGGGGTGGGGTGGGGGTGGGGGGGGGGGGGTGGGGCGGGGGTGGGGGGTGGGGTGGGGAGTGGGGGGAGTTGTTTTCTTGATTACATAAGGTCAGGCACTTCTCAGAGAAATTTCCGACAAAGATAGAAACACACTTAGAAAAAGAGGAATACAATACAGGTGCGTTGTGCTTGTCCTTTCTAAGCGTGTTTTTTTTCCTCCTGTTCTGGGGATTTCTCAGGGTTTTACACGCTTGGCAGTCACTGACTTTTTAAAATTAGTTTAGATCAAGCACTTCAGTTTCAGTCTCAAGTATCAACGGTAGACGCTTTACTACCTCAACACCTATCGCGATTCACAGACACTGAAAAGCACGTGCCAGTGTCTACAACCCGCTCTATCTGCAAGAGACGTAGATTTACATGAGCCGCTGCGAATGCATGTGAATCTATGTCTCTTGCTGGCAGAATTCAGCTTGAGCTGCTCCTCAAACTTGTGATGTCACATCAAACAAGCGTACGACTGGTGGGTACTTACGCGTAGCTTTTCAATGGGCACCGCCTTGACTGGCATTGATAAAGCTTCCATGGAATGCAAACTGGCCGGCAAGAGACATAGATTCTCATAAGCCGCTGCGTCTCTTGCTGGCAGAATTCAAATCATGGATAATTATGCTCTTGAAACGTGTGGGGGTCACATCAAATAAGCGAAGGACTGGGTACTTACGCGTAGCTTTTGGGCACCGTCTTGACCGGCATTGATAAAGCCTGCATGGAGTGCAAACTGGCCGGCTCCGCTGATATGGCCGTCCTCTTGGCCCGAAGGTCCGACCCTGGGCTCGGTCCCACATGGTTACTGCTGCTGCTGCTGCTGCTGCTACTACTACTACTACTACTTCCACTGCTGTTGTTGTTATTGACGTGGGAGGAAGAAGAAGAGTTTTGGTTGGAGGTACCAACGCCGTTGCTGTTGCCGTTGTTGTTGATCTGGTGGTCCCCAGGGGTCAGGGAGTTGGAGACGGACCGTTTGGTCTGCGGTGTGGTGGGAGGCTTGAGGACCGAGCGGTACTTGTCGAGCTCCGTCTGCAGCTTGCGGATAAGGCAGTCCTTCTCGTCCAGCTCCGCCTCCAGTTCGTCGATCAGCTCGTCCCGCTGTCTCAGCTCCTGAATCTTCTCCTGCAGGGCCAGCTGCAGGTCCCGCAGCGTCCCCATCACTACAGTCAAGCTCGACACCAGCCCCTTGCTCACGCTTGAAAGTCCGGCGTCGGCGACACGAAATACACCAATAGCACAAGCTTTCACGGCCGCGCTCAAGACAAGATCTCCGGACTCATGACTCTAAATACTAAGACTTTACACCAGTCTCCATCAGTTCAAGCAGTCATTCTACAAACACTATAATTTTCAACTCACGTAGTTTGCAAATAATATCAACTATGGATTCACTCCATCACAGTCGCGCGGTCACTCTCTTCTTCACTTCACACAGAATTGTAGATGGATACTTGCGGCTCACTAACCATGTCTTGACTTCTTTATTTTAATGATCACACAAGTCCAAGAACCGCAGCTGAATGTCCTCTGATTTGGATTCAGCCCATCACGACCATGTAGTGAAGTCTGATGTCGATGTTGGAAAAAAATGTTCTACTGTCTAACACGATTAGATGCGGCGCACAGCACAACACTGGAAACATAATATGAACTCCGTTGATAAATTAAACTCATAGCCTTTGTGACGCAGAAGTCCTAGAGTTGCGAAAAACCAGGCGCACAAGCAGTGTGTGCTAGTCTGTGATTTTGGACCTTACGGTCTGAGGCCGTAAGGTCCAAAATCACAGACCAGCACACCGATACAGCGAGTGCTGTCAAAGATCATAAAGTTTAGCTCACCTACCGAGCTCTCTTATATAACATTCCAATTTTTTTTATTTTCATAATTTTCTTCCTCATTTTTCTTCGTGTAATCAGCACCACTCCAATCTCGGCGAATGTTAACGAAGTTAATTCACGTGAAACTGACTCGGTTCATCGCGCTGGAATCATGACACCTGTCACTCAAAGCAACGCTACCACAGTTTATCACGTGCAGACACCGATCCAGTCTAGTTTATGTTCAGCCAGGTCAGCCTTGATTAATCTCTATATCATTTTCAGTTCAATTCAGCCCAGTGCATCAAAACTAACCTCTTCAGGTGTGTGATAATTCGTTCAGGGTCGATACCCTCTACCGGCCGTGCCAACGGTATGTGGATCGGCCACGTGCTGTTAGGGCACCACCGATTAACCCTTTGGCTCTCGGTAGCGAGTTTTTCTTTTTTGTCGCCATGATTCATGTAGGAATCATCGCGACAAAAACCGCTACCGACAGCCAAAGGGTTATAATATCTATCACGGTCGATCCGTCTTCTGAACAGGTCCCGCCGTGAGATGGCCTTAGTTGCCTGCTCGGCGTTAAACCCAAATAACTCTAACTAACCTGAACAGGTCTTCAGAAAACAACTCCCACACACAGAAATGTAACCCCTTGAATACTGCTGACGATACCGATCAGAACCAGTCGGTGTTAATCTTCAGAAGATCTCACGGGGTTGATCTTTGAACTCAATTTCTTTAACCGTTTGGCTGCAGAAGGGCTCACGAACGGAACTATCTCATCCACACTCTTTCAGTCTTCTAAAGGCACGGACATGCATCTGTTCATGCGTTTTCTTACGCTATCCCAGACCATCTGGGTTTTTATTACTGTGCCAAGTTTACTACATTTTACTTTCACTTCCATGTCTAGATAGCTGCGGTTAGTATTGTGACAACCTCTTGGCGGCATTCCCAACTAAAGGTATGCGTCCCATCGGTATAATCTGCCGTAACTCAGTACTGTGTAACCACCTGCCAGTGTTACGGTCATTGACAAATGAGAAGAAAACTGTCTGCACATCCCTCTATTTGCCTGCCAGTCAGCCCAACCGTAACACGTGACTCGATTACCAGGAACAGGTGAGAACTAAAGCCGGCAACCTCCGGTTCATGCCACCGTTCGCATCAGCTGGTCTCTGCTGCGACGGTGGGAGAAACAAACCCACGTGCAAGAGACATAGATCCGCATGAGCCCCCGCAGTCGCGGGTCTATGTCTCTTGCATAATACATTTACATCCTTCTTACAACTGTGTCAGGAATTTCAGTTACGACTGATTTCCGATAACACTTATACCTCTCCCGAACACCCCCCCCCCCCCACCTCCCCCCGGCCCTGCAATTTCGCATTTTTGATGATCGTCTTACTGTGACTTATATTCGTTGCCGAGATACATCAAGGAGGCTCGTGAGGAACTAAGCTTCTTCCTGGTTATGTCCATCATACTTTTTGCTAATGTCTGTGTTCCTCACACGTATACTTCTAAGTTCTACCGCTCGCGAAAGAAACTGAAAAATGTGATTTCGCTTCTAGATCGCCTTACTGACTTATATAGTCGTTGCAGAGGTATATAAAGGGGGGAAAGAAAGACTGCCAGCGTAGTCTATTTTTACAGTACCTACTTCATGTCTTACTTAACATTCGCTGCAGCACTTCATTTGGCGCCAAGCTAATCTGGCACTACCCTTGAATTATCATGGTCGACCCATCTCCTGCTGTAGTACGTCAGGGCTGAATGGGTTAACGTCGCAATAACCTATGATACAAGAACGAAAGACATCTCTTTTAGGTGTTCGGACACGTCCGGGACATACAAGTTACAACTAGTATTATAACGCTGCTCTGTTCTTAGGAGAATTAAATAAGTAAGCATGCTTTGCCAAACATGAATCACGAAAGTGACGTGCTGCCTGCCGAATGGGTGACCGGAACTTACGGATCCGCACTTGCGTCTGGGTGTTTCCTCAACACAGCTGCACGGCGCTGAAGTGATGGATTAAAAAGAATACACAGAAAAACGTGTGAGTCCACGTTCGTTTCTGTTTCTATGTTTTCAAGGCACGGTCACACCAGTGTCACCCGCTAACCAGACCCGTACGGTAGCGACTATGAGTACCTCTGTATGTAACTGAGTAACGAAGCCGACTTGACCGTTGAACGAAACTGAAGAAATATCTATAGTGTATAATTATGAGGAAATTTGTTTAATCCTTTGGCCGTCGTTAGCGGTTTGTGTACAGGTAATTCCTGCAGGAATCACCTCTACATCAGTCATAACCGGCAGCAAAAAGGTTAACCCGTTCGGCAGCCGTGCCGAGACTGAAATTTTAACACCACTCAACGGCGCAAGAGGCATAGATCCTCATGAGCCCCCGCACTTGCGGGGGCTCATGAGGGTCTATACCTCTTGCTGAATCCACGTTCCTGGAACAGCCTAGGGTGTGTGTTGAATTATCGAAGATTCAGTTGCAGAAACTACACAGTCTCCGTCACTGAACTGGCACCGAACGAGTTACGGCTGAAACGCCTGTTCCTATGCCGTTGTTTCACACAGGTATAAAGACTGAAAGCCACACTATACTAACTAAAGCCGCTAATACCTATAACGCGGACTGAAAGGCCGCGCACACTGACACTGACTAAAGCCGCTAATGGCCTAACAGAACACTGGCGGGAACAAAAGCAATAAACACGTACAGCCCGCATGGCAGAAGAAACGTTTAATCACATGTGCCTACGACGGCTCGGTTCTGCTACAGGAAAGCTGCACCAAAGATATAGCCTCTATGAGTGACTCTTTGGCTGCACTACAGGCCCGCAACGTTGTCTCAGGTATAACCAGTGTCTGGCGGCGCAACTCTGCCATCACAGCACGTGCGATCGACGTGAAGTGAGGCGAGGTTTGATTATACCCGGCCCTTTGCCGTTCGGATCGACTGTGAGTTCCTTAGCACTGCAATTCCGAGGAGCAAAGAGGCGTAGATTCTCATGAGACACTGCAGCAGCAGCATGAATAATCATTTATAAACGACACTGAAACGACACTGAACTTGAAACGAGTTCCTCAGCGGCAAGCTGAGAGTCAACCGAAGACAGAGCTTATGCAGAGGTAGAATAGCCGGGACATCTGTTGATTGCTATACGCATAGTCCTTTTCCGTTAACCCTTCGGCTGTCGGTAGCGCTTTTGGTCGAGGTGATTCAGTCCTGTCGGAATCACCTCGACCAAAAGCGCTACTGACAGCCAAAGGGTGGATTGATCTTTTGACTCCCTGAACTAAATTTCTTTCATTCTATGGCTGCCGAATGGAAGTCAGTTAGTTCAGGGAGACAAAGAGTGCGGAACATGATTCTCAGCAAGTCTCTGCGCTGATCTGCAAGGGGCTCATGAGAATCTATGCCCCTTGCTCATAATTAAAGATCTGGACGCTTTCTTTCTTCGGGTTTCCTTCTCGCTGCTAAGAACCACACTCAATCCTTTTATTGACATCATCGTCATTTGTAAGAGGCCAAATTTCAGTCGTCCGTCAACCTCGTGGTATTATGATCGATGGCGCACGAGCGTGAATGAGCGTGAATGAGCAATCATACAACGCCCACTGACACTGGTTACAAAGCCGACCTCCCTCGATCCGCAACGCATGCTCAGGGTATCGAGAGAGGTGACTAGTGTGGCAGACACCATGGACGCAACTTGGCAACTGACCGAAGTCTGAGAACTATCAAGTGCAATTGCAAATTTAAAAAGGGATGGGGACTTCCAGCTCTCGCTGATTTCGTCCAGGGGGGGGGGGGGGGGGGGGGGGGGTCGGGGGAGAACTATCGCCTGTATCGTGCTACTTCAGTTTACGACGTTTTAGCTACCAGCATGTCACTTCAGTTGTGACAAGCTATTTCAAGTTACCTGTGCCGGTTAGCGACCACCACATCACTTAACCACTCAACTGCCGGTGCAAGGCGAACGCTACCCAGCAGTGCAAGAGACATAAACCCTCATGAGCCCCCGCATTCGCGGGGGCTTATGTCTCTTGTTCGTTCTATGTTCTTTATGCCTATTTTTGGCTCCGTTTACATCTGTGCTCTTCACGCGAATGTCGGTCAGTGTGCAGTCGTTTCACTGAGACGCGAAATTCCTGACCATTGGCAGCGACTGAAGCGATTAACTCATTCAGCCCGACGCACGTATTTCCCAAATTTTGGAGGCGTCATCTAACGACTATGTACCTGTTGCAGGCGATGGATCGACCATGATAATTCAAGGGTAGTGCCAGATCTGGCACTACCCTTGAATTATCATGGTCGACCCATCTCCTGCTATAGTGCGTCAGATTGAATGGGTTAAGGTCGAGATCTATATCTGTTTTAGGCGACTTCAAAAAGCATTGGTTGATGGGTTACATTGACCAGAAATACTTTTAATTCAGGATCCAAGTTCCATGATGTACGATAAAACACAACGCATTCAAATTGAAATTCTCGATCTCACACTTTTTAGCCCTTGAACCTGAGCAGCACACGTCATCGACGCCACATGCAGTGCACAGTACCACAATGTTCCATATCGTTTCTGTCCGTCCACGGAATAGCACAATGGTGCCAGCATTAAGAAAATAAATTAAGTGCAACGAAGACCATTTCTCACAAACATGTTCTGGCTCACCTTTGCCTCACCTGTCTCACCTTGCAAATCATGCACATCCAGTGAGGTTTTCCCCAACCTTTCTTGTGCAAGCTAGAATCAGGCTTTTTATAATTCCAACATTGTATTACGCGCGCTAGTCGTCTCAAGGCGCGCTGCCAGCGTTATCACACTCACTGAGATCGATCCAAGGAATTAAGTCAGTGAACTAAAAACATCACGCCTGCAAGAGGCAAAGATTCTCATGAGCCCCATGCATCGCAGGGGCTCATGAGAATCTTTGCCTCTTGCTCAGAAGCTCGTGTGACTCTTTGGCTTCCCTCACGAGGATCTGCGTTCTTTTTGGTTGCCAGAGACCGTGGCTCATTTGCATCCATAGATTGAGACAATTGAAGTCTGTGCAGGCGGGTTTCATCACCGGCTCAAAACAATATCCTTTTCCTCGCGGACGAAAACCCTTACCCAACGTCGTGTTGCTAAGGATGCTTCACACTAAAGGCAAGACGCCGGTTCTCTGATACTATTTTATGTCAGCGCAGCTGCGTGAGGCTGATCGACATAAATTTCTCACGTGTGGTGCCCAGAGTAAGAAATATCATGGGTAGTGCTGATCGGCTTGGCGCCTTTTTAGGCGCCAAGCAGATCAGCCCTACCCTTGAACTATCTGCGACTGGTCCGCTTCGTGCATTACAAGACGTGCCTACGATCAGAAACAAAAAAATCGTCAACCCTGTGACGCTGCAAAAGAAATGGCCAAACCATTCACCCCTTGACTGCTACTGATGATACCATTCGACGGGAAAAAACTCGTAATACTGACTAATACTGACGATACCGCTCTGCGAAAGAGACTCATAACTAGGCGTTTTTTTTAATTTTTGATTTATACCCTTGGACGCATAAATTCGCGTCTTTTACGTCAAACGGTATGTCGTCAGTGGCACTCACGGAGTTAGAATACTCGAAGAAAACTAACCCCGCGCACACGGAACCAAATCAGAAATATTCACTCGAGATTAAATTCAATTTCTTGATAATGTCCGGTTCTATGGGCCAATCACGTTAATCGAAAAACACGGATCTTATAAGAAAAAAGACAACAACCCCCCCCCCCCCCCCCCCCCCCAAAAAAAAAAAAAAAAAAAAAAAAAAAGAAAAAAAAAGAAAAAAAAGAAACAGTGACGAATGCCTTTGACGTTGGCGGTGACTAAAAGTGCTCAACAATGACCTTCGTCTGGGACACGCACAGGCAGATTAATATTAGGTCTACCCTGAATCCGACAAGGTTTGTAATTACATGTATGCTCGTTGGAGACACGACGCCGCGCTGGCATGAATTAACCCATGAAGATTCCTATTGTAACCCCTTCCCTGCCACTGGATTGCGGCAGTGTGTGAAATCTTTCTGAACCCTTTGGGTGTCGGTAGCGGTTTTTGTCGCGATGATTCCTGCAGCAATCACTGATCGAGACAAAAACCGCTACCGACGACCAGCGGGTTAATTCAATGCCAAAGAACCTCATTCATGAAAAGAACATGGATACAAAGCGGTTTCAGCAAGAGGCATAGATCTCATGAGTCCCGGCGACTGCGGGGGTCCATGAGGATCTATGCCTCTTGCATTTGGTATTGAATAACCGTTACTTTCTTTCCGGCGATGGTTTGACAAATGCACGTCAGTAAAATTCATTAAATTTATTCCGATGGAATCCTGACAGATTAAAAGGGAAAGACACGGATGTTTCTCAGTTCGCAGCGGGAATCCGGCTGCGACGCCAACAACACGTCCGCCCGCGCGACAATCTCCGTCAACGTCACAACAAAAAATCAAACGTTGGATTAATTACTATTTCTGACATCGATATTAATTTCCTCTGACGTCAGCCGTGCGTGGCGGTGGGAAAAACAAAGCGTCGTCGACAAACACTGAGACGGCTTACTGATAAAAAAAAAAACCCCACAGACCGGAAGTACCGCCCAGTAAGCAAGAAGTCCTCAGGCCAAGGTCGGCCTGAGTTTGCCCCGCGCGGCACGCGTCATGCCAGCGTCCTCGGCCGCCCGAGTACTTTTTATCCACCGGGACGGACACAGCTGCCCAGTGGTACTAATGAATTAGCCTTGAGGCAGCAGACGACTGCTTCAGTCGTGGCAAGAAACGGATTATTGAGTCCAGCACAAATAATATTAACCGGCCTTCCCTGCCACTGTCAACTACATACATTTTTGCTTCTGAAATCTCTGCTCATTCAACGACCATAAGCCACAATATCGTCCATAAAACACGGATACAAAATGGTCTCAGCAAGAGACTTAGATCCTCACGAGCCCCCGCGGTCGCGAGGGCTCGTGAAGATCTATGTCTCTTTCAGTTGGATCGGTGTTCACTTTTTCTCGGCTGTGAAAGGGTTAATTAACAATGACGGCAGAGTCTCTCACTCGGTGCGTCATCGAAGGAAACTGTGACACGCTGTTTAAATTAAGACTTGGTGGTCCACACTTTTCCGCTGCGACTCGGTGAGTGACGTAATTTCTTTCGTCGTCGATTAAGAATTTGTTAGCAGTCGTTGAAAATCACGTGAAAGGTGCGCACAATATAAGTTTCATAGGAATTAATTTCTGTCACAGTATTAAATACCAGTGACCACATCGATTTCATACTACATTTAAAAGTCTCTTTTTTAGTCTCTTTTCAGCCAGTGATGTCTTGACGGTATATCGGAACTCTATGAAACCCAGGCTAACACTGAAAGCCGCACCTGTCCCCAACCTCAAGGCTTTATATACATACCAGAGGTATGCCGGTGAGAGGAACGATATGGCAGAGGTATGCCAATCCACTCATCCGCGCCTATGTAGGAATGTTCGGATTTTGCACGCATGAAAGACCCTCTTCTCTATGGTGTCCATCATCACAGGATTGTAGCATTCCCATAACACACAGCCCACGCACAAAGAACGGCACATCAGTTTGAACCTTCAGAATCGGGGATTCCCGATCAGTTCACTCCCACCACCCACAGAAGTTTTCTGGCATGTCTATGAGTGATGCACGGCTTCCTGGAGTTTTTCTAGCCCGCGTGATTCCGAACTCCAACTGCCGAATCCAGAAGCAGAGAAAAACTACCGCGGATGACTGCGAATCACCGCCATATCGCATACTGAGGTGCACAAAACGAATATAGTAACAGCCCTGTACTAAAGTTAACGCTCCCGTTCAGCAGCGACGTTGTTGACAGAGAGACGTGGGCGTGGCGCGGTGGGTAAGCCGGTACGCTTGTGACGTAGCACATGTTTACTACGTAAACTCAAAGAACGCTCACCTCGTAAACATCATCTCGTCTGTCTCTAAATAGTGGCCGGCATATATCATAATTAAGTGCTGGCGAGCAAAAGAAATGCAACATTTTTGGAATCGTCCGAAACACTTCCAGTTGTGTTTCCGATGATTTAAAAAATGTCGCATTTCTTCTGCTGGTCAGTCCATATAAACAGCGAACACAATCCAACAGCCCATAAGAATGTATAATGAAATACTCAACAAAAAACAAAACAAAACAAACAAACAAAAACTCATTAGAGAGTACAAGTACTGCAAAATGTATTACATTTTCGCCTCAAACCCTTTGTGAAACGCCTAGAAATGACAAGTACAGCACAGTTTATTAAATTTTCAATTTTATGGCAAAAGATTTTTTTGTAACCGTAAGATTTAAACAACTGAGTTGTTTTTTGTCAGTCCTTTTTAAGCGTTTTTCTTTTTCTGTTGGGTTGTTCTTTGCACTGGCGTCACTGACCTTTTCTGGTATGAATTTCCGACGTAAGAATCTATGTCTCAAAGAAACCAAAACATTATTACACGGAACCGCAGTGTACCGCTCTTACGCGTCAATAAATCCAAGGAACACTTCTCTGATGAGCATAATCTGCAAAGGCCTAGTCAAAATGTATGTTTTAACTCATCTTCAACCCGGCGCACGTATTTCCTGAATTTTGGAGGCGTCATCTAACGACTATGCACCTGTTGCAGGAGATGGATCGACCATGATAAATCAAAGGTAGTGCCAGATTAGCTTGGCGCCGACAGGCGCCAAGCTAATCTGGCACTACCCTTGAATTATCATGGTCGACCCATCTCCTGCTGTAGTGCGTCAGGGCTGAACGGATTAAAAAAAACCAACACACACATGAAGCTGAACAGAACTAGTAAAATGACCATCACTACAGCTTTGTGACAGGCGTTTGGAACTATTCACCTAGAGCTAAGAACCTGACATTTCTTTGCACAGGTACAACTTGAATCAGCCAATATAGCAAATGCCGTCCCTACTTTTCTCTCTATGATTCAGTGAGGAAATAAAGCTAAAATACTCCTGAATTCCTGATTGGTGCGTAGTTGCTGGGTAAAGCCTAGCGGTAAGCGGTACTACGATACTAAGGTGTACCCGGCCCCCAAAGGTGTATCAGTGCACACTTATAGTCAGTCTCTCACCGAGTTCATTCACAGATTTCGCAGTTGGAACCAAGCCACCGACGGAGACCTGTTTACAAGACACGCACCTTGCTATCCATCTGCAAGAGGCGCAGATCCTCATGAGCTCACGCGACTGCGGGGGCTCATGAAGATCTTTACCTCTTGCTTACCTTGCTTTACACCCAGGCAGTGGATCTGCAGTTGCGTGAATCTGGGATGGTGAGATGCGCGTTCCCAGTCCGGCCATTACTTGGGATCAGTGAATGGAGCACACATGAAGGAATTCCTGCGAGTGCGGCATGGATGTTCTGTGATTTTGGACCTGATCGTCAGCTTAAGAGCCGCTGCAGTCACAGAACAGCAACACTACAACGCGAAAGCACCAAACGACTCGGCTGGGAAAACTCATCCCAGGCAAAAAAAATCCGGATATTTTTGCTTTCCACTCAACGGAACTGCATAGTAAACAAAATTTCTGCCCGACGATCCGAAAGTTGCAAAAACAAAAAACGATGTCAACGGAAACTGTGTTGTAAACAAATTCCCTTGCTAATAGTGACCTGACTGAGAGTTAAAAAATTAATAATGTGTAAGGTACGGACCTCGCTTTTCACGGAAAAACAAACCGACAAACGTAAGGGAGGAGGGAAAGAGGGGGAGGGAGGGGGGGGGGGTCAAACTTGTACTGTAACGCCACAAGCATTGATGCGCACAGCGTGGATGGCTTAGTGCGCAATATAAGTGGAAAAGCATCATCTTCACTGAACAGGTAATAATTTGCTGCTGATCAAACTTTCGCACGTCATTGTTCGTGTAACCCCCTTCCCCCTGCCACTGCACGCACATTTAGGTTTCTGAAATTTTTGTTTTTTCAGCGACCAAATGCCAAAACCGTCCAAGAAACATGAATACAAATGTGCCTCGGTAAGAGTCATAGATCCTCATGAGCCCCCGCAGTCGCGGGGGCTCATGAGGATCTATGCCTCTTGCAGTTGGATTGTGTTCACGTCATTCTCGACAGTGAAAAGTTTTATGTCACTTTGGCGGGATCAGTAGCGACGTTTGGCATTTCAGACAGTTCACAATGAGACATCTTCAGAAACACAAAACTCCAGTCAAGAAAATGAAGACATAAAAAAGAAACCGAAGGCACGACCAACTATTAGACTGAAAGCTGATATCAAAGTGTGAGTTTTTTTTTTTTTTTTTCTTTTCTCTGTTACACAGATCAGGCCGGATTAATTAGTTTCCTGTGTGACGACCGACTGTTATAAGAACTGACCTATTTTTTACTCGACACTGATTCGATCGGAATAAAATGACAATTCTTCTGTCACTAGTCAAATTGAGCACAACTTAGTTTTATGCGGACTGAAATTTCACGAACAGTTTTCGACACAAAAGCCTTACCCGTTGGCTGTCGGAAGCGCTTTTTTGTCGAGGTCAGCGATTCCTGCAGGAATCACCTCGACACTAAAATGCGCTACCGACAGCCACAGGGTTGAGTAGAATTGCTTACCACTGAGGTGAAACTGAAGACGTTTTGGAGTATCGGAAATCCAGTGTTATATATAAAAACTAAAATCCTACACACACACACACACACACACACACACACACACACACACACACACACACACACACACACACACACACACACACACTGTTCTGTTATATTCTGTTCCTAAGGCTGTTGTAACGATATTTGTAACAAAGTGGCAATAGCCATTAGCTCGATGACTCTCCGGAAACTTTGAAATGATTTCAGCGTCACTGACAAAGCTTATGGAGATGCCTTTTTTCAGGGTTTTTGGGTTTTTTTTTTTTTTTTTTTTTTTTTTTTTTTTTGGGGGGGGGGGGGGAGGGGGTCCCTTTGGGCTTTGTGATTCTATTGTCACCGGCTCGCGTATGATGTGACAACTGATAATTTCGTTACTAGACAAAGCACGTGCAGATTTCAGGGGGGTCAATCGGTGTCCACGAGTTTTGTGACAATTGTTACATTGTTGCATAGACCGTTACCAAAACAACAAAAACAACAACAACACCCCCCCCCCCCCAAAAAAAAAAAAAAAAAAAAAAAAAAAGAAGAAGAAGAAGAAAAAAAACCAACCAACTTTCATCTAGTCGGCGAGTTTTAGTTCTTAACGCCGCCAGATAAGGATATAGACCAATGGCTTTAGTTCAAGGGTGGTGCCAGAATAGCTTGGCGCCTAGAGGTGCCAAGCTATTCTGGCACTACCCTTGAACTATTTTAGTCAAACTTATTTCACTCACTGCTGTATTCCGAATGACAGACGGACGTTAACCCTTTGACTGCTGCTGACGATACTGCTGGGAGGGGGGGGGGGAATAAAATCGCAAGACTATACGCGTTTTTTTTTTTGTTTTTTTTTTTGTCTGCCGACCGGCGGTACCTCAGTAGCAGTCAATGGGTTAAGGTTGTAACTGAATAAATTGTGTATTGGTTTGTGATTTTGGAACTCATTACAGCTAGCTGCGGGCCGTCACTGGGCAAAACGAACCACAGGCTCACAGACATATTTCATAGAACTTTAAAGTATAGAACTGATACCCAGACGGTGCGCAAAGGCCATCGGGCCGATGTCGACCCGATAGCCTTTTGCGCGTTGGGTTTTATAGACCAACACTCCACGCATATCCTAGGTGATAATCCTGAAGCGGCTAGAAGCACTGTTTCACACTTTGTAACTTCACACCTGCGCAGGCAGGTTTTATACACAGACACATACTCCAAGGTATAGCATGGATAAACACACCGCAGACTAAAGACAGGCTGCTGCACACCTAGGAGGCTTTTAAATACAGTTACTATGTGCACCGGCCTCCTCGCCTAGGCCCCTCCATCTGCAAGAGACATATATTCTCATGAGCCCCTGCAAGCAGGGGCCGGCTCATGAGAATCTACGTATCTTGCGGCTTTGTGCCAAAGATCGGTTTGAAACGTACCTCATTACTCAGCGAAGCGTTATTTCATAGCGACCGTAAACGCAGGTTTTATCCTACGGCCCGTATCACAGAGATGCACGCACGCGCGCACACACACACTTTACACACGAGGGCATGAGAAATCATCATAGCGAGCCTGCCTCCGATAAACACTGACGGGCCTGCAAGATGGACTCCTCGCATCTTCTATTCCACTATCTAGCAGGCCGCCTCAAAGTCAACCCGCCACTGAATTCTCCAACAAAACAGAAAGTGACCGCCTCCCTCCGTCGCGGCGCAGGTTTAGTGCTACCAGTCATCGTTCTCTCAACCTCCAAGATCATCGCATAGCGCATGGTGTCTTAGCTTACCTAGGGTCCCAGAAATGTTCACTTCTCACTACTGAAACTGCTCGGTGCAGGACCCATGCATGTCGCCCGCTCAGTCTGCAAGCAGCACAGATCCTCATGAGCCCATGAGGAATTTTGCCTCTTGCTCACCTTGCTTCAGTTTACACCCACGTTGTCGTGCAGCAGATTCTCTCTCGGCATAAGCTCCTGCACGTTGAATCAGCTGCGGGCTTGCGGTCAGAAAAAAAATTATACCCGGCTTTTTTCGAATTTCCTACTCGAGTCAGATCCTCCAGAGCACCTACTTGTTTCGCGGCGGGGCGGGCATGCTAACCTACGGAGAACTTTTAATCAGCGAGGCCTTTCGCTGTACGAGTCTTACTTCTTGTAGGCTGCTTACCGTGTGTCACAGTGGTGTGGGGGTACAGACATACCTGCGTTTTCACAAGGTGCATCAGTGTTCAATATTAATTTCTCCTAGTCAGTCTTGTTTTACAATAACTAGGTAAAAATGAATTCTGTACATCGTTACATATCGTGAACACACTTTTCTCTACTCCAGCCTGTGGTATCCCATCACAAACCGATAAACATCCCTGAGGAGCCAGTTTCATGAGCCGTGAGCTTTGTCCGGCTGCGCCATCCACCAAGCAAAGTGCTCCGCTACAGGGGAGCACCTAACTTATTGGCTGGCGCAGGACTAACGGCTCACTCATGCAACTCAGTAACCCCAGAATAGCCTACAAGAGGTATGAATTCTCATGACCCCCTAAAGGCGGAGCGGGCTGGACTCACGCCCTTTTACTGTCAATGATATGATTCTCACTTGGTAAACGGCCGACTCGTTTATCAGGGTAGAATTTTCTTTTTGCGTTTACCTATCAGAGCAGGCCAGAGATTCATATAAACTATAAAACCATCGGCAGATCCTTAAGCAAGAGGCATAGGCCGGATCATCTTGAGCATCTGAATATGCATGGGTTCATGAAGATCTATACCTCACACACATTGAAGATTTTGTCCGCAGGGCGGGCGGCCATTGAAAATTCAATACACATGTCTCTCGGCGCTGGCAACGTTTCGACAACTCTTTGACTGTCAACAGCGACTGATTTTAATTCTAATGAATTTTAATTTTTAGATGTCGGCGTAGCGCTTTTTGTCGAAGTGATTCCTGCATGAACCACTTCCTCAGTGACAAAGAGCGCCACCGAAATCGAAAAGGTTGATAAAAAGCCTCGCCGGCCAAGTACATGTGTGTTTCTCAAACACAGGGCATCCAGCCTGAATCTCCTCAGGCAAAAGATAAGACTTGTAATCTGCGAGGCGCCAGAACATGAGCCAGCAGCCATCCGCCCTGAGTGAGGTAGGGTAAGCCGTAGGCCCACTGAGCACCCCGCAGCCACCCCGCTGCCCGGCCGCACCACCTCGATCGCGCTTACAGCTGCTCCCTGTGTTTAGGGGAATTAGCGCGGTCACCAAAAACAGAAATGCTATGTATTGCTATTTCTCTGTTACTGAGTTAGCAAAAGGCCCACGGGCCGACGTCGGCCTTAGCTGGCGAACGGCCCGCTCTGGGGTTCTCTTGGGGACAGCCGGGGTTCGCGATACTGACCGGCTTGTATTTCAGTTTGGTGTTTCTGAGTAGTGAGGGAGGGAGGGACTGAGATGGAGCGAATTCAGTTACGCGTTAACCCATATCAATCGGAATACACAGGTGCCGCGTGAAATATGTTTGATTAAAATAGTTTAAGGGTAGTGCCAGAATAGCTTGGCGCATCTAGGCGCCAATCTATTCTGGCACTACCCTTGAACTAAAGCCATTGGTTCCTTATCCTTATCTGTAAGTACTACAATGTAGCTTGCATATGGAAGTGTACAAATTTGAAGCTTTTATCCTCAGTATGATACGCGTTAATGTTGTGACCGTCGGTAGCGGGTTTTTGTCACGATGATTCCTGCAGCGGGAATCCGCAAAGCGACAAATACCGCCACCGACAGCAGAAGGGTTAAGGATCATTATATGGATAATGCAAGTCAGCTGAACTAAACTACTTAGTCCAATTATATTCTTTAACACATTAAGCCCTGATGACAAAATTTCAATATTTGCAGATATCCTCTCGGAGGTCTGAGTCACAGTTCTGAGACAGATCGACCATGATAGTTCAAGGGTGGTGTCGCCGGGAATATTCAGGCGCCAAGCTATTCCGACACCACCCTTGAACTATCATGGTCGATTCAAATTCTGTCGTAGCTTGTCAGGGGCCTTATGGGTTAATGCGGCCTATCGTGGTTGATCTACTGATCAGTCTTGACTAGTCTTGGCCGCGGCCTAGCACTGAAAAGTCATGTCAGTCATTGACTCTTCCGATTGGATTCAAACGCATGTCCCACTGGAACCTGCAGTGCTCACGAGAACCATGCCGCCATATCCCATTCCCACTGAGCAAGCGGTCTGTGGACCCATTAGTGCACGCTCACAACTGGATAGACCAGTCTGTCTGAGACTCATGGATATTGACGAATCTCTGAGAAGCCATCAAGAGGCATAACAGTTCTGCGGTAAGCATCCCCCACCCATCCGCTGCTGCGACCGCGGGGGCCCATTGGGATTTATGCCTTGCATCTGTCTGGGCCGTTCTTGCCGCTCGTTGTCTTCTGGGCAGGCGGAATCATTTGATCCCCAATGCAAGCAACCACTAAAATTGTTGATAATTTTGGTGGATGCGTGCACTGACAAGAGGGTTACGTTTGACATTATTGACTCCATGATGTTCAATGACTCTTCTCTAATGCATACCCTGCTCCAGAAGCGAATTACCCACAGGCGGAGGGAATCGAAGAGTTGTTTCCGCCAAGAGAGTCGTGCCCCTGATTGACTCCGAGCGTCAATAGCTAGGTTATCAGAGGCACACACAATCTTCTTGTTTCCTCCTCCTATGGTTTACCTGCGTCGAAACACACTTGTTGTCTCCCTCGATCCGCTACCCCTGAATCCGGCGAGACAACCAGTGTGCATTTGCACCGAAACTGACAAGGCAGAACAGTGACTAAAATTATTGCATTGGTTCCTGTGTAAATGCGACAATGTATGCATGGTTAACCCATAACATACTGAGGCCATTAAAAAAAATGCTTAGTAACCTATTAAGGCTACATTACAGATTCCGAGATGGACCAATCATTTTAGTTCAAGGATGGTGCCAGAATAGCTTGGCGCCTGAGGCGCCAAGCTATTATGGCACCACCCTTGAACTATCATAGTCACATTTATTTCAAGCAATAGTGTATCTGGATGAAAAGGGTTAATGAATGTGTCGAGAGAATTTGGGTCCGGCCTGGACTGATGGCACTATTCCGCTGAGGTGAACTGAATCGAAGTAATCGACATATTATTCGTCCCAGGAGAGTTTGAAACTGTCGGCGTAAGTTCAGACTGTCGTGTAAGCTCCACGTAAATCTGAATCTGAATCCGACCAAGTTAGACAAGTGCCTAAAATGTTAACTCATTCAAGACCAGCCGCATCCGGATACGCGTCATAAAGCCGCGTATCCGGATGCGGCTGGCCTTGAATGAGTGAGTTATAACTCCTCCTCTGCCTACGGCCAAAAATCGTCTTTCTGGAATCATTGTCAGTTGAACGAGAAAGAGCCTCAGCCGCCCAAGGAACATAGAGGCACAAGGGGCATGATACTCAAGAGCCCCGGCAGTTGCGGGGACTCACGAGGCTCGATGTCTCTTGCATGTGGATCACGATTTCACAGCCGTGAAGGGATCACATTGACGGAGAGAAATCCTCAATATCAAACTCATTTCACAGCGGTGAAGGGATCACATTGACGGAGAGAAATCCTCAATATATCAAACTCATTAATTTTTAACAGCTTCAGAAAGACGTTTTAGAGTACATTTAGTAGCAGTGGCAAGAACACCTAACTTAGTGCACTGCAGATCATCATTATTTTCTGCAGAATGCGAAACGTATCTTGTTTATTAACAAATGAAGTGTCAAGACCAAAAGTCGTTTTTGATCAAGTAAATAAATGAAATAGTATCGATAAAGAAATGAAACGGTCACAAGCTAAATGAACAATATTTCGGCTTCATTCTATAGATATAAGAATTGTTGAAGTGTCACGAACAAGAATCGCTTTTTCAACATTTACAAAATAGACCTGTTGAACTGACACGAACAAGATTCGTTTTGCCTTCTATAGGAAAAGTGTAACCAACAAGAATTTGCAAAGATTTGTGTTCCTCAGACGGCCGGAATTGCTTTGCATATGCATATGCACACGCAGCAGGGTATGAACCCACAACTAATACAACACGGATAGGCCAATCAGGCACTACCCTGGCACGTCACAGTCGACCCATGCAACCGAGTTATTGCTCCCAGTGAAATGTAAGTTATCTCCTGCATTCCGTTCACGATCACTGACTCGAAGTTTACTAGGCCTCCTCAAGCGTTGGATGCAGATAGCGCGGTGCGCAACCTAGACTGTACGATGTACACGGCGTCGTTTATCGTGCATATCACTAAGGAAACATCACGCACCTTGTTGAAACTCTTTGCTGCCAGTGGCCACAATTTGTGTTCCTAGCATCGTTATGAATTCAACCCCAAAGTCTTGATACCGTCCGGCTGAAAACATGGCAGAATACACGATATATTAGCAAGAGACATAGAACCTCGCCGGTGAGCCCCCGCAGGTGCGGGGACTCATGAGGTTCTATGCCTCTTGCAGCTGGCCCGCGCTCAAGTCATTTATTCTTGACAGTTATGGGGTTAAACCTCGTAGATCTCGGTGTCGGTTCACACACTTCTAAGCAAAATAGACGGCAGTGATTAAAAAAAAAACAACTGGATATGCCTTTAAAAAAAAAAATGAAATGCAAGAGGCCGACAGAATACTTCTTAGAGTGCATGAGGCATATGCAGGGGCTCGTGAGGATCTATGCCTTTTGCAGCCGGTCCTGATACAAGTTTAATTGTTTATGAGAATTTTTTTTTTTTTACAGCTGTACGAGACTCACTTGACGAACTACTGTATCTGCCCAACATTTTCTCTGGCCGCAGGATGGGTGCAGAATCATTCTGTGCGATTAGAGATGCAACTAAGAGCGAGATGAGTATGTGCGTGTGTGTTTGGGGGTGGGGGAGGGAGATGAATTGAGAGGGGTAGGAGGTGGGGGGTATATGGGTCAGTGTGTGTGTGTGTGTGTGTGTGTGTGTGTGTGTGTGTGTGTGTGTGTGTGTGTGTGTGTGTGTGTGTGTGTGGTGAGGACGGGTGCTGAAGGTCGGGGGTGGGGACTCGGGAGGGGGCCGGGTGACTGAGAGAGAGTGAGAGAGAGAGGGAGTGGCTTAATCAGGAAGTGAGGAAGCAGCGAATTTGTTCCGAAAACTACCATCTCGTCTTCGCATAATCAGACTCAGGTAAAGCTGACGCGATAAGATGCCGCATTCCAAAATAAATAACACCACGCACACACAAGAACACACACACACACACACACACACACACACACACACACACACACACACACACACACACACACACACACACACACACACACACACACACACACCACACACACACACAACACACGATAATAATAATAATAATAATAATAATAATAATAATAATAATAATAATAATGTACATTTATATAGCGTTTAACCTCCAAATTAATGATGCTCTAACCGCTTTACAAAATCAAAACTGATCACAGAACAAAAAGTGCAAGAAAGTAAAAGCTGCAATAAATGTTACAACTGAAGTGACACACTAACATTAGCCGTAGTTGTCGCCATAAGGTCCAAAATCACAGACCAGTGTAGACATTTTCCCCAAATAGATTCAGCTGAGCGTACCTGTCCGCTGCAATTACAATTAGAATCAAATCTTTGTCAGGTAAGTAGCGGAGCGAAATAGCGGAAAGGCCCCCACGCTGCACGTAGCCTCTTGCGTCATTAATCAACCCGGAATGACGTCCTGAGATTGAGGCACGGCTAGAAGTATAGAAAGAGGCATAGATTCGCATGTCCCTGCACCTGCAGGGGATCATGTGAATCTATGCCTCTTGCTGATGGCACAATCGGATTGGGGAAGCTCTTCGCTCCATTACCCAACCACTCTGTTGTGGAAAAGCAGAGAAACAAAACATGTCAGGCCAGCAGAATGCCTCTCTGACGTCTCTTAAATGGAAAAGACAGTAAATTTCAAGATCCCAGCTGTGTTAACCGCTTCGATGCCAAGAGAACAGCGATGATCCAACAGCGGCAAGAGACAGATCCTGATGAGCCCCCGCAGGTGCGGGGGCTCATAAGGACCTATGCATCTTGCTGACCCATAGTTGAATCCCAGTGCCTTGGCAGTGAAGGGGTTAACCCATCTACCATCTGACGCGTCGCTACAAGAAGACGTGTGGATCGACAAAACAACGGCGCGTGGGTGGTGCCAGAATCGCACGGCGCCTATTAGTGCTACGTTATTCTGGCATTACCTTTGAACTCTTCTGGTCGCCGGATCTGTAACAGTTCTCAGAGAACATCTCCCAAATTTGGAAAATCGCCTTTAGGGTTTAACTCATGCGAGACGTGCCGCATCTGGATAACGCCGCGTATCCGGATGCGGCACGTCTCGAATGAGTTAACACGGAAAATGGCTGTCAAGAAGTCGAATTTTGAAAAAAATATCAGCAAAGCTTGTTTGCCATTGTGCTAAATGCTCTTCTGTTGGGGATTTCCGGCTTTGCAATGAGTTGACGCGCTTGGCATCCACCTTATATTGGTCAGGATTAAACGTCCTGCGATAATGTCCTTAACCCTTGCACTGCCGGGAAAAAGCTAACACCACCCAAGTGCAAGAGGTATATAGGTCCTCATGAGCCCAGGCGGGGGCTTATGAGGACCTATGCCTCTTGCTGACACCACTTTGCATCTATTTTCCTTTGACGGCTAGCCGTGCACTTTAACGCTGATAAATGTTTACAATGATTTTTTTAAAAAAAGCCTGCGTGTATTGGCAGTGAAGGGGTTAATGTTATCCTCCCAGAACCGTATATTATTGTTTAACCCCTTCCCTGCCAGTGGACGCAGATTGTGCTTTCGAAATCACTCGTAAATTCAACGTCAAAGATCTACTCCCGTCAAAGGAACGTGGATACGTATACAGAGAGGTTTCCGCAAGAGGCATAGATACTCATGAGCCCCCCGCAACTGCGGGGGGCTCATGAGGATCTATATCTCTTGCAGCTGGGTTACTTTTAGTTTTCGGGTTAAACTGAAAAAAAAAAAGATGGCAAATAAAGTGCACGCCCTACTAATCTATTTGCCATACAAACATCCTAGTATGCCTGGATCCAAGAGGGAAAGCAGGCATTACACGTTTCCTTGAATACACAAAATAGACCTGGTATAATGGCATTGTTTGGGATGCAGCAGTGGGATAAAAGTGTTGTATCACGCCTGAAATGATCCACGCATCCTATTGTTCCTCATCTGCGTTCTCTGTTCGCTACATTCGTGATGTCCGAAATTACTCTTTTCGTCGTGGACTTGCGTAAAGCGCCTATATAATGACCGGTATTATTATTCGAGACACTGATGCCGCGTCCGGATGCGGCACGTCTCAAATGAATCAAACCCCAGCAAGCAAACTATCGTCAATCTTTTGTACCTAGCCTGGTGTGACGTTGACCAGAACCCGTTATGAGGAAATCATTTAGTATTCTACGAACTAAATTATCATCGTGCACGTGCTACCCGGAAACAGCACCCTTTATATGAAGATGTAAATCCAGAGCCGATTTTAGCTCAGCCAACAAGAGGCATAGATTCTCATGATCCCCTGCGACTGCAGGGGATCATGAGAATCTATGTGTCTTGCAGTCGGAATAGATGGTCTGAGGCAGTGAGATAAGAATCAGTTTTTATTCAAAACCCCACCTCCAGTGTTAGTACGATCAAAGAGTTAGGTTACGCTGTACTCTTTGGTACGATGGACAATGGCTCGGTGGGTAAACCGTCTGTATCGTAGGCACAGACGGACTAAACTCCCAGCATCTCCAACGGGCGTAGATCCTCATGGGTCCCGCAGGGTGGGGGTGCTGATGAGAATCTATGTCTGTTGCTGAATCGAATTACCTCTGTGTTGTATGTCGAATGCCGCACCGTAAGTTTTCATACCCGTCAGCACACGCACAAAAAATGTTTCAAACACTCAACATCTGCCAGAGACATAGATGCTCATAATCCTCGCAGGGTGCGGGGTGTCACGAGAATATGCATGTCTCTCGCTGGATTGTTACCTCTATGTTGTTATATTTATCGCCTTTACCGCTGCGAAAAACTGAAGTCGATTTTACTGCAAGAGACATAGATCCTCATGCGCCCCCGCAGATGCGGCGGTTCATGAGGATCTATGCCTCTTGCTGACACCTCATTGTCTGCATGTTCCTTAGACGGCTGGGGCTCTTTGATGTTCAGTTGGCAAAGATTTCAAACACACCAGCTGCGTCCACTTTGGTATCAGTTTCAGTCCACTTAATCAAATTTCAAATGCAAACGATTTTGAATTTCCAAAAACTACAGTAGCTCGCTTGAGCTTGCCCTTAGCACCACGTGAAAGTTCTGTGTTTACGTTCAGTGTGTGAGTGAATGCGCGTGATTCACGTGAGCGTGCTTGTTGGGTTCAGTTCGCGGCGGCGCTTTGAGCCGATTTTCAATTGGGATAAAGCGCCTATTTAATGCGCTTATTATTATTATTATTATAAGTGAAGGGGTTATGCAGCCATGATGAACTGCCCACCGTGGAACAGGAACGCCAAGATGCACCTGAGCCATTTCAGTCTGTAATGATCTACGCTGTAACCGGCGCAGGTGCGCAGAATAGGGAAGCTGTAATGAGTTCATTTTTTTTCTGTCTGCGGCAAATCAAACTTGAAACGATTGCCGCCTGCTCCGCAGGTAGATGCCCTGGGAGACTGACTGAAAAACAAATACATCTTCACGCCTCGGGTCAGGTCAGTCATATCGTGGCTCTGGATGGAAAAAAAAGTTATATTGACTTTTCGGAAACTCTTGCGGCCCGGTATCAGGTGTGCCTTTTGTCTGTGCGGTGAAAGATCATGATTACTCAGTACGCAAAAGTCTATTGGGCCGAAGTCGACTGCAGTGGGCCTGCGCACGACTGTGGCCTACCTCGGCCCGATAGCCTTTTGCGAAAGATTATGCATTCGTGTTTGCTGATCGGAGATTAGTGGCTCACGCACTGTGTGCTGGTCTGATAATTTGGGGCCTTCCAGCTTGAACATTTTTGGCACACTGAGTGCTTATCTGTGATTTTAGTCCTTACGGCTCCATGCCCTAATGTTCCAAAATCGCAGACCGGCCCTAACCCCCAGTAGGATGTTGCTTCAGTCCGCGGCAGTGCCTTCAATGACCATCTGCTGGACTTGATCTTTCTGGATCGGATTTCTTCCCTTGAAATGCAAGTTGTATTCAGTGGCATGAGTGAGCTACAGCGGAGCACCTTGCTTGGCGGCTGGCACAGGACTAAGCTCACTCATGTAGCTGGACCGACTATTGCAGCATACGACGATCATGGCCGCCGATGGTCGTCATGGGGCTCATGAAGATTTTTCCCTGTTGCTGTTCCAGCATATCCCTGAATTGAACTGAGCAGATGGTGTTAGGCCTATTTGTTCAAATGCACGATTATGGCAACGCGGAATCTATGCAATCCAGACCAAATAGGTGACTGCCAAGCGTGTAAAATGCAAAAAAAGTACCCAACGGAGAAAGAAACACACTTAGAAAAGACAGTTAGAACACAATTTATTAATATTTCGGGTAAATACCCTTTTTGAAGACAAACAAACAAATAGAGAGATCAGTCGCTACTTATCTTCTTTTAGCCCAGATGAAATGTGGCCACATTCCTACCATTCGCGATGTTTGTAGATCAGTGACCGCAACTTTTGCAACCATGACGATCGAATAGCTTTAAAAAGCATAGCAAAACTTTCGACTGTTTTTGAAATAGTCACCGGCACAAACCAGACAGGTGAGGCTAGCGCTGGTAGAACAATTCACATAACAAGGGGAATTACTCAGCGCTGTATATGCACACAGTTAGATTCCCTGCCCCCGCCTATCAGGCACCCAATCGCCAGCCCAGAGAAACTTGAAATACGCAGGTAAAGAACAAGACTATCATATTTACATCCCGGGATGCATCAGGTCAATCCTTTAACCCATGTCTTCTTAAGTTCTAGAAAAAGACATGGGTTAAAGGCTTGATAGGAGGGGGCAGGCCGAGATTCAACTGTTTTTGAAATGCTTCGTCTCTTCAGTGAGTGTGCCGAGTGTACAGTACAGTACGTAAGTTCTTAACCCATTGAGCCCTGACGCACTACAGCAGGAGATGGGTCGACTATGATAATTCAAGGGTAGTGCCAGATTAGCTTGGCCAGATAATCTGGCACTGCCCTTGATCACGGTCGATCCATCTCCTGCAACAGGTGCATAGTCGTTAGCTGACACCTTCAAAATTGGGAAATACGTGCGCCGGGCTGAATGAGTTAATAGATCCACATCCACCCGGGCCACCGTCCCCTCAGTCTCAACACAGGCCTCTCAGTCCATCCATACACGCACACCGAACGACATACATCATCCCCCACGGCCACCGCAATGGCAATGGGCATCAAGAAACATTGGACTGAAGCGACCGACTGAATTTCCGAGCGCACTTAATGACAGTTCACAAATCATTTTCGTGGCACGCAAGTAGTCGGAAAATGTAGTCTGGTCTCCGTCTGGCAAACTCAGGAAGACGGTTAAGCTGCCGAATGACTCTGGAGATCGTGTCTGTGCTCACCCAGTTAGCAAACGGTCGATGGGTCAGTTCAGTTTAAGGCCGATATCGGCCCATGTTTCCTTTTTTGCCATGAGGACGATAAGGACCGGCCAAACCACAGCCAGACTGGCACCGGTCCTTTCCTTCCTCGTGTGCGCCTACTAGTAGCGGTACTTGTAAGATTTTAACCTGTGCGAATGTTAACCCCTTCTCTGCCAGCCTAGTTACATTTTGTTTCTGACTGAAATCTGTGTTGAAACGAACGACCAAACGTCGCAACTGTGCCAAAGAGTTTGAACACAAAGTGGGCTCAGTAAGAGGCATAGATCCTCATCAGCCCCCGCGTTCGCGGGGGCTGATGAGGATCTATGCCTCTTGCAGTTACGTCGAGTTCACTTTTTAGTCTCGGCAGTTGGTTGGTTAGTTCGGGGTTTAACGTCCGCGGCACCGAAGTGATAATGGACGGCCCTGACGGGCGAGTAATTGGGGGCAGGGAAATTTATTGCCTATGGAGTACGACCTGAACACTGATCAATTCAGGCGCACTGCAACTGTGCCACTCTGATTTACCAGGACCTTTCAACGGACATGCTATGGAACAAGCCCGTCTTTTTTTCCCTGGATTGCGAGTCCAGCTACCGGGGCCGGGACGTGGACTCGAACCCACGACCCGGCGATTCCCTTCGCTCTCTTGCTCCGACGCTTAACCGCCTGAGCTATTTTGGACTCTGTCTCTCGGCAGTGAAGGAGTTAAATGCTTACGGCATAACTCGCTGCAAGCTAGGTGGGTGGTTTTGGTACAGAAAGCTATAAAACCGGATACTCGCAATCCAAACCGCCGAGCCCGCGAATGCGCTGTCGGAAAAATTGTTCTGTCTCAGCTGACTGAGCCACCTGCAATGACTGTCATAAAAAAAAACAACCCCGCAACAACAAAGAAACACTGAATCAAGCCTTACACTGTGTATTCCGAGGTTAGTATGTTCAACATGTTAAGTCGAAAGACACCACTAATGATCCATTTACAAAAAGCGACTGCCAGTGTAACGAAACACGCTTAGAAAGGACAAGTACAACCGAGCTGATTACATTTTCGGACTATAAAACCCATTTTCAAAATAGACGTAATGATACAGACAGAAACTACATTGAATCAGTCGACTGTTTAACTTTCTGAAACTTTCTCAAGTTAAACTTTTCAGTCTTTCTTCGGCGTTTGGTCTCATAGGCCTAACTGAAAGGACAAAACTGGCTTCGGAAGTTGGATCATCTACGATAGTTTAACGGTAATGCCAGATTAGCTTTGTGCCCCTCTCTCTCTCTCTCTCTCTCTCTCTCTCTCTCTCTCTCTCTCTCTCTCTCTCTCTCTCCTCCCTCTGGGTTATCTATGATTCAGCAAGACCAAGACTGGCAAGCAGGAGATAGCAACCGAGTGCACCCAGGGAAAGTGCATATGTTCTTGCGAAGCACTGAGTCACAGCAGACAGGAAACACATACAGAAGACATGTGAACTGTGCAGCTAAATACAGGACATGCCAACACTCCCTATTCCTATGTATGTATTCCTATACTTCATGACTGAGTATCATCCCAGCCATATACCTCGCGGGAACAAACTCACACTGGCAGTCGGCGGAAAATCTAAACCCAGCAGAAAACTTCCAACTTAATTATAATGTATGATAGGATAAATCTCAGAGAGGAAAGAGACATAGAATTTCATGAGTCCCAGCATCTACAGGGGCAAATGAGAATCTATACCTCTTGCAGACAGATGGTTTCGCCCTAACTCATTCAGCCTGACGCACGTATTTCCCAAATTTTGGAGGCGTCATGTAACGACTATGCACCTGTTGCAGGAGATGGATCGACCATGATAATTCAAGGGCAGTGCCAGATCTGGCACTACCCTTGAATTATCATGGTCGACACATCTCCTGCGGCAGTGCGTCAGGGTTGAATGAGTTAACAGCTTCACTGATAGTTGACGCAGATCAACATCAAAGATCCCCAGCCGTCAAAGGCACGTGGACACAAAGCGGTTCCAGCAAGAGGCATAGATCCTCATGAGCCCCCGCAACTGCGGGGGCTCATGAGGATCTATGCCTCTTGCAGTTGGGTAGGGTTACGCTTTTCCCGGCACTCAAGGGGTTAAGACTGCTAAATTCTAAACTAATGAGCTCACACCTTGCCTGGCAATGAGTTGGCACCCGTGGCACCTCTCAACACCGGTAAATGAGCCTACAGTACAATTATCACTGCTGCCTTCCATTTACAAAGCTGTGCGGATCCATTTAGCACGTGCATTCGTTTCCTTCTTTTAAGACGGTCAGTTTAGTTTATTTCAGTTGACGCCGAAGTGGTTTAAACAAAGCAGGGTGAAGTAGTAACGCCCTAAATGCACATAAACTGTTATTTGTGCCGGTCTGTGATTTTGGACATCATGGCCTAATGCCGTAGGAACAAACATTATAGACCAGCACAAAATCTTTGTTCTGCTTGGTTTAAACGGTGTTTATTTGTATTTCAGGAAAAGGCCGCAATAGATTAAATCAAGACAATGGCCAACATGCCTATGGAGTTTCATACCTGGCTATATTACAACAGCAAAATACATGTATGCGATCAATACAATATACCGACGAGCAAAAGAAATGCGACATCATCATTTGAGTCATCGGAAACACTTCGAATGATGTCGCATTTCTTTGGCTCGTCAGTGTACATTGTTTATACACTATATTGTTAGATTATTCGGAACCGGTGATGAAACACTGACATGTGATTCATAAAAAAGTGACAGCTTTGGTAACAGTGTGGTTACGAATCCATGAAACTGAAACATGAATAAATAAAAGAAATCAGAAACGGTTGCTAAGTACAAACCACAAGTAAGAGCCCGTCAGAGACATTTTAAGTAAGTTACTTGTTCTGGCACTGCACAAAAAACTAATTAAGCTCTCCGGTGTACAGCACTGGGCCAAATCAAACAGTGGCCCGGCACATGTCAGAAGTCAATCAGAAGAGTTGTATGACTCTGCTTGGACGGCTTCCCACCTTGTTTTCGCTCATAATGAGACAGGCACCAACAGACGTGGTATTCACAGCCCGGTAAGTTCATGCACCTTCTCCCAGAGTAATGGCAGACTAGTTAGCTGCCGTCGCAAACGTCGTGAGGGAGGCGTGGAGGAGATACCAAGGAGGTGAAACAGAGAAACTTGAATCTCATTTACTAGCAGACTGTTCACAGTAGCCATGGCTGCATGCACAATGCGGTTAAAACCCCGCCGTTCACTGCCAGTTTCTGAAATCAGTCTTTGTTAACTCATTCAACTCCGACACGCCACGGCAAGACATGGATCGAGCGAGACAGTTCAAGGGTTGTGCCAGAATAGCTTGGCGCCCATAGGTGCCAAGCTATTCTGGCACAACCCTTGAACTATCACGCTCGATCCATTCCAGAAGTGTAATACAGTCTTCAGGGGGCAACTTCAAAATTTGAGGATTTCGGTCAAAATTTGAGGATTTCGGTCCTGGAGCAGAATGTGTTCATTCAACGCCGAGGAGCCCCAACCGTCCAAAGAACATGGACACAAAGTGATATATCAGCAAGAGGCATAGATCCTCATGAGCTCCCGCAACTGCGGGGGGCGTACGAGGATCTATGTCTCTTGCAGTTGGATCGTGTTCACTTTTTTTTTTCTCTCGACAGTGAAGGGGGTTGAAGGGGGTTGATATAAACAGTAGCGCGGTGGCTGAATGCACAAAGGAGTTAATCGCATTTAGCAACTTGAGCAAGCTTAACTCATTCTACCCCAGACACACCACAGCAAGATAAGGATCGACCATGATAGTTCAAGGGTGATGCCAGAATAGCTTGGCGCCTATGGGCGCCAAGCTATTCTGGCATCACCCTTGAACTATCATGGTCGATCTGTGTCCTGCACTGAAATGCAGTCTTCAGAGGACAACGGCAAAATTTGGGGATTTCGGTGTTGGGGTAGAATGAGTTAATGAGCGGTCACTGCCAAGTGCGGAGGGGAGAGGTTGCAGACTGTTTTCATTCCATTCACAAAACATCTATGTCCGTCGTGTTTGCCCATACTTTCTTTCCATTTACAAAACAACTTGGCCCGGCGTCGCGCCCGCTCACACTGACGTCAGTAATTCATTCACACCTTATAACTCAGCCATGATGACGGCTCAAGGGTGGTCAGTGCAAGATTAGCTTGTGCTGGGACTTACAAATCCGTCTTTCCCTCCTTCAGTTTCTGAGTCCTGAACCCTGATCATCAAGGTCCACTTTAGCTCAAAGGTAGTGTCACTATTATTATAAACCTTGAGTTTGCTGCCTGTAGTCTCTCTCTCTCTCTCTCTCTCTCTCTCTCTCTCTCTCTCTCTCTCTCTCTCTCTCTCTCTATATATATATATATATATATATATATATATATATATATATATATATATATATATATATATATTAACACATTCGAGACGTGTTGCATCCGCGGGATACGCGGCTTTTCACCGCGTATCCGGATGCAGCACGTCTCGAATGAGTTAATGTGTCTTGTCGGTGCGGCTTGTTTTCGTGGCTGTACAACTGCGAAACAAATCAAATTTGGGCGTGCTCAGAAGATAAGCAAACATGTTCCCGATTTGAGACCCTCCCTCGAACAAGGTTAAAACATTCCACATCCTAACCTACCACACCCATGTAAGCAAAAGGTCCTATGGCCGAAGGCGATGGCCGCCAACATCGGCCCGAGTACCATTTGCTTACATGTACAAGCCTCGGTCTTCATTTCCTTTTACTCTTAGAGAAAAACCGAGACACATAAACACAGGCAGAACGGTATAGGTATAGTGAAGAATTTCTTTCTTTTCATCGAAAAAGAAAGAAAGGGGAGTTTACTCTTTGGGCCCACAATGGTCGCAACCCTTGCTCAAAAGGGAGGTTACCTTGGCCGACTTGGGGAGTTAACCTCGACGGTTCATCAACAGTTTTCTGCGCCCTCTTGTCAATATCCGCGCACCAATCAGTCTGGTGGTGTGTACTTGTGTCGATCACTGAGATTGACAGAAACTGGCAAGATGTCTCAGATATTTCGGACACAGCAGTTCCCTTCTGGCTATATCGCCGGTGCCAGTCTCAGTTTCTTTACTATCGTATGGGGAGTCATGGACTGAGTTTCGTACAATCCTCTGAGGAACGAGGAGGCAAACTGAACAGTCGAAAGATTCAGTTCCTCAAAGAGCCTCTTGCGTGTGAAAAATGCATGGGTTCTAATGGACGCAAATTTAATTTCTGAAATCTGGCATTACTCGACGTCAAAGAACGCGGAAAACCGTCCAAGGAACATGGGAACAAAGTGAAGTCCGCAAGAGGCCTAGATTATGTCCTACCTCTTGCAGTTGCCGGATCGCGGCAGCAAAAGGGATAAGCCCCTGAGCAGGAATGCTGAGAATCTACAGTATTTTTTTCTGTCCCGGGGATGCTCTACATTATCGGCATTAAAATAAAAAATTATTTGTTATTTTTTCGTTTATTTACTCGTTTATTCATTTCATCATTCTGTTGTTTAGTATTTTTGTTAATTAGTTAGTTAGCTGACGTGAGTTGAGTTTAATTTAGTCTTTTGTTTTGTGACGTTTACATTATTTTCCTATTCCATTCAGTCAGCTTTCTCTGATAACATTTACTGCTTCCAGTCATTTACTTAGCAACCCACCCCCAACCCCCAAACCCCTTCTGTCTTATCTTTTTTGTTGTCCTGCTTAGACCAACTAGATCCATTTTTATGGTCAATAATACACAGTTCTATCCCTTACCAGTCCTTTTTCCTACTGACGTTTTCCTAGCTGCTAACCGCTGGTATCCTAGCTGGTAAGTCACCTCTTTGGGCGTCGTGTATTTCTCTGATGTACACATGCCCTGATCGAGATGGCATTATAGCCTGCTCAGTCGACGTCAGTCAAATCCCAATAACTTACTAACTAACCTCCAAATGAATGCACCCAGCAGCGGGAAAACCCAATGCGCAAAAGGCTATCGGGCGAGGTCTGAGTTGGGAAGATGAAACAAAGAACGAAGTCTATTAGTTGCTGGTCGCGGACTCTTCCGTAACTGTCTGTCACCAATTAACTCTTCTCATTCGGAATACACCAATGTGTGAAATATGTTTGACCAAAATAGTTCAAGGGTAGTGCCAGAATAGCTTGGTGCCTCTAGGCGCACAACCAGCGGCACACATGTACCTTCGGAATTGACTGAGTCTGCAACAACGCGGCCATGTTCAAGGTTTCCGCGAGGCAGAGCCCTGTGCAGTAGTTTGGCTACCAATCAAAACCGCGATTGTTAATTTGTTTCCCGGCAAAATAGACCACTGCGTCTTATCGCAGTTGCGGCCCTTATCACAAGATCCCGTGGGGAAAACGTCTAACCTTTTAGTACTGCACATTCGCAGTGAGAACCCACGCCGGTTTCCTCAATGGGCAAATCAGTGCCGCCACTGACGTAAATGAAATCAAGTTCATCGTTACCTGCAAAAGATATAGATGCTAATAAACATCTGTTATCTCTCGCAAACAACAATCAAAGAAAACCAGCTTCGATAAAGTTTAATACTTGGCTAATCTTTATGCGCAAAACCACACAGGTTAAATGAGGTAGATAATTAACAGTGAAAAGGCACAGATCCAGATGAACCCCTGCTGTCGCAGGGCCGGTTCATCAGGATCCATGTCTTTTTTCAGACGTATAAACCGATACTATCCATTCCTAATAGATGTTTTCGCACGAAAAAAGAAGCGGCCATGACACACCCATATCAATTACTATGCATTAAAGATAAGGAGAGGTCCAGTTTCATCAATTAGGGGATTAATAAACGCCGCCCGCCCTCTTAAGTGTCGAAAAAGAAGCAATTAACAGGTTGACCTTCGACCTTTGCGTGTTCATTCTCTTTTTTGTTTGTTTGTTTGTTTGTTTGTTTGAGAGAGAAACTCATAGCCGAGCGCGAGCTCAAATTTAAATTGTTCAAATGTTAGCATGCGCTAGGTATGGATTGGGTCTCACTCAGCGGGCAAAGCAAAGATACTATGACTGATCCAAAATTCAGGCTAAAGTGGTGTTCACATGGCCGATTTCTCAACGATTTTTGTCTGGCAACAATTGGCCGACGAAAGTTTCCACCTGTTCCGACATGGGCGTCTTTTGTCGTTTTGGAGTTGGCCGACAATTGCCTGATGTCGGTGGGGAGTTGGCAGCGAGTAGAGCAATGCTCGACTTTCCACCGATTTCCCACCAACTCCAAGCAAGCGGGTTGTTTCCTGATCTACAATTGATTAGAACTAGCCAATCAAATATGATTTTGTTTTCACTGAATCTTCAGTCAACCTGTTGTCGTGTTCATTGGGGTGATGCCCCTTTGACCGAGTTGTGCCGAGTGTCGACGGAACAGCACGAAGTAGCTAAAGTTGATGGCGTGTCGCTGGAAAGTCGTCGCAAAATTGGTGAGCGTTCACATGGGCAACGTCTTGTTGGCCAATAATCGCCGGACAAAAATCGTTGAGAAATCGGCCATGTGAACACCACTTAACACTTTCGAGACATGCCTCTATGGGATACACAGCAGAAGACCGCGTATCCGGACGCGGCACGTCTCAAATAAGTTAACCTCGTGATTTATTCATTTTCTTTAATTGGCAGAGCGGTTCATTCTCTCAACATATGAAAATGGACAAGGGAAACCTTAGGAAGACACCGTTGTTTCATCTACTGGATCTTAGTTTCTCTGGATTCGACGCCACCCATCTCTTTTTTTTAATACAAATGAATTTTTCGTGTCATCCGAGCTGTTCATTTTTTTCTGTTTTCACCTAGCAAAATGCCATATGCCATTTAATATGAGGACTTGCCCTTTGAAGGTCGCTCATCGCATGGAATCGAAGACCTGCGACGCAGTGAGTAGAATAGAAGTAAAACTGCCAAGTATGTCCAATATTCACGGCACCCGTCAGGGGTCTCACATCTTATAATGTCATGTCTGAGCGGCACGACAGGTTGCAAGTTGAATGCAGCCATATTTGAGTATTGCAGGTTGCTAAGCCGCTTAAAAAGTAGCCATAAAAACCGTAAACTGATTCAGCAGCAGAGTTTAAAGCTGTCAGCAGGAGGCAGATATATCCTCATGAGCCCCCGCAGATGTGGAGGCTCATGAGGATGTCTGCCTCTTGCACGCTGAGCTGAGTTCAGCTGGTGCAGAGTCTGAGGGACAATAACTGAACTGAACGTGAAAATGCACTGAAATGAAACTGAACTGATGCCCAGAATGGATACTGGAAAGAAAAAGAAAAAAAAAACCTTAGAAAAAAAAAAAAGGAGAAATGAGTGAGACAGAAAGAAAATAGATACGAGTCTTTCTACACCTGCTGAATCCAGTTTACTTATCCATTCTATAGCACAATTTCTTTCAGCATTTCGTCACGCGCTCAGCATCAAGACACCGGTTCCTGTGCTTTGCTGGCACCACTTTGCATACATGCCCCTTTGGCCTTCTTCCCTGCCAACGGACGTAATATTCAAGTGAAACTCTGCGTTCTATATTCACTGAATGGCCAAAAGCCACAGCTGTCCAGAGAACATGGACGCGAAGTGGTCTCGGCAAGAGGCATAGATCCTCATGAGCCCCCGCAGTCGCGGGGGCTCACGAGGATCTATGCCTCTTTGCAGTTTAGATGGCGTTCACTTTTCCTCGGCAGCGAAAGGGTTAAATAAACAAACCCTTTGCGTGTTACAGTCTTGGGATCACTGGCAAATGAAGGAGTCAAAAGTAAAGAATCAGAACGCCCTTGTCACTGGTGTACAAGTTCCGTCGATCTTTTTTTTCCCGTTACGTATAATTATCGTCGACACATCACGTAAAAAACACAAACTATATATTCTTTAAATGTCTCGCAGCATCCACGCCTTACAAATCTGACGCTAACCGAGTTTGACTGAATGTGAGATTTCATAAACATGACTAGCCAGGCGCTAAGAGGCATAGAGCCTAATGAGCGCCTTCAGATTGTGGGGGCCGCATGAAGATTTATACCTCGAGCTCGGCTTATGAGAATCTGTGCCTCATGCGACCGGTGGCAAACCTAGGTCCCAAACTATAACTTGACGTAACCGGCTGCTAAGACAAACAGAACCATTCAAAGAAGACCTTGTTCCTTGGCTGTGTTAACCGTGTTCTGACACTGGCCTTAGCTGTTTCTTCCGATATCAGAAACCAAAAGCTGAATCGCTCAGTCTTTCTCACCGCCAAGTCGAAGGCCCAACACCCAAATGTTTTCCCCTTCTGGGGACCTTTCAGTGATAAAGTTAACCCTTTGCGTGTCGGTAGCGAGTTTTGTCGCGTGTCGGTAGCGGTTTTTGTCGCAATGAATCATGAATCTACAGGAATCATGAATCTACAGGAATCATCACGACAAAAACCGCTACCGATTTACAAAGGGTTAACGAGTCAGCGAAGAGGCGTTACATTTGTAACACAAAGTTAAGCACTGTTTGGTATTACTCCCCGGTAGTGAAACGGTTCTCCAAAAGATTAAGAAGAACCAGTTGAACAAGTGCGGTAAAAGCAACACGAGCAAGATAAATTTGAAGAACAGATTATCAGGGCTCATGAGAATCTGCGCCTCTTTGCAACTAAACAGGACAACAGGAACGACTGAAGTCAGTCCATGAGAATCTATGCCCCTTGAGAAGGATTAACTCATTCGAGACGTGCCGCCTCCGGAACGGCGGCATAAGCCGCGTATCCGGAGGCGGCACGTCTCGAATGAGTTAAGGACCACGGTGAGAGAGAAGGAATGCTGGAACTGACTCCGCCTTGATAAATCGGTGCAGGGTTGGTTCGTGCCATGCCAGAACTTTGGACTCTGGTCTCAAAATCCACAATTTTCAGATTCGGAGCTGACGGTGTCAGTAAAAATTTATGCTGATACAGAGGTGCATGCGGTAAGGAGGGGGGGGGGGGGGGGAGTGGGGGGAGGGGGGAGGGGGGAGGTGTGGGTCGAGAGGAGAACTAGGTTGCGGCACATTTTTTTTCTCCAATTTATATTACTTATTTATTTTATTTCATTTATTTATTTATTTATTATTTATTTTTATTTATTATTTATTTAATTTTATTTATTTATTTATTTATTTTTTTTTGGGGGGGGGAGGGGGGAGGAGGGGAGGGTAGTTGTTTCCTGTGTGGTCACAAGTATGTGTGGTCACTCAGTCTAAAGTCTCTGTACTCAGTCTAAAGCCTAGCTGCATTATCCATAGCGGACTTCAGATTACTAAAACTGACTCGTCACAACAACGGGTTCTCAGTGGGGTCTTGCATCAACTAAGATTTGTCTCTCCTTCTTTTCACAGCCCATTCATGTGCCTGTGACTAGGCACGTCGGCCGGCTCAGTTGTGGTCTCAGTCTGACTGACTCAAGTTTTACTGGACTGAAATGCCTTCAGTCCATTAGTTTCGCCAAGGCTGCTGCCAGTCAGTGTAGATAACTGCTTTCATCATGTACAGCGTTGTCCTTCCTTTGATGTAGCAAAATTGCATACAAGTTTCGGGCCCGGCTGTCTGCGCTCAAAGCAATGAGAGTGGAGCTCAGATGCAGACAAAATGCAGACAAATATTCGGTAAGTTGATATACGCATTTCTCCGTACTGATCCCAGCCCGGGCGGCTGCATGGCTGGGATCAGTAGAAAAATGCGTTTTCAAGATGGATGTGTATCAATGTCAATCTATTCACTCCATTCACTGTAAAACGACACCTTTTCTAGCTTTACAGTTGCCCTGAGAAATGAGCACTGTACTTGGAAGCACATCATGATAACTCATTTCTCAAACCCCTGTCTGTGCTTACGTGTTCCAAGGTAAGTAGTCCACCGCCGCGGAACCCATATAGCACTCGAGTCGGAAAACTGAGTTGATTCCCCTCACTATTATTTGCTGACAGTAACCAGACAAGAGGAAACAACTCCTGCTCCCGACTACGTTCCCTCCTGCCGATTGCCTCCCTTACACCGTTTGCGAAGACCCCCACTCAGGTGGCTGAGATGCTGAGACACGATTATACACCCTGACTGGAGTGGGTGTCTACATAAGAGTATGTGCTGAAGGTCGATCAGTCCTTGTCAGCAAGAGGTATAGATTATCATAAGCCCCTGCGTCTGCAGTGGCTTATGCGAGTCTATGCCTCTTGCAGGTGGAATGACGCAAAATTGTGTTGCTGAAGTTATTCAGTGTAAATCCACATCAACCTCACGTCAAAGGGAGATGGATTCAAGGTGTTTTAAGCACGAGGCATATGTCCTCATGAGCACCCGCATCTATGTCGCTTCAGACGGATCGCGTTGTTCTTACCTCGCGAGATATTTTTGTCAGTACAGTGCAGTGAAATCAGTCATGACATCAGTCAGTCATTACAAATGATCACAGATTAACTCATTCTGCCCGCGACACACCACAGCAAGATATGGCTCGACCATGACAGTTCTAGGGTGATAGCAGAATAGCTTGGCGCCAATAGGCGCCAAGCGATTCTGCCACCACCCTTGAACTATCATGGTCAATCTGTCGGTACCGCCGTGCTAGTCAGATGTTAACACAGAAATTGTTCAGTCTGTCACTCAGAAAAGACACGTACAAATGTCTTGTAAAACTGACACAACATTTTATGGCTACATCCGTCTGATAAACACAGACACAAAATGGCCAGTTTTCCATAAAAAGGCACAAATCCTCATGAGCGTGGAGAAATCGATCAACTCTGTAAAACGGATTATAGGGCATGCTAATTTCTATTATAAAGGTGTTTGATTTTGCAACAGTATCCCGTGCCTGTAGGTTGGTGGGGGTGGGGTGGGGGATGGAAGGGATGGGGTGGGGGGGGGGGGGGGGGGGCTTGCAGACCTTTGCCGAAAGGAACGGCGCTCGACTGCAGACGTCTGACAAATGGCGTGGGGTTTAAACGGTCCGGGCCAGGGGTAAAACTCACCACTAAGTTTCGGGAATCGGAACTTGAAACCAACAAGCGACTTGATCCAGCATAGGAACACACAGGAAAGAGAGGGGTCAGCGAGAGGCATAGATCCCCATAAGCCCCCGCAGATGCGGGGGCTCATGAGGATCTATGCCTCTCGGAGACGTCTGGTGACTCTCGCTGAAACTGGCAAAAAAAGTGAGTGACTGGCACGAAGAAATGCATCCCCATAATGACATCTCTGCCTGTCAGGGCTGTCTGGGAACTTTGTGATCAATGTATGTCTCTTCTATTTGGTGCTAGTGCACTGCTGAAGTCAAGTCCTGGCACCATTTTTCGACATCCGTCCAACACCGAACTGAACTTTACGCGGTGCAGCAGCCGTCCCGAGTCAGACAGTGCCAGCAACAGACATATTTTCATCAGTCAGGCCCTGCAGTCCAGATCTGCGGTGGTTCATGTCGCTTAAGTCTGTGTCTCTTGCTGATTGTGATCCAGTTCTAGTTATTTGTCAAGGCCGGCCACGCTGGTGTTCCTTTTCCAGGTAGAAATCTGTGACCTGACCGCGGTTAAAAAAGCTGTTGTTTTTATACGTGCGTATATCGTTCCAAAATTGTCTGGTTTTAGTCGGCCTTGAGACCAACAGAGTGTTAACCCTTTGGATGCAGTAATCACCTCGACAAAATACACTACCGGCATCAAAAGGTTAGCAATGTCACGTTAACCATTTGGTAGTCAGTAGATTTTTTTTGTCCGGTTCCTGCAGGAATCATCGTGACAAAAACCGCTACCGACAGCCAAAAGGTTAACAGCGTTAACTCATTCGAGACGTGCCTCCTCCGGATACGCGGCATAAGCCGCGTATCCGGAGGCGGCACGTCTCGAATGAGTTAAAACAGAACCTGATCATGAACCCATCGCTGATGTTAACATCAGTACAACCTCGGAAATCACGATTTTATGGCTTCGAGAAAAAAGACTGAAAGAAAAAAATATTTACACTGTGATCAGAGTATGTGATCCGAAGCTTTCATCACCATGCTGTTATGAGAATTTCTTGCTGAGCTACAGGTTTGAAATGTCGTCCGATGCCGCCTGACTTACGACGTACCGTGTTCGTAAGATCGCCAGACTGTTGCCCATTTCAAATCTTTATCAGGTGATTACATGTCATGCTATAGAGTCGATAGCCTAAGGTTTTGTTACCAGCACCTGCCATGCCGTTAGTCAATGCCAGAAGATCGGCGAGACTGGCCTTTCAAACTTCACTAACACGATCTTCCTTCATAAGAATTTCTGCCCTCCCCCCCCCCCCCCCCCCCCCCCCCCCCCAAAAAAAAAAAAAAAAAAAAAAAAAAAAAATCAAATAAAGAAAGTTTTATATGCCGCATAAATACCAGCGGTATACCTCTATGCAAAGCCCTTATACCTCCCGTTCTGAGAAGGGAGCTGTAACTAAGCAGGGAAGTGTACGCGGCCGGCCCCTTCTCAGCACTGAGGGATAAAAGCGGGGCTTTGTACAGAGGCGCACGACACAGTGCGCGGGCCCACTACGGCCGACTTCGCGGCTCAAATAGCCTTTTGCGTGAAGGCTTACACCTTCGAAAGACGGCAAGCCGCGATGTGAGCGAGAAAGTGCGAAAAGATTATATGCTAAACAGAAGACTAAAAATTAATGTGTGGCGGTCTTTCAGACAGAAAAGCCGGCTCACGAGAATCTACGCTGAAGATAGGTTCCATGTACATCACCTAGTCAGTCCTCAGATCGCAAAAGTCACCCAAGCAGACCTGGGCTACAGTTGACGCTTCTATGAACATTGACACAAGGAAACCACTTTCCCCAAACTGTTACACTCACGTTTTCAGTTACCGTTGTCTGTTTGTTTGTTTGTTTATTTATTTATTTATTTAATTTTTTTAAATTTTTCTTCTTCTTCTTCTTCTTCTTATTTTTGTTGTTGTTGTTGTTGCTATTTTCATTATTTTGTTTTGGAAGGACGATTTAACAATTTTACTGTCGGTATATCGGTATATAAAGCTATTTGGCGAGGGGATTCCTGCAGGAATCGCCTCGAAAAATAAAACCCGCTACTGACAGCCATTGGGTTAAAACAAAGTAGGTCACCCAAAATGCCACAGCGACCCAGACAATAATACATAACAAAACCCTATCACTGACATAAACCGGTTCCTTTAGGCCTTCTCTAATTAGTAATAAACCTTTTTGTTGTTGTTGTTGTCCGGCCCAGCAGCAATCTAAGTTAGATAACCCTGCCATGTCACAAAACTGCAACAATTAACATTAATTCCCTTTAGCAGGTCAATTCAATTTCGTCTGCAAGATGCATAGATTCTCATGAGCCCCTGTCACTGCAGGGGCTCATGAGAATCTATGCATCTTGCTGGCAGACACTATTCGCATAAATGTCACCAAGTTCACATCCTCAGACTGAGTCCAAAAAGCGTCGGAGCAAGAGAGTGAAGGGAATATCCGGGTCGTAGCCGGGTTTGAGTACCGGTTCCGGCCCCGGTAGTTGGACTCGCCGAATCCAGAGAAAAAAGACGTGCTTGTTCCATAGCATGTCCGTTGAAAGGTCCTGGTAAATCAAAGGCAATAGATTTCCCTGTCCCCAATAACCCGCCCGTCAGGGCCGTCGACTCAGTTATCACTTCGGTGCCGTGGACGTTAAGCCCCGAACTAACCATCCTCAGACTCAGGGGCGGGTCATTCAAAGTTCAACTAAAAAATGCTTTAGTTACTGCACCGGATTATTCCCCTTTCCTGCGGCAGGTGGGAACATATCGATTGCTGTGCGGTCTTTTTTTCTTTTTTCTTTCTGTAATTAACACTTAATCTTGCTAGTACTGTGACATTCTAGATAGTGTCATCCCAGTCGTTCGTGCAGTTTTAACCCTTTCGCTGCCGGGTTAGTGTGAACACTATCAAGCTGCAAGCGACATAAATCCCCATGAGCCCCCGCATTCGCGGGGGCTCATGGGGATTTATGTCTCTTAATAATAATAATACCGGTTATTATATAGGCGCTTTACCCAATTCGGCGAATTGGCTCAAAGCGCCGCGAACTGAACCCAACACGTACACTCACGTGACACACACACGCATTCACTCTGAAGACAAACACAGTTCAAGACAAACACAGCCGGACATTCACGTGGTACGAAGGGTCAGCTCAGCTACTGAGGTTTCGAAAATTTTGATCGCTTGTATTTGAAATTTTTAGTGAAAGTGGCCTGAAACCGGTACCAAAATGGAGGGGGAGGAAGAGCCGGAGTACCCGGAGAAAGAACCCCCGACAGTCCGCCCGAATTAACGGTGACACTTACTAGATGAGAAAAGCCCGACGCCGAAACCCGGTATCGAACCTCGCACCTTTAGCATTGGTGGCAGGCGCCTTTACCACTGTTTCACGTGTTCTTTTGTCCCATTTACATAGTGTGTGTTCTTCAAGCGAATTTCGGTCAGTGTGCGGCAGTCGCTTTAGACGCGAAATTCGAGATCACTAGCAGCGAATGGGTTCAAGTAATAGCCCTTCTGATCCAAGGAACTATAGTACAGGAACTCAAGAAGCTGACGTCATCAAGCTAAGTCATGGCCGCCATCTTGAGAGGATACGCGACTCATGCGCTCATCGGGAAATCGCTCTCAGGACAATATCAGGAAAGTTCTGACGTGCTATAGGCAATAACAGCAAGTCTTGCCATCACCATAGGCAACCGCTAACCAGAATCTGTTTTTGTTTGTTTCCAAAGAGGACCTGAAGTCTCATCGCCAGGCTAGCGTGTCCTCTCAAGATGGCGACAGCCGACGCTCCTACTGAGGCAACGCGGGGAACTTCCCGAGCCCTATAGGCTGAACTGAGGACTACTGCACAGTTACACAGTTATCACCGGAGTCAACACCCACAGTTCATACACAGTCAGATACTTCATTCAAAAGGCCGTGTTACCCTACCCCAAAAATGCCAGCATTTCACTGTCGCTACAGATTTTGAAAGTCGTAACCTATCAGAACTTGTGTCTGCCGTCTGGGTCTGAAATTTTCCACACCCGGCTTTTACTGCCGAGAATAAAGTCAACACGATCCCAACTGCAAGAGACACAGATCTTCGTGAGCCCCAGCAATTGCGGGGGCTCATGAGGATCTATACCTCTGGCTGACTTTACTTTGACGGCTGGTGGTCTTTGGTCTAAATTAAATTAAGAAAGACGATCTGACCCCACTGGCAGCGAAGGGGTTATGGTAACTAGTTGACGTAACACCTGTACTGGCGCGTCAGTAATTTCGAGCCACAAACAAACGAATCAGGAAAACAGGTAGCAAGCAGGTTGATGGGCTGTTAACTCATTCTACCCCAGACACACCACAGCAAGACATAAGGATCGACCATGATAGTTCAAGGGTGATGCCAGAATAGCTTGGCGCCTATGGGCGCCAAGCTATTCTGGCATCACCCTTGAACTACCATGGTCGATCTGTGTCCTGCACTAGAGTGCAGTCTTCGGAGGACAACGGTAAAATTTGGGGATTTCGGTGATGGGGTAGAATGAGTTAATGAGGTTAACTCATTCCGCAACAAGACCGAAATCCGCCAATTTTGAAGTTGCCCCCTGAAGACTGTATTACACTTCTAGAAACAGAGTTGAGCGTGAAAGTTTCAGGGTCGTGCCAGAATAGCTTGGCGCCTATGGGCGCCAAGCTATTCTGAGCACAACCCTGGAACTATCACGCTCGATCCATGTCTTGCCGTGGCGTGTCGGAGTTGAATGAGTTAACTTGGCAGTGAGACATAATAATATTATTAGGCTGTAGGAACACCCCAACCTCCCCCAGCCCCCCTCCCCTTCCCCCCCCCCCACCCCACCCCTTACCAGCACATACAACGCCCTACACGTAAAGGAAAGGCCTGTCAGGCGCTGATCCGCTGCCAACACCGCCGGCCTTGCTCTCTTCCGTCCCAGCCCCACCCACCAACACGACACAGGGCGAAGGAATCCACGAGTTATGTGCCCCTTACTAGTTCAGTCCGAGCGTCAATAGGAAAATGGTGTGTTCTTTGATGCTTTTTGTTTTCTTTTGTTTTTGTTTGCGATGTCTGGTTGTTTCATTTTGTTTTGTTATCAATTTCTTAATTGTTCGATGTTTATTTTTTTAAATTTTTTTATAGTTTGCTTTTGGTTGTTTTGCCGTTTGTTTGGAGTTGTTTGCTTTTGTTTGTTTGTTTTGTTTTGTTTATTAAACTTTGTCTGCTTTTTGTCTGATGTTTTGTTGTTTCATTTTGTTTTGTTTTTCTAAATTTTGCAATAATTAGTTTTTGTATAGTTTGCTTTTGTTTTGTTTGGTGTTGTTTGCTTTGCTTTGCGTTGTTTTGTTTTCTTTTTATCGATTTTACTCGCGGCTTGACTTGACGCTAACTCGGAGATAATAACACATACATGAACAGCGGATAAATCTCAAACGTCAATCACAGTTCTGAAAATGCGCCCCCTGCCAGCTCCTCCATACCATCCCTGGATTTTGTTCAGTTTCTGGTAATCAAGCTAAAAACCAGCAGTATCTTTGCCAAAGATACTATAGACTAGGCTCCTGAGGTTAGTTACATGAATGAGTTTAGTCCTGTGCCAGCCACTAAGCAAGGTGCTCCGCTGTAGCGGAGCACCTTGCTTAGTGGCTGGCGCAGGACTAAGCTCACTCACGCATCTGGCCCCTATAGTATCTTCGGCTTTGCCAGCTGTTCTCACCGGACGAGAAAACCATATGTCCCTCATTTGCACGTAAAACCTTCCACCTGTCCTTTTATGTCTGCAAGAAGCATAGATTCTCATGAGCCCCTGCAGTTGCCGGGGCTCATGAGAATCTATGCCTCTTTTGCTCGCGAGCCTATTTGCGTACGTGTTGCTGGTTAGAAGGATACAGTTCGGGGCTGAAGAAGACCTAATTTGCCCGTAAGCCGTCCATCAACAGGTTCTTAGTCTTATGAGAAACTACTTACTTGATACCTACGCCCATAGCCTAGCCCCTCTAATACTTGCTACAACAGGCAGAGTTGGAGAAATTTGTATTTTCACGATGTGCATTTATAATCAATATTCATTTCATCAAATCACTGTAGAGCAAGACATGATCTTGTGACATACATTTATCCTCCCACAAATGATTACCCCCCCCCCTCCCCTGCTTACTTACTTACTTACGCCTGTCACCCCTACCCGGGTATAGGCCGTCGACGAGAGACCTCCAGCAACTCCTGTCCTGTGCTTCTCCTTCGATTCTACTCCAGGTGGTTCCCAGTCTCTTGATGTCTGCTTGGAGGTCTCGACGCCAGGAGTTTCTCGGCCTACCTCTTTTCCTCTTTCCCTGGGGGTTCCATGACAATGCCTGCCTAGTGATACTGGAAGCTGGCTTTCTCAGACTGTGACCGATCCATCCCCATCTTCTTCGCCCAATTTCATTCTCTGCTGTTATCTGCTCTGTTCTCTCCCAGAGTCTGACGTTGCTGATCTTCTCTGGCCAGTGGATTTTCAAAATTCTTCTAAGGCAACTGTTCATGAAGGTCTGTACTCTGTTGACTGTGGTTTTTGTCAATCTCCAAGTCTCTGCTCCATATAGGAGAACTGCTTTTACATTGGAGTTGAAAATCCGGACTTTGGTGTGTTGTGACAGCTCTCTGGAACTCCACACTTTTTTTCAACTGGAGAAAGGCTGCTCTGGCTTTACCGATTCGTGCTCTGACATCTGCGTCAGTGCCGCCTTTTTTGTCGATGATGCTCCCGAGATAGGTGAAGGACTCCACCTCCTCCAACGGGGTGCCAGCAAGCAAGACTGGTTCTTCCCTGGTTGCGTTCAGCCTCATTGTCTTTGTTTTCTGTTTGTGAATGGTGAGGCCCACTTGGGACGAGATGTCAGCAAGCCTCATGGTCTTGTCCTGCATTTGTTGATGAGTGTGGGACAGTAATGCCAAGTCGTCTGCAAAATCGAGGTCGTCAAGCTGTGTCCACAGTGTCCACTGTATTCCACTTCGTCTGTGCTCTGTGGTCATCTTCATGACCCAGTCAATGGCCAGTAGGAAGAGGAATGGAGACAGCAGACACCCCTGCCTGACACCAGTTCTGACCTGGAGCTCCCTGGTGAACTGCCCTTCGTGGATCACGCGACATGTCATGCCATCGTAGCTGCTCTTGATCAGGCGGACGAGCTTTGTGGGTACACCGTAGTGTCGTAGGAGTTTCCACAGAGTCTCTCGGTCCACGCTGTCAAATGCTTTCTCATAATCCACAAAGTTGACGTACAGCGGGGAGCTCCACTCCAGAGACTGTTCCACGATGATGCGGAGAGTGGCGATCTGGTCTGTGCATGATCGGTTCTTCCTGAATCCTGCTTGATGGTCTCTCAGCTGGGGGTCAACGGAGCTCTTCATTCTCTCCAGGATGATCCTGTTGAAGACCTTTCCTGGTACTGACAGCAAGGTGATTCCTCTGTAGTTGGAACACTTGCTGAGGTCGCCTTTCTTGGGAAGCTTGATTAGGTACCCCTCCTTCCAGTCAGCCGGCATCACCTCCTCTTCCCAGATCTTTCCAAACAGTGGGTACAGCATCTCCACTGTTGTCTCTAGGTCTGCTTTCAGAGACTCCGCTGGGATGCCATCTGGGCCTGCTGCTTTGCCGTTCTTCAAAAATGCCACTGCTCTTCTGATCTCTTCCCGGCTGGGTCCTGTCACAGCTGATGGGTAGGTCGGTCTCTGCCGGCTGGATGTCTGGGGGGTCGGGTGGGCTAGGTCTGTTCAGTAACTCTTCAAAATACTCGGCCCATCTGTCGAGTTGGTCTGCTCTGTCTGCAATAGGCTTGCCTTTTTTGTCTTTTACTGGTCTTTCTGTATGGCCATACTTGCCTGACAATCTTCTGGTAATGTCGTAGAGCTGTTTCATGTTGCCGCTGCCTGCTGCCTTTTCTGCCTCTGCTGCCAGGCTGTCTGTGTAGGCCCTCTTGTCTGCCCTGATACTCCTCTTCACCTCGCGGTTGGCTTCCGAGTATTCCCCATGTGCCCTTACTTTGGCTGCTCTCGTGCGACTGTTGTTGACAACTGCTTTCTTCTGCTTCCTCACTTCTATCTTCTTCAAGGTCTGTGCCGACAGCCAGTCCTTGTGATGGTGTTTCCTGAACCCTACAGTGTCTTTGCAGGTTGAGTTCAGCGCCTCTAACTGCCTTCCACTGCTGCTCTGTGGTGACCGCCTCCTCTTCATTTACTAGTTCCTGTAGCGCTTGAAACCGGTTGGACAGCACCAGTTTGAACTCTTCTCTAACTCCAGTTTCTCTCAGGAGGCCTACATTATAGCGCTGTCTTCTTGTCTCTGTGCGGCTTTTCTTTAGCTTGAGCTTCATTCTTAAGGTAAGCAGATCACCATCTGCTCCCCTCCTCACTCGAACATCTTGAAGGGATCTTCTAAATTTCTTACTAATGCAGATATGGTCTATTTGGTTCTCTGTTGTATGGTCAGGTGAGACCCAAGTTGCTTTGTGTATTTTTCTGTGTGGGAAGATGCTGCCTCCAATGACAAGTCGGTTTAGAGGACAAAAGTCTACAAACCTCTCCCCGTTCTCACTCATCTCCGAGCCTAGTCCCTGTCTCCCCATCACCTCTTCGTATCCGGTGTTGTCCTCCCCTATTTTGGCATTAAAATCGCCCATGACGATGGTGATGTCTCGCTCCGCACATTTGTCCAAGGCACTCTGGAGTCGGTCGTAGAACTCTTGTTTCTCTTCCTCGTCACTGTCATTAGTGGGCGCATAACACTGGATGACGTTCAGCTTGAGCTTTTTCTTGGTTCTAAAGGCTGCTGTGATAATTCTTGGCCCAAGAGGTTCCCAGCCCATCAGCGCTCTCTGTGCCACTGGTGACAGCATGAATGCTACACCTTCTGTATGGGGGGCATTCTCTTCTTCATGACCTGAATACAGAATCATCTCCCCACTTAACAGCCATTTCTGCCCAGACTGCGTCCATCTGGCTTCACTGATACCTAGCAGGGAAAGGTTGTACATTTGCATTTCCGCTGCTATCTGGGCGGCCTTGCCACTCTGGTACATGGTCTTGACGTTCCATGTGCCCATGGTTGTATCCCTGGATAGAGAGAGGCGGCTCGGTCCTGTGGCTTCCGAAGACTTCCGGCTTTCACCACAGGACGTCATAAGTCTTCTGGTAGAAGAACCTTCCTCCTCCAGGAAAGGAATTACTGTTAGTGTTTTCGTCGGCGTTTTTGTAGCTATTTTCTTTTTTGCAGGGTGGGGAAGCTACCCCCACGCCCAACCCCCTTACTAGGAGGACCAGGGGTTTTCTGTCGGGGTCACCTTCCCTTAGACCATGTTGGTTCACGGCACCTTATTTCATTCGGTGCACCCCTCTCACGAGGGACCCCTATCCACCACCCAGGGGACGCGCCTCAACGCCATATGGTCCCAGCGCGAGGCCCCCTCCCCTGCGCCTAGGGAAAAAAATACGGCCGCTCATTGATGTACGTTGTGCAACTGAACAGAGGCATTTTCATGCACCAGCCTCTCCGCAAAATTTCATCTGTGTTCCTTGACTGAATCGGTGGTAGAAACAGATGAATTTGTGTTCAGATCTGTGGTTTCGAACCTAAGGCCATTTCTGATGGTTTATAATTTCAGTAGTTCTACAGTCATATACTTATGTCGACCCACCGTTCCGCCGAGTGGTGTTTTTTCGTTGTTCCACCCACCGTAGTCTTATGTATTTCCAAGATGCACACCAACGTAGATTTAGTAACTGCCCACAGGCAGAAAACGTTTATAAGTGTTAACAATAAAAATAAATAACCAAAAATATTAAACTAAACTGACATCCTCTCCCTGAAATAAGTAAACGGATGCTAAACCGGAGCTGGCAAGAGGCGTAGATCTTCATGTGCCCCAGCTTGCTGGGGCACATGAAGATCTATGCCTCTTGCAGATGGTTGGAGTTGGCTGGAAGATTGATACAGTCTCTCGGCTTCCTCATTCCTGGAGCTTGTCAGAAGTGTACGCGCTTCATAGTAGTGAATTAGTGATTCAGTCTTCTACCAGCATCAAGGGGCATCGGTTTTAATGCCGGAAATCCCGCAGACCCATGGTTTCTTTGCTTCATAACCAATAGCAGCCATGTTTACCACTGTGTCCTCCAGGTAGGAGAAGGGCCTAGGGTCTTAGATTATGACTAGATTGCTGGAAGGTTGTTAGTAAGGCGTGTAAAGGTTATGGCGATGGGTAACGATGCCAGCGGCAAAGCCCGTTTAACTATCAGCGTCCGTAATACACATTTTTAGCTCCAAGTGTGGCTGAGTTGGTATACCTAGCCCTGTACCTAGGTTAAACGCACTGGTGGCGCCATTACTGCGATTTTCGCATCTGTCCGCTCGCACGGACTGGTCCTGTGCACCAGAACTGCGCACACAGGTAGGCTTCTGCACTTGAAGTGTGGTCTCGTACGTTCCCGCGGAAGTTTGTGAGCGCAGTCGAAAAACGGTTTGTTTCCGGTTTTAGCGGTACTCCCCTTGAGCATAAAATGTTGGCCCTAGCGCGTATGTCCCTACTGGCCAAAAGATAGGTCTCCGGGGGTTGTTCATTCTCCTCAGAACTTACGTATTCCTGAATCAAGTCCATTGTAGTGCACTGGTCTCTCGTACGGCTATGGCCACGAGGGTGCTTTCTGCCGTAAAGAAACGCAAATGTCGCAAAATCAACACCCTTGAGGAAAAACGAAACTATTTTTCAAATCTGCCAAATCGTGTAATGTTTCATGGTGCTAACATAAGGATGCATTATTGCCGGACTGCATATGGGAAAAGGTGTATTCTTTATTCATCTTATTTTGCAGCAGTCAAACGTCACGCGATTCTTTCTCCGCGATTGAACATTACAGTACACGAACCGATCTGGTGCACAGGACCGGTCCGAGCGATGGGTCAGGTGCGAAAAACACAACAATGGCGCCGCTGGTGCATGCTACCTAGGCACAGGGCGAGGTATACCAACTCAGCCCAAGTGTGTGGAACTCTCTGCCAATTGAAATGCGGAATCTGCCCATATTGTCACAGTTCAAAGCTCACTTAAAGACTTTTCATTTCTGTCGGACATTTAGGATTTAGCTCACCTTTAGCTAACTGTGGACTGACTTATTATTCTGATTCTGGAGGATAGTGCTGGATGTAAAGTGTTGGGAAGGGATGGTTGGTTGTATGGTTGTACATTGCTTAAAGTCCCGACAGCAACAAGACTTTCTCAGGACGTGCCTGCACTGCTTGTGAAAAAAACACCCAACTAAACAGATTATTGAATGCATGTCGCCAGCCGGCCTAACTCGCTAAATAGCCTAAGACCATTTAGCAACACACATCCCAGGGCCGGATCCGGGGGGGGGGGGGGGGGGGGGGGGGGGGGGGGGGCCATGCCCCCCCTTCCCCCATAAAAACTATACAACATAAAACTTTGATACACTGAAGGATGGTCTTTGCTCACCTTGGTGAAAAAAAAAAAACAAAATAAAGCCATACTCAAAACAGTCAAAACTCTGCTTTAGGTGTCTGTTTCAGGTGGTTAATTTCTCCAAAATTTTTGTTGGCCCCCCCCCCCCAAACATGTAAGTGATCCGGCCCTGCCTCCAATATCAAGAGCTACAGAAAGAGCAGGCAGTAGGGAGAGTTTAAAACAGGAAAACAGGGTGGGGCTGACCAGGGTGACCCTGGGAACTAAAAAGTAGTTAACCCCACCCAAGTCCCCCCAGGGCAGACCCGGGTGGGGGTAGGGAAGGGATGGGGTGGGTTAAAGTAGTGTATAATTGTGCGTGTGTCTGAGAGAGAGTGTGCTGTTGTGCATGTGCAGTGAGTCCAGTGTTTTCCTGGAGATCAGCGTTATACAAGAGCTATTTATTATTATTATTATTATTATTATTATTTGTAAAGCGTGCAAAATGCAGGTTAAGTAGCATTTAGTCTGGTAGTTAGCCAAGAAAAGTCATGCGCATGCTGTTTACAGGTCACATTACATAGTCAAATTTGGCCAGTTCAGGCAGTGCAAGGACCGGTGTTTTTAAAAATAATTTTTGCCTTGTTTGAAATGTTGTAGTAGGGCTGAATGTTAGAATTTGCTGGAAATTTCTGGTTACATGAGAGGATACATGTTTGGTGCTTTGATTCATACCATCCTGAGCTTATCCAGTGGACAATTGTGGGCCTATGTTGAGTTGCCGTTGACGTAGTGATTTGAGGGGCACGCTGATTTCAGCTGTGCTTGGGTGTGGGGTTGGTAAGGAATCGGGTTCATAGCCAAGAAATGAGACTGTCAATGTGCTGTTTTTATTGTTATTTTGTGCATGGCAAATGTGCAGCTGGTGGGCAGTAGTGTTTTTTAGGGGATTGAAATATTAGGGGATGCCTGGGACTGACTATGGCTAAGAGACTGTACAGTACGGAAACAGCACTGTGTACCGGGACCTGTCAGGGCACCACATGCCATATGTGACATAGATCAGAAACTGGTTTAATGTAACCATATCATTCAGTTTGGACTTTTGCAGTTGGAAAACTGAAAAAATCATGAAAAATTTCAAATTTTGCCAAAAAATAACTGCGATTGCAGTTTTATAGGCGTTTTTGCATATTTTGCGTTGCAACACCCTGTTTACCTGCACTGTGAGCTAAGGTTAGTGTGTTTGTTGATTTATTTTTTTGTCTTACAAGTAGTCATGAGTTTACAAGTAGTCATGAGTCTGACCTTCGACCTTGAGCTGTGACCTTGACCTTGAAAGGGGTGGGGTTTAGGGCGTTAGTTTTATAAATGCGTAAACAAAAGAGACACTTTTCGGTTATTGAAGTTGTGGGGTGAAGTGGGGTGGGGGTGGGGGGGGGGGAAGGGGTGGGGAGGGGGGTGGGGGGGGGGGAGGTGGGGGGGTGGGAGGGAGGGTGGGGGGGCTTAAGGTCAAAGGTTAATATCAAAACTACAATGAAACAGTGTCAGCATGTTCATTTTATTAGACAGCTGACCTCAGAGTGAAAAATAGTGTGACATGCAGATGTGTTATTTTGCATGATCCAGCTACACTGGCTGCGTCTGAGGTGTCATTCTGCTGTAATTGTCATTAAGGATGTCTCTGGTGTCTATTCTGAGCCAAACACAAGCATTTTTACTCTGTGTAAAGCTCATTTGAGTGCATTGTTATGGGACCAGCAGCTGCGGCCACCAGTACAGGCTTTTACAGGAGTGTTCACAGGTTTGGCACACACATGCCTTCTGCATTTGCAACATGAGTTTAGGCCTTTTGAGACTCTGACAGGTGTGTTTTATATAAAAATGAACTGTACATAACCATTTTTCCCTGCTATCTCCTAAATAAGCACTCCAGACACTTGTTTAGGTATGCGGTGTGTCCCACGATAGTTTTGGCTGTTTTGTGTAGTCTTTTGCCTGTGGGTTAGTTCAGTAGACTTAATGTTTAAATTGCACAGCTGTTTCATGACCCCTTTTGCCTGTAGAAAAGATTGCCAGCAGTATATAGGGCATGGTAGCTGGTTACTGGTCTCTTCCTGCTTGTTGGCACCAGACAACAGGGCAATGAGGATGCCAGGGCATTGTCTTTTTGGCTGCCCTGAGATACACAAGGAAATGGCCTTGGGTCTGAAAGCTCATTTTTCATCAATGTCAGTGTCATGGTAAGCTTTTTTAGTTGTCCAGCCCACCAGAAGTCAGTTTGACTGTATTGCATGTGTTTGTAAACATGGAAAAACAGACAAAGTAGGGGGGGTGGGTAGTTGAAAAATATGAAAAAAAGGACTTGCAGGTGCCGGTGTCTCAAATGCAACATTTCTGAAGATCAGATATATTACTTGATGTACATGCCAATTTTGGAGGCATTCTGACCGTATCTAGTCTGTTTTTCATGGCATCAGATATGCATGATCCAAAACATTAACAGCATATTGAACGCCACAACAGCGCGCTTCACATAATGGGCCATAACTTAAAAATGCAGCAACATTCAATGGTGTCACTTTGGGTTTGACTTAGCTAGTGTCTAAGGGTTGCACTGATGGCAGATTGAATGGTGTTCAGGTGGGACAGTTCCTTTTGTCAGTACCGGTCGCGTATGTACGGGTATCCATGTTCCTTTCACGACTGGTGACTTAACTCATTCAGCCCGCCTGACACACCACAGCAAGACATGGATCGAGCATGATAGTTCAAGGGTGGTGCCAGAATAGCTAGGCGCCAAGCTATTCTGGCACCACCCTTGAACTATCACGCTCAATCTGTCTCTAGAAATTGTAATACAGTCCTTCAGAGGGCAACTTCAAAATTTGGTGATTTCGGTCCTGGGGTAGAATGTGTTAACTGAATTTGGCGTTGAATATACAACGATAAAAAAAAATTTGCGTCCACTGGCAGTTAAGGAGTTAAACATGGGAAGCGCAGGTACGGGGTAAATGAGCATAGCTGCTAGGTTTATTGGTTTATTCGTTAGTATATTGTTTGGCTGACCGACTGATTGGTCCATTAGTTGGTAGAGTAACTGCCTGGTTTGTAGCTGTTTGTGTTGGATGGATGGATGGATGGATGGATGGGTCCTCTGATTGATTGATTGATTGATTGATTGAATGATTTATTGATTGACTAAGGCGTATATTCCTATCACCCTTTGCTCTTTACCATGATCAGATATTCATATACACAAACAATTCAAGTACAGGATGTCCGAAACAAATCTGCCAGTAATCATTCTATCACCGAAGTCTTCCAAAGTTCTCATGCACGAATACTTGACCTTCGGCTATTTTGGAAGCCCTTCGCAATGCGCGGAAAGGTTTCCTACCTCGGGCCGTCGTCGGCCGCAGTTGGCCCCCGCACGGCAGTGCGCGGGTCAACCACGACCGACTTAGGCCTGAGGACCTTTTGCTCCCCGGGCTTCTCCATGCGCTTATCTAACCCACTGTACGGGTGGTCGACATTATCAAGCCAAACAGTCGGTAGACAAAAACACACCTAGACAAAAAAAAAAAAAGAAAAAAAAAAAAAGAAGTCAGATAGGCATGCGGCACGGCGGAGGGATTGTTTACTTTTTGTCTGCTATTCTTGTTTTTCCCTCCAGAAAGCATTTTAGAAGGGGGCGAGAAAGAGACAGTGAAAAACAGCAAGTGTGTGAGTGGAGTGCAAGGATGAATGGCTCTCCCTTTGAGTTTTTCCTAATTCTACACATTTTTAAAATTCTGTTCGGTTTCAATGATGATAAAGGTAATGGTTGTAGCTGTCAAATTAGAATGAGAAATTACGATGTGATCACTGGCCACAAATACAACCCGGACTGGGCAAACATTGTTGACTCACTAACAAGGCTGCTACATGTATTTCAGTAGAGTCTATCAAGGCTGCTACATGTACTATTTCAGTAGAGTCTACCAAGGCTGCTATATGTATTTCAGTAGAGTCTAACAAGGCTGCTACATGTACTATTTCAGTAGATTCTACCAAGGCTGCTACATGTATTTCAGTAGAGTCTAACAAGGCTGCTACATGTATTTCAGTAGAGTCTAACAAGGCTGCTACATGTACTATTTCATTAGAGTCTACCAATGCTGCTACATGTATTTCAGTAGAGTCTAACAAGGCTGCAAAGTATATTTCAGTAGAGTCTAACAAGGCTGCTACGTGTATTTCAGTAGAGTCTAACCGAAGGCTGCTACATGTATTTCAGTAGAGTCTAACAAGGCTGCTACATGTATTTCAGTAGAGTCTCAGAAGGCTGCTACATGTATTTCAGTAGAGTCTAACAAGGCTGCTACATGTATTTCAGTAGAGTCTAACAAGGCTGCTACATGTATTTCAGTAGAGTCTCAGAAAGCTGCTACATGTATTTCAGTAGAGTCTAACAAGGCTGCTACATGTATTTCAGTATATTTAAATGTGGGTGACTTTTAGCCCCTCCAATGCCGGGGTTTGCAGACAGTGTGTCTGAAATCAGTTCAATACCAAAGAGCCCCAGCCGTCCAGTTGCAAAGAACACTGATACAAAATAGTGAAAGCAATGGGCATAAACCTTCATGAGCCCCCGCAAATGCGGGGGCTCATGAAGATCTATGTTTTTAGCAATTGGGTCGTGCTACACTTTTTCTTGTCAGAGAAGGGGTTAGAGAAATAAATACGTGTTGTGACCTATTCTAGCTGAAATAAAATTCATAGTTTTCGAAAGAAAAAAATTACACTGGTCTTATATGAATTAGAATATGGAGCTGTGTGCTGTTGTGTGTTTGGGGACCTTACGGCCATGAGCTATTAGGTGGAGAAAAAAAATCACGGAGCAGCTTACATCAATACAAGCTGTTTCTATTCGTCAGTTTCACCACGATTGCTGAGACATTTAGACAACACCGGACAGCCGGCGGCTTTATTGTATAATCACCAGTGAGCCACAACCCTTTGCCAGAAATTGAGTTAGAGGGCCGCGCCACCAGCCAGTGACGTCAGCGCTCGTGCAACACAACACAGGACTGTAAAAAAAGAAAAAAGAAGAGTGTTTCCAACTCTTGACGCCTCTGCTATAAGTATAGCCAGGTATCGGCCATACCTAGCGATACCTAGAACAGGTTTCACCGAGTCGAAAGCACCGTTTTCTCTGGCATCTAGTAATGCCCCAGCTATAACCAATGAAAACGCTGAATAACTCAATAACCTCGTATTTTGTAACCCCTCCACTGCCGAAAAAAAGCGAACACGATCCGACTGCAAGAGACATAGATCCTCATGAGCCCCCGCGACTGAGGGGTGCATGAGAATCTATGCCTCTTTGCTGAGACCAATTTGTATCCATGCTTCTTGGGCGGTTTTGGCTTTTGGTCGTTGAATGAACACAGATTTCAGAAACACTGAACAATGAACTACAGTGGCAGGGAAGGGGTTAAACGTGTTTTCAAGAACATAATCTTCAATCGGTATGGGAGAACAGTGGCACTTTCTGGCATGAACATTAACTCATTCTGGCACCTCCGACACGCCACGGCAAGACATGGATCGAGCGTGATAGTTCAAGGGTTGTGCCAGAATAGCTTGGCGCCCATAGGCGCCAAGCTATTCTGGCACAACCCTTGAACTATCACGCTCGATCTGTTTCCAGAAGTGTAATACAGTCTTCAGGGGACCAACTTCAAAATTTGCGGATTTCGGCCCTGGACTGAGCAGAATGAGTGTAGTTAAACTATCATGGTCGAAACGTATCATGTGGGTTTGTCTGACGGCTGAATGGGTTAACTGGAACTTTAAAAAGTGGAAGCTTTTTAAAGTATGAGTTAACCCTTTCAGTCCTGGGACGTTGATGAGTGCTGAACGTCAGCCGGAGTCAAATTGAACTATTTCATTGGTTAGGGTATCAGACGTAGTTGTATGACCGCAGATGAGCCAGCAAGTGTCGGTAACGTTTTCAGTCATGGCGGTCTCACTGTGTACAGCCCTAACGCACTCCATCAGGAGATGGGTCGACCATGATAATTCAAGGGTAGTGCCAGATTAGCTTGGCGCCTATGGTCGATCCATCTCCTGCAACTGGTGCATAGTCATTGACGCCTCCAAAATGTGGGGAATACTGCCGTCGGGCTGAATGATTTAATTTCCAACAAATTTGAACGAAGGTCAAATCCTAATTACTTTTACAACTGAAACGCTAGACAATATAAAAAAGTGGCACCCTAAAAGTCATTGAGGTCTAAAAAAAATTAAATTATTTTAATGAAAAAGGTACCAGATAGATGACCACAGGCCGGCGTGGAAAAATGTGTGAAAATGCGAACAATAAAAAAATCAGACGCATTAAAATGCCAAAAAAATCAAACCATCACACGCTTTGAGCTCAGTGAACCTGAAGTCCTCTTTGCCAAAGCTGGAACCAGTAAAGCAGATTTGGGATCTAAAGATAAACGAGAAAATTCAACTGGCCGATCTTTTCATTGAAAGAGGCATAGATTATCATGAACCCCTGCACTCGCAGGGGCTCATGAGAATCTATGCATCTTGCAGATAGAGGTGCTTAGCTCCGGAATATGCTTTAGTAAGCAAATTCAAAAAACTCCAAACACACACCAATCCAGCTTGACTCTGGCCGCTTCCTGGCAGTTCATAACGAGGCGGGCAGGTGGAAGGAAAGCTAACTCCCACTGCTACTTGCGAAGGCAGGTAACCCGTGATCTTAGCATGGCCTCTCAATTCTGTTTACCGGCGCCTGGACAGCTGCAAATATCCCCTAACCCCTGCCACAACTATACACGTATGTGTGGGCGCTGGGTACTGATGCACTTTTCATTTCTTCGCTGACCAAACCATAGCAGAAATCGCTCAGCTAAACGAACTCTCTGACGCACGAAATCAAATTCAGTCCGTAGCAGACAGCGAAGTTGACGTTTTTGTTTTTAAAAAAAAGGAAAATTTAAAAGAAACTACGCAACATCATACTAACAAGAATCAGGTCAAAGACAGTACGTTGAGCGCATTTATAGTAAGGAAACATACTCAAGAGCAAAAAAAGTGCGACAATTTTGGAATCATCGGAAACACGTTAGTGTTTTCGAGGATTCCCAAAATGTCGCATTTCCTTTGCTCGCTTGTATACAGTAGGTTGTGTCGCATTATAGTAAGGACTGAAGAGACAGTTTCAGTCGCTGGATCGCCCCGATCACTGCCACATGCGTACGTCCTGGTAGCAGTCGTACTGCTAATACCGGATAACAACCTCAAAATATGGATGTCAACGAGGCAACGCCTCGCAAGCAAGAGGCACATAAAAAATATTCTATTCTCGTGTAGGGGCTATTAAAAATAACACCTCTTGCAGGTCGAGCGGGCTGGATGAATCCACGGGTTGTTTGAAGTCCGCGCATTGTTAAGTTGAACTACTCATGATTTAACTCATTGTACCCCAAGACCGAAATCCCCAAATTTTGCCGTTGTCCTCTGAAGACTGCAGTGCAGTGCAGGACGCAGATCGACCATGATTGTTCAAGGGTGATGCCAGAATAGCTTGGCGCCCATAGGCGCCAAGCTATTCCGGCATCACCCCTTGAACTATCATGGTCGATCCATATCTTGCTGTGGTGTGTCTGGGGTAGAATGAGTTAAAGGATAACCTCCACTGTGTACACTGTCCCGGCTTAACCCCTTCGTTGCCAAGAAAAAGTGGACACGATCCAACTGCAAGAGACACAGATCCTCATGAGCCCCCGCGACCAATTCGTGTCCATGTTTCTTGGGTGGTTTTGGCATTTGGTCGCTGAACAACATAATTCAGAAAAACTTAAATGTACGGACGGCTAGTGGCAGGGAAGGGGTTAAAACCTTACAAGCCGAGTTGAACAAAGCGCGGCTCACAGCAGTTTAAATCGTCAGTAGTCATTTGCGTCAAAGTCACTTGCTCAGCTTCAAAGGTAGGAACTTTAAAATGTACGTGACACCTGTTTCCACACCGGAAGTGCTGTAAATAAGGTTCAAACACTCTCCTTCGAGACACACGTAAACGTTGCTGTTTTAAGTTGCAGCTTTTCCGGAAATTGAAACTCTAACAAGGCCTTCGCTCGGCTGTTTCACAGGACCACACCCTCATTTTGAGGAGCAACAGGAGTTAATCACGATCACCAAGATACTTGGATTCACACGAGCCCCTGCATCTCCAGGGGCCCGTGTGGATCTATGTCTCTTGCAGATGATACGCTTGATGAAGGGATTGTTTACAAACGATCACTTTGAAGAGGTAAGCTTGACTCATTCAAGGTGCCGCGCATCAATAGCTGCAGAAGCGTCGTTTAGCGTTGCCGGCGGCAACGCTACGCGACGCTTCCGCAGCTATTGATGCGGGGCGCCTTAAATGAGTCAGGAGGGCCGGCAGCTAATTTACACGAGTACCGATTTTATTCGGCGATCAAAGAAACTTCGAGCAACGATCGTCTTTCTTTGAGGATTTAATTTTAGATTGACTGAAATACACTTAGACTTACATGCCGTGTGTGTGTGTGTGTGTGTGTGTGTGTGTGTGCGTGCGTGCGTGCGTGCGTGCGTGTGTGTGTGTGTGTGTGTGTGTGTGAGTGTGTGTGTGTGTGTGTGTGTGTGTGTGTGTGTGTGTGTGTGTGTGTGTGTGTGTGTGTGTGTGTGATCATTTTCGGCCTGTGAGAACCGAGTTTGTTCCAAGGACAACCAGTTTTAAATAATTAACGAGCATATTAATGTTATTGTTTGTAGTGGGAAATCATTTCGAAGAAAGAATGTATAGAAAATACATACGATTTTCGTGTTGAAATATTTTAGAGGGGGTGGGTGTGGCTTGTAGGGGTGAGGGGGAGGGGGGGGGGCGCGCCAAGGGCGGTGGATGGGGGTTTGGGGGGGGGGGGGGAGATGCGCTTGGCTGGGCTCTTTTTCAGAATTACACCCTCAGTGTATAACAGCCTTCTCAACGTTGTCATTACTCATTCTGCCCACGACACACCGACAGCAAGATATGGCTCGACCATGGTAGTTCAAGGGTGGTGGCAGAATAGCTTGGCGCCTATAGTCGCCAAGCTATTCTGCCACCACCCTTGAACTATCATAGTCGATCTGTCTCCTGAATTGTATTGCAGTTCCGACTCAGAGGATAACTTCAAAATGTGGGTACTTTGTACCTCGGGCACACTGAGTTAAACCCTTAGCTCATTCAGTGTCCAGCATTGTTGTAAGAAGAAGAAGAACCCCAAGGAGAATGAAACACGCTTACAGGCTTAGTAAAGACACTCACAAACCAGATAGGTGAGGCTAGCGCTGGTAGAACTGTACTAAAGGGATGTATATGATGGTCTTGTTCCGCTGCGTATCTCGCTTTCTGTGGGCTGGCGATTGGGTGCCTGATAGGCGGGGGCATGGGATCTAACTGTTTGTCTGTCGAGCGCTGAGTAATTCCCCCTTGGTATCTGTTTAGTAAAGACAGTTGTAACTGTCCTTACTAAGCGTGCTTCTTTCTCCGCTGGGTTCTTCTCTGCATTTTGGTCTGCTCTGATTGCCGGCTAGAGCCGGTCGATTTACTGAAAGGCGCACGTAATAAATTAATACGAATGCGAAAATTTATGAGGAGCGACGTAAATCTGGTATCCGGGCACATTAACGCCTAGGGCTATGTCTTCACCAGGTGTATGTGCAGATACGGGAACCGCGGATCAGATTTATAGAAGGGCGTGAAGACGCCGGGGCCCTCCATTCGGAATGAAAAGGTCAGGGTCAAGTGCTTGCGAGGCGCCAGTGCGAGGATATCGGTAAACTTTTAGTCAGCAGAAACGTGGTTATCTCCCTTCCCCGAGAAAATGAAGACTAATGTTAAATGGATTCTGGCGAGAGGCATAGATCTTCATGAGCTTCCGCATTCTTGCGGGGGGCGTATGCAGATCTATGCCCCTTGCAAATGGATGGGGATTTACTAAAGATGTGGCGTAACCCGCAAGCTCTTTGCAGTGTGATAATCAAGTGATGGTAGGTTTTTGATACCGGATCCGATGCCTACTCAAGTTAAATCTGCGATGACCCCCCCCCTCCCCCTTCTCAGTCACTGTATCACAGATGTAATTTAGGTCAGAAAGAGACACAAGCTTATATCCCAACATGAGCCCTCGTAACCTGCTGGGGCGCATGGATATCTGAGCTGTTTGGGGACAAGGAGCGTTGAGCTCGCGTTTAATGGTTTTTCCTCAATGTGCGCTGGATTTACTGAACTGGAAGATGGCCTATACACTACAGCGAGAGACACTTCTGCCAAACTATATACAAGTCACCCCTATGTGCTTGAAGAGGAACAAATCTTTATGAGGGCTGGATCTATTGCATTCAAGACAATACGAGCAAGAGTTCGAAGTGTGTGTGTATGTGTGTGTGTGTGTGTGTGTGTGTGTGTGTGTGTGTGTGTGCATGTGTGTGTGTATGTGTGTGCGTGCGTGTGCGTGTGTGTGTGTGCGTGCGTGCGTGTGTGCGTGCGTGCGTGCGTGTGTGAGTGCGTGTGTGTGTGTGTGCGCGCGCGCGCGCGCGCGTGTGTGTGTGTGTGTGTGTGTGTGTGTGCGTGTGTGTGTATGTTTGTGTGTGTGTGCTAGAGTTGGCGCGTGCGGCGTGCGCGCGGGAACTGTGAATTGGGCGCGTGATTCTGCCGTGGTTGGTTGTGATTGCAATTATTGTTTAATATACTGCGCAATCACGCGCAATAAAAAACACATCGAACGTGCTTATCTACCTGGTTTTAACTCCTCTGAATAACACCGCTTTTAGCTTGTATATTGCAGGAATATCGAATATCGCGGTTGCATACGGTTCTCTTCTTATCAAGAACGACGGACTGAAACAAAATACAAACCAGGACCGCACTGGCTTTACCTACAATCACTCTTTAAAGCAAATAATACGATCTGCAAGAGGCATAGATCCTCATGAGCCCCCGCATCCGCGCGGGCTCATGAGGATCTATGCCTCTTGCTGACCACACAGGCATCATTCTTTCTCATGAGGAGGAGATGATTGGGTGTTTGGTTTATGATTAAATCCACGTTTACGGCTGCAAGCTGGAAGCATAATAAGCATTCCGAAAGGCGTAGTCTGTCACCCGGCAACATGCTGCGTGACAATCAGACAATTATCTAAAGATATAGACATAACGTCATATATTGAATTTGCTCGTTGACACTGAATGTTGTGAAATGCGCTGGACTGACATTGATGTTCAGTCTGACCGTGATTGTTAATAGAAAAGAATTCTGTCAGAACACAATTCTGTAATGCAAAATCAGCTTTGACCGACCACCAATATAAGATGTCATCTGTCATTAAAGTCTTTAATGACAGGTACCACATTTTGCCCTTCAAAACTTCTCTAGAGAGAGCACATGTCTTTTAAGACCACTTTATTCTTGCAAAAAGGAGGCAGCTCAAAACAGGTCAGTTCTATATTTGACAAATTTACCTACTGCCCTCAATGTTTACAAAAACCATTGATAATTTGTAGATGATACCTACTGAACTCTTGTGGCGGAGTCAAGTTACATACCGTGCGCTCTACGTAGTTGGTCTTTGTGTACATTTATCACCGACGTAGATTGGACGTGCGGTCGACAAACAGCACAAACAGACCAAATGTTTCCCTAAGTATGCAGTCATTGGGCCGACGTCGGCCGCAATTGGCCAGCGCACATAAGTTCACGGGCCGACTGCGGTCGACACCGGCCCGATTGTTATTCGGCTTACTCAGTGGCCATGGGTTAAAAAATAACTGACGCGAAATCACAGAACAGACTCTCATGTTCATACTTTTTATTGATGATCAGCAAAAAAGCGCCCTGTCGTTCTCAAGAAACGACAGTAAATATATGGCATCCTTTTAAAGAAAACGTCCAAGTTCTGTTCGTTTGCAGTAAAAGTTAACGTGAAGTGGCACTTAACTGTTGCAGTCCCATTCAGTCTGGGTCAGCGCGGCAACCCACAAAACAGGAGGGGACTAGTTATGTCCCCGCGATCATAAACATAACACAGACTGAAGGGCAAACGCAATATTAACGCTCATGACCTGGATTCTAAATCATTTATCTCGTTTTAAAAGAGGTTGGTGTGCCATTTTGCAGTGTGTAGTGTTGTGCGTTTTTTCTACGCCTTGACTGATGCTGTCGATACCCTTCGGTGGAAAAGACGCGTACGCGTCTTTTCCGCCGAACGGTATCGTCAGTAGCAGTCGAGGGGTTAAAATGCACTAATATCTATGTGCGCTGTTCTGTGCGTTTTGGCCTTATGCCTTCTGAGTGCTGTGATTTTTAGAAACTTACATAAACTTACACGGGGGCTGCAAATCACTGTTTCTGTTAGAATTATGCAGCATCCTTGCGCACTTTTATGTTGAGTTTTCTATGATGGACAGCCGGTTGGTGTTTCCTGCAGCACAGGTTTACGCGCAGTTTCACATATTAAATTTGCATAAATCATTTTACAGGTGTGCTGGTCTGCGATTTTGGCCCTGAGAGCTACAGTTGAAAAACCGCCAAAATCGCAGACCAGCGCACAGTTATAAGCAAATATGAAGAAGGGAAAAAATGTAAAGAATACTTTTTTTTAAAGTACAAAGTAGAAAGAAGCAGATACCACATTTTGCATGAGCGCGATAAATCATTCTCCCAAATAAATAACATTCCTAAAAGCCTTCGCGTGCTTTCATGTGGAGTTGCAGTAGGCGGCCATTAAGTACACCACAAAGACAATACCCTCTTTGACAGATGGCTGCTTTTACTGCATGTTGATGTACACCCTTTTTCACCTCTTCGCCTACTAATGCATACTTTCTTTTCTTTTAGCAGGACCATAAAAAGGTACATAACGGGAGTGTCTGACAAGTTCTGTCAGCAAAACAAATAAACACACTTTAACCCATTTAGTCCCAACGCACTACAACGGGAGATGGATCAACTATGATAATTCAAGGGTAGTGCCAGATTAGCTTGGCGCCATCAGGTGAAAATTTGATCTGATTTCTAGATGCATCGTGCTAGTACTAGGTTGGTAGTAAACACAATTACAATGACAATGACAATGAACCTTTATTTTCCAACGTTAAAAAATATTGGTAACAGGACCAGTTTTCACACTTGCCGTTGCTACATTTACTACATAAATGCAAATATACATGTACGATCTTTTTCACACACACACACACACACACACACACACACACACACACACACACACACACACACACACACACACACACACACACACACACACACACACACACACAAGTTCAGGGAGCTTATTCGAGTCAATACTAATGTCCCCTGGGAATAGTTATATTTTTCGTGATTTGTTTTTTCGCACTAACCATGACCCAGGGAGCCTACACGAGTTAATATTCTCGTAAGTCCGGCGTCAGTAGTTCTTATCTGTGATCATGCTATTTCTTCATGATTTGTTTTCCGCCATAAACACGACCTAGCGACCTTCTGAATCGGTCGTTTCGTCAAGGACATGTCACGTGTTGTCATTGATTAGTCAACTCTTGCGTACCCTCTAGTTGAACCAAGACGAAGCGTATCCGTGTTGCAAAGCGAGGAATCAGTCCAGTCCCATAATTCATCAACACATCCGCTTTACGCCTTATGGCATTTGACGTCAATTCCCGTGCCCTCACGTGACTTCTCGTGACGTCTTATACATGCTGCCACCGGAACTTTTTGTAGTACTGGTGGTTGCATGCACAAAGAGGTTAACCTTCACCATGAACGAAGAGTGCGTTCTTGAATCATTGTAAATTCAGCGTCAACGACCTCAAGTTGTCAAAGGAATGTGGATACAAGACGGTTTCACCAAGAAGTATAAATCCTCATGAGCACCCGCAAATGCGGGTGCTCATGAGGATCTATACCTCTTGCAGCTGAGTGATGTTCAATTTTTCTCGGCAGTCAAGGGATTAAGCAACCGGATGCAAACTCAAAACATCTTCAAAGAAGCATAAATCTGTATAACTGATGTCCTTGTGCAAAATGATCTTGCCTTTTCTGAGCCTATAAAATTCACAACAACAACAACAACAAAACAACAACACCCACAGTTGTTGTTCTTGCTAACTGCAGAGGCTCATAATATGCCTTTGGAGGCACGTCTCAGCATTACATATATCTGTGTTTCATAAAGTGAGTAGACTATAAGTAAACAGAACTTCATCCAGAGACTGGTGACATATGATGAACGAGGAGGAGGGACTAGCGGTGACTGGACCAGGAAACCACGACCTAAAAGGTAAAGCGTTCCCTTCACGTGACCGGCGTCTTCATTTGTTCACTAAGTGCATGTACCTTTATCCAGGAACTTGTGTGTAATTTTCCAAGCGCTGTGACCGTGACAGTAATTTCTAGACGCTGCCGTGTAGGAAAGTACTCATAAAATTTCTGTTTAGACCCGGCTGTACTCATCCTACTCTAGGAAAGGCTAAAGACAATAAGTACATTTTTGTGAAAAGCGAGATTTTTTAGTTGTATTCAATGAAATTCTCGCTTTCCTCAAAAACAGACTTACTTTCTAGTGCAAGCATTATTTCAATAATAATAACAACAACAACACAACCTGTTTGCTGAGAGACTTTGCCAAGGGACCTAACTCGTGTGAGCTGCTGGTCTTGTTGCCACGAAACAAAAAAAGTTGTCAGCTGCAATCAAAACTTTATCACTGATAACCGTACCCTATAAGAAGATACACTGCCAAGTTTCAGACATGAATGGCTGATGGTTTTAAAGCTGCACCAAAATTACTACCTGCACCCCTTGGCGCCCGGAGTACCATTCGCTCCTGCGGCTGACTGTCAGCACCACACATGCAAAGATCCAAAAAGAAAGACTTATGTTCAAGCTAGCAACCCTATATTTTGCAGACAAGCAGACACACATGTTACGCATTCAAAACAACCAGCAACTACAATTTTCAACAGTTGGTTATTTTTTGGCAATTTATTTGCTATACTACCCCCCCAGGCAGGAACCATTTTGACAGTTTTTTCAACTTTGAACCCAACTGGACAACATAGAAAAGCCCTTGCACTGTTTAAAAAAATTCAGCAAACTGCCTAACCACAACTAGTCTGCATGAGGTGTCATTTCTTTTATTCCCTCCTTCCAGCTTTAAACAAGGCTTAAGATACTGAAGGCAACTGAAGCTATGTTCCGCACTTTTTCTGAAAATGAATCACCAGCCAACATGCTTTTTCTTGCAAACAGCTACAAATCCTTGTACCAGCCAACTCAAGGGACCAAGGTGCTTCTCTGACTTTGACTACTTTGCATGGCAAAGCAGCAGAATGCTTTAAATAGTGTAAAATGCTTGAAAAAGTAGCAAAAATTTCACGTGAACGCGTGCGTTCATTCGGGAGAGGGGGGGGGGGGGAAGGGGGGGGGGAGGTGTGCGTGTTAATGCTTTGGGTTAGTATTATTAGGGTAAGCATAGTAGAGTTAGGATTAGGGTTAACATAGTTTTGGGATCTGAGTTAGCATAGTAACGTTAGGCTTACCATGACTGAGGGTTGGGGGTGAGGGTTATTTGGGGGGGGGGGGGGGCACGGGGGCAAGAAGGTGGTGTTTGGGGTGGGTGGTGGGTGGGTGAAAATGTGTGGCATGGATTTTTAGGCATAATAGATATGCTCAGGATACAGCAGGATGATTTGTGTTTGAAAAAGGTGAAGAGATTTCTCACACACTAACTTCTTGATAATATTTATGACAACCGTGCCTTTTCACCGCACCACCCCATCTAAACCGACTTCAGAAACCAGTCAAAACAACATGTTTTGGTGTCACCACACTGAGGTTTTCAGTTTACAGCATGTTTTCACTAAGATGACCCTCACAAAGCCCAAAATACACTGTGCAGGATAAACGGGTATTTTGAATGCAGTCAAAACAAAAGCAAAGAAATCGGCCAACCGACAAAAATCAAATTTAACTAAATTTCATCTAGATGACACCGTAATGACTGTTACCTTGTCAGAAGGGTTTTTGAATGACTACTATGACAGAAAATGTGACCTGGGATTGTTCCTGTGTGTTTTCTAGTCTTTTCTTTCCCCTTCGCACAAATATGCACCATTTTGCCTCTATAATCCTTATACAGCTAAATAAAGCTATCTGTATGGCATCAAAAGTGCCAACATGGCCTAAAAACACCTGATATCAGCATAAAAAGCAAAAAATGTCGATTTTTTGGCACAATCTCCTTCCAAACGCCAATAGTAGAAAAATTCACTCTGCCTTTACAGGCCACACAGGGCAATTAGGTTACGCCCCCTTTTCACACACTGTTATCTGTTAGCCTCTTGCAGCATAAAACTATGAACGAAGAACTTTTCTGCCAAAACAAAAAATCGACGCGGAGCACATCACAGGAGAAGCTATTTCAGCAATTCTTAAAAAAATTAAGAGTTAGCGTTTTTCACAACACTCAAATGCACTAAGTACCCCATGACAAAACTGTCGTCTGCAAGCCTGCATACAACCGTGCACATGCCCCAATTAGGCTCCCATGAACACACTAGGTCGACTAAAATTACCCAGATTTTGCTCTTTTTCACACCACCTGTCATGCCTTTTGTTGCTCAAAACGCCAAAAAAGGCACACAATTGAAGTTTTACACCCTAAAAAAATGGCAAAAAGGGAGGAAATTTTTTGAACTATTTCTGGCGGAAAAGTTACTACATGCACCGGAAGCAATTGCCCTGTGTGGCCACACTGGACTGAAAGGACGACAACCGTGACCCGAAAGATAGAACTGGACAACTATTTCATTGTATTGACAGCTGATTTCCACCAAACCAGAAACGTTTAACCCCTTGACTGCCGGAGCAAAGCAAACAAAGTTCAAGGTTCATGCAAGAGGCATGAATGCCAACACCGTCGACATGCCCAAACATGAACACGTCTTGATATCCTCTGGATGAACTCATTCTAACCCAGACACACCACAGCAAGATATGGATCGACCATGATAGTTCAAGGGTGTTGCCAGAATAGCTTGCCGCCTATAGGCGCCAAGCTATTCTGGCATCAACCTTGAACTATCATGGTCGATCTGTGTCCTGCACTGCCATGCAGTCTTCAGAGGACAACGGCAAAATTTGGGGATTTCGGTCTTGGGGTACAATGAGTTAAAAGAGATTGGTCAACACCATCATTAACTCATTCAAGGCGCCCGCATCAATAGCTTCGAAAGCGTCTCATACGACACTTCCGCAGCTATTGATGCAGGGTGCCTTGAACGAGTTAAGAGTCGGTGGTACGCGCCCAGAAATTACTGTGACAGCAATTCCCAGCGTGTACTACTTGAATGGTAAAAGAAATAAGGGCGGTGACCTGCACAAAGACTGTAACCATGTTTTTGTCGCCACGTACTTTGAGGCGGGTGCTTGACTGCTCAGTGCGTTGCTAATTTGACTACTAAGGGTGGTCGCTTGACTGATCAGTGTGTTGCTAATTCGCGTACCCCGATGACAGTCTCAATTCCTCGCTGACTCCATCAGTACCCGTTTCACATCTACCGCGCGCAGCCTCAATAACTCACATCACAGGTCTGCCGGGTCAGAGCGGTGTGTAGAGTGCGAGTCAATAGTGGTTGATGGAATATGCTTATTCAAGGGCAGTGCTTGATTACCTTGGCGCCAAGCTAATCAGGCACTACCCTTGAGTTGCATACTGAAATCACTCCTCATAGTCGACCCATCTCCGCATGGTCGATCTATCTAAACAAAACTTGGCCCTGGACGCGAAATAGTGAAAGTCTGCTGAGCGGAAATGGTTCAAGTTAGGTGAGTCACTAGTAAAAAGGTCTTTGTCTGTGTAGGTTTCCTTTGTGCGCGCTAAAAAGTGTGGTTTTTGTGTCTTCTAAGGAGCATTAATTTTATCTGAACAAAGCGAGATGAACGGCCATCTTATCCACGTGTCATGTCGTGGTCTCACTGGATAGTTTTCGGTCTTCCCCCTGCAAGAATCTGAACTAAACCGAGCTATGCTGTTCAGTTTTAAATGTAGCTTGTGATACATGATGAAAACTAATCTGTTCCAGGCTAGCACTAAACTTATTTTGTGCAAAATGAAACCTGTTAGCTCAATTTAACCCTTGATCAGTTTCAAATTGTGTCTAGATTTGATCTGTTTGTTGGTTTTTGGTATTTATTTATTTATTTATTTTATTATTATTATTATTATTATTATTATTATTTTGTGGGGGGGGGGGGGGGGTGGGTGGTGGTGGTGGTGGTGTGTGTGTGTGTGTGTGTGGGGGGGGGGGGGGTTGTTGCTTGAAATGTTTGTTATTGTTGTTGTTTTGTATATATACAATTTTACACAGTGAATCAGTCAAGAAACTTTAATAGAAGAAAAAGAAAAAAGGTTTTTAAAAAACTGAAGCAAGCAGCGTACTAGTACAAATCTGAACAATCACGCCGACTGCACCACCGGCGTTGTTTAAAAGAAAACTTGCCTCAGTAAGCAAAAAACCGTCATGCTGACGTCGGCCGCAGTGGGCCCGCGCACAGTCGTGCGTGGGCCCTCTGCGGCCGACGTTCGTCCGTAGATCTTTGCTTTCTTGGTGATCAGTAAAGAACAACATACATACAACGACAAATCCGGGCAAGGGCTGCATTCGAAAAAATACATAGACGGCCATTAAACACAAAACTGAGACAATTAAGACAACGGTTATTTTAGGGCGTCAGCTGGTGTATAAGCATATGTGTGCTGCCCTATGATATTGGACCTTGTGGCTCCAGAGTGGTATGGTCTAAAATCACAGACCAGCACACAAAGTATTTGAGGACAGTTCCGTCCAAAAAAAACCACACAAAATAAAAACTAAACTCTTTGCTGATGTAGACAGCGTTTTCGGAGCGGACAATATGAGAGAATGAAAAGAAAGATTACTTGGCGCCGGTCGGTGCTAAGTGAGAGCGCGCGCGCGGGTGTGTGTATGTGGGGGCATGTGTCAATGTCGGTGTGAGGTGTGCGTGCGTGCGTGCGCGCGTCTCTCAGCAAAGTGCAATTCTTTTCTCTTTTATTCTACGTCATGCAAACTCTGTCTATGAGTATGAGTACTGTGACCCAAACATTCTATCCTTTAGAAAACACAGCACGAGATCAACAAATGACACAGGTCTTCAAGAACTCTGCTGAATATGCCGCCGCTTCCTTGTCCCATTTACATCAGTGTTTGTCGGCCGGAGGGCCAGCTTTCAATTTCTGACGTAAATGGACGTCTGATAGAACAGCCCGCATGGAAAGACGTTTCTGTTAACTGATTCTACCCCAGACACACCACAGCAAAATAAAGATCGACCATGATAGTTCAAGGGTGATGCCAGAATAGCTTGACGCTTGTCCTGCACTGCAACGCACTCTTCAGAGGACGACTTCAAAATTTGGGGATTTCGGCCTTGGGGTAGAATGAGTTTTAAGGACCAAAGTTCTGTCTTCACTGCAATAATCAAAGTACTTGGAGGCCGGCTGGCGGGCAAAAGCATACACGATTCAACTGCAATAGACATAGATCCTCGTGAGCCCCCCGCAGTTGCGGGGGGGGGGGGGGGGCTCATGAGGATCTATGCCTCTTCCTGATACCAACTTGCGTCCACGTTCCTTGTACGGCTCGGGCTCTTTGGCGTCGAATTAACAATGCTTCCAGACACACAATCTGCGACCATTGTCAGTGTAGGAGTTAAAGCAATTGAAGGGTTGGCAGGCAATTAGGTCTTCATTTGCAGGGAGGGGCACTGCCTGTGTGTGGGGGTGGTGACCTAAGCATCACAACACTAGTGGCTGGCTTCTTCAGTTTAACCCATTTAACCCCACGGCCGCACTTCCCAAATTGTGGAGGTGTCAAATATTGACTATGTACCAACTGCAGGAGAAGGCTAGACCACGATAATTCAAGGGTAGTAACAGATTAGCTTGGCGCCTTAAGGCGCCAAGCTAATCTGTTACTACCCTTGAATTAATTTGGTCGATCCATCTCCTGCTGTAGCGCGTCGGGGATAAAAG
>BTPG01000008.1:151562317-151732317 GCA_036245525.1 Semisulcospira habei
TGTGCAGAACGTTGTTTGTCTCTCGTTAGTACACAAAACATACTTGCCGATTTTTTTTTTTTTTTTTTTTTGGGGGGGGGGGGAGGTGAGGGGGGGGGGGCGGGCCGGGGTGAGGGGGGGGGCAAAGGTCATTGGCAAAGGTAAGTTCACTAGATAGGTTGAGTCGGCACATGTTCAGATTATCTTTCGTTGGTAGCGTCATCTGTGCCAGATGGATTGACCATGATATATAGCTTATGCAGTATTAGGAACACCCGTTTTTTTCTGAGCAACCTGGCATTGGTATCAGAATAGGCAGTCGCCACCGGCCAAAAGGCATTCTCATTCTAAGGAACAGATGTAAATGAAACCAAACACTGCCAGCAGGAGGCATAGATTCTCACGAGCCCCTGCTGCTGCAGGGGCTCATGAGAATCTATGCCTCTTGCAGACAGACGGTCTTTGCGTGGGTTTGGAACAGAAAGAAAAAAAGGTATCTGCATCAGTATCGCGAGTGTCAGCTATCTAACCATGCAATTGTCTGCAGTCACAGATGCCCAGCTGCCTCGTTTGTCTTAGGCGCCAAGCTATTCTGACACCACCCTTGAACTAAAGCCATTGGTCTATATCCTTATCTGTAAGTACTATAATGTAGCTTGCATATGGCAGTGTACAAAGTAGAGGCTTTTAGTCTCAGTATTATAACAGCCAATGATACGCAGGACGGGGCAGTGGAGGCCTGCCAATGGTGCTTTTTCTTTCCAGCCGTCAAGATAGTGTCAAAGAGAAAGGTCCAAGCTGCCTTTTGCAACGAATGGCGTTAGTTTCGCAACTTGAGAATACAGTGTATTTTGGGAGTTCAAAATTTTTGCCACGGCACCACAGTGGAAACCGCCAACACATTCACGTCTACTCTCACCTTAACATCACCCCACCCATTCCCATCCCACCTCACTTCCTCCCTCCCCCCTCCCCTCTCCCCCCACTCTCCCCCCCCCCCCCCACTGCTCTCCCCCCCCCCCCACCCACACGCACACACATACACACACAATCGCTCAAAAACACGCTTGCTAACTGATTTTTTAGAATGCAGAGAAGAACCCAACGGAGAAAACAGAAACATTCTCATTTTCTCAGCATTCTACACGCTTGGCAGTCACCTTTTGGTCTGGATTGTGCTTGTATAGAATGCCACAGGAAAATACAAGTTTAGTGTTTGTTCTCGTCGACAGTTGACTAGTATAAATTTAACCCTTTGGCTGTCTGTAGCGGTATTTGTCGTCATGATTCCTGTAGGAATCATGGCGACCAAAAAAACCACCAAATCGCTCACCGAGAGCCAAAGGGTTGAAGTAGACGGGTTTCAAACATAGCAGCTCTGACTTCAAAAGGTTTCTTTCTTTCTTTCTTTCTTTCTTTCTTTCTTTCTTTGTGTCCGGCGTGTAATTTGAGTTTATAGTAAATCAGTGAAGACGTTCGTTGCTCGGTCAAGATGCGCATTAATCTCTAGATTTGTCACGTTGCCCGGACAATAAGATGCACCGTGAACAAAACCCTGCGCTCGTCTCGTGTTTTGGACGTTTAAAAATGGTGTGCTGATCTGTGGTTTTGGACCTTACGGCTTCCAGCTTTAAGGTCCAAAATCACAGACCAGCTCACGATTTTTAAGGCCCAAAATCACAGACCAGCTCACGATTTTTAAGGCCCAAAATCACAGACGAGCAAACAATCGTAATGCTATCCACAGCTGCTGTTTTTCGGTTTTACGATTTGTCGTAAATCGGAATTTTAAACGTGAACATAACTCAATGCAGACATAACGACTACTATACTAGACATCCAGGTGTAAACTCAAAGTCGCAGACGGCGCAGATAGGTCGACAGTGATAGCTCGGTGGTATTGCTTAGTCACCTCGGCACCTCTCTCGCTAGTTTGTTTGTTTGTTTGTTTTTAATTCATTTTTAACTTTTTCTAGTATAATATATAAAATGTTATTAGGGACAAACCTGCGTGCCTACTATGCTGTCTTTATGCTTAGAATATAAATTTTCAGTTCAGTTCAGTTCAGATCAGTTCATTTCAGTTCAGTCTAGTTCTGTTCAAGAGATGTGGAGAAAGGCAGCTGGCGCTTAGCAAACTTGAAAGAACACGAGTGATCCATAGTAAACCAGACCGATATAGGTGCGATATCAAAAACAACTCTGGGAAGACTTCTGATGGGTGGGGTGGAGCGCGTGTGGGCCTTTCCGAGGGCAGAGACCCTATCTTGACCTGAACTCAACTGAATTCAGTTCAAGGGCAGTGCGTGACTAGCTTTGGCGCCTGTCAGATAATCTGGCACTACATCAGTTCGCCACTGAGATTGAAGAAAAGGTAAAAAAGATACCAGGAAAGCTAACAAGCTGTCAGGTACTACCAGTGAACTGTGGCCCAGTTGGCGAAAGGTTCCTGGGTTAACGTCAGCAGTGTGCGGCCTGGACGACTAGGCCGGCTCAAGTCAACCCAAGGACCTTTTGCGCCTCGGGATCGTTCGACCCTGAGTTTTTTTCTCTGACAGCCAGATATCTTTATTGCTCGTATTTTTTTTAATCTCCCCGCGTTATTTCCAGTTTTGTTATCTCTGTAGGTGTTGCGGGGATCCTTCTTTTTAAACGATTAACTCATTCGAGACGTGCCGCCTCCGGATACGCGGCTTTCAAGCCGCGTATCCGGAGGCGGCACGTGTCAAATGAGTTAATGAACAACCAGCTTTATTGCGGGATCGAAATGTTGTTAAGCCCTTGATGACTGCCGAGAAAAAAATGAACACAATCCAACTGCAAGAGACATATATAGTCCTCATGAGCCCCTGCAGCTGCCTCTTGTTGGCCCTATTTAATATCCGTATTCCTTGGACGGTTGGGACCACTAGGTATTGAGTTTACAAAAAAACAAAAAGATTTTAGAGACACAGTCTGCGTCTACTGGCAGACTGAAGAGAACACTGACAATCCAGCTGCAAGAGACTTAGATCCTCATGAGCCCCCGCATTTGCGGGGGCTCATGAGGATCTATGCCTCTTGTTGACACCATTTTGTATCCTTATTCCTTGGACGGCTTTGGCGTTGAATGAGCCACGATTTTAGAAACACAGTCAGTGTGCGCCTGGTTTATAAATGAGTTAGTACTGTTAAATAGATTTCCGATGAAACGTGCGGTCCGTAAAATCACACACAGCTGCTGCGCGAGACACTCGACACCTTTTCCACTGTATTATTGTCAACTTAATGCGGATTCAAGGTCTGAACTATTGCGCCACGACAATCAACCTCACTTGGTCGATTTAACTCTTTGGTTGCTACTGACGATACAGTTCGGCGTATTGCGCCACGACAATCACTGTTGAACCTCTCCTGGTCGATTTAACTCTTTGGTTGCTACTGACGATACAGTTTGGCGGAAAAGACGCATAGTGTCGCGTCTTTTCCACCGAGCGGTAGCGTCAGTCTCGTTCATGGGGTACTGTAAGCGCACACACACACACACACACATACACACACAAACTCTCTCTCTCTCTCTCTCTCTCTCTCTCTCACACACACACACACACACACACACACACACACACACACACACACACACACACACACACACACACACACACACACAAAGTCTGTCTTTTTGAGTGCTGAGGAAGTTAGTCGTTTAGTTTTATTTGGGTTTAACGCCGAGCAGACAACTAAGGGCATTCTTAACTCCTGAGGCCTTTCAAACACAAGAGAAGACTTGAATCAAACGGCCCGCCACAGTTTGCAAAACATCATTGGGCCCATGTTTGCCTGAGTTTAACGTTGTCCCGCGCACCTCGGTTGAAACGTAACCACAGATGCGCGCTAAAAGAAAACTCAAAATAGTCTGCCCTGTGGCTGCGAAGACAATAGGACAGCAAGTCCATTTTTGTGAAAAGCGACTTTGCATTGTAATACAATGAATATCTCGCTGTTCACACTCAATAGACATACCATCTTTTGCCTTCACGGGACATTAATCACCACACGCCCCAGCGGTCCCAAGATGTACATCAATTTACATAGTTCTAACTATATTTACTTATTTTAGTCACTTCAAAACAAATGGTCTTGTCTTGTTTTTATATTGACTGAAAAAAATCGATACACATCACGAAAACGCATTTTTCATCCACAGCCTGTGGTAATCACAATGCCATAGTGCGTAAGAGAGAGTAACCAGAAAAACCCACCTTCGGGCACCCGTTTACCTTTCGATCAGTAAACCGTACATGCATACCCTAGTCTCTGTCGCACGCACCATTGCCTCAGTGTGAGTGGCCAAATGGTACCCAGTACGCAAAGGTTCATCGGGCCGACGTAGGCACGACGGCCTTTTGCGCACCAGAATATTCGCTGATGGCGTAACATGCGACGGGTCTAAAAGAGCATAAAACCACGTTTACTTAACACATTCTACGCCAGGACCGAAATCCCCAAATTTTGCAGTTGCCCTCTGAAGGACTGTATTAACATTCTGAAGACAGATCGAGCATGATAGTTCAAGGGTGGTGCCAGAATAGCTTGGCGCCTATGGGCGCCAAGCTATTCTGGCACCACCCTTGAACTATCATGCTCGATACGTGTCTCGCTGTGATGTATCCGGGCTGAAGACGTTAATTAACTATTGTACATCGACCTCTGACCCTTTCAGTGCCGAAAAAAATTGAGCACCACCCAGTTGCAAGAGCCCTTGATCCTCATGAGCCCCCGCAGTTGCGGGGGATCATAAGGATCTATGCCTTTTGCTGACACAACTTTGAATCCATGTTCCTTGGACAGCTAAAGATTTTTGGTTGCTGAATTAACGAAGATTGCAGAAACTGCAGAAGCAGAGCCAAGGGCACCGTGCACACAGTCGATCGCAGAGAATTGAAGAATAGCAGCGGGCGTTGGGCAGACTTGAAAAGACATAAGAGATCAACGGTAAACCACACCAATACTGGTACGATGTCGAAAGGAACTCGGCTGGGAAGACTTCCGAATCCTGAGTGGGCTGGAGCGCGCATGGGCCTTTCCGAGCACTGAAGTGAACTGAACTGCACAAACACTGCGTCAACTAACGCTGAATGGGTAAAGATGCAGACCAAAAGGGTGCCGTGACTGCTCAGCGTGTAAATAATTATTGCAAGGGAAAAGAAACAACAATAAAAAGAAACGTGTTCTGGAGAAGAAAAAAAAAAAAGAAGAAAAAAAAAAAAAAACAAACAAGAGAAAACGGTTACAAATTTGTGTAGTAAAGAAAGAGGTCGCTTAATTTTAAGAGTTAGAGAGAAGAACGTCCATGTGACGGTAAAAGCCGGACAGCAAGTCCATTTTTGTGAAAAGCGAGATTTTAATTGTGAGACAATGAAAATCCAGCTTTTTCAAAATAGGAACTTAAACTGTCTTTTTGCCTTCGCGGGTCAAAGTAGTTCAGTATCATTCTTCTTTGTGTGTAAAATGGCTGTGTCAATGACGATGCCAATGCCTTAACCTTTGTAAAATAAAGTTTCATTGATTCATTGATTGTACTCTGATTGTCAGTCTATATGCCGCAAATGGCGCTGAAAGTGAGGAGCACTTCGCAACCTGGTATTAATTTTGCCAACTCATTATTGCCTGTTTACATAAATAAATGTATATGTTGCATGACGGAATGGGTGAGTAGCCGTAAAACTAGGGCAATAAATAGTCACGGGTCTCGCTGATCTTGAGTCACATCCAGAATAAAATTAACCCTTTGCGTGTCGGTAGAGGTTTCTGTCGCGATGATTCTTGAAGGAATACAATTCAGCCTTCAGGAATCATCGCGACAAAAACCGCTACCGACACGCAAAGGGTTAAACCCTAAACTGTTGTCCCTCACCGCCCACACCTCCTCCCAACTCACTCAGCCCTAGACTGGGTCCCGGTCTCGTAAATTTGAGCCCAGCAAACGCAAAATGCAATTAAATGACCTCTGCGTGCATGGTGATCCGAAGTCAAAGCTTTCCTCAAAAGGTATCAGCGAGACATACTGTGTGTGTGGCATTCTTTTTCGTACACCACCCAAGGGAAGTGACGTATTTTGTTGATTGCTGGAAACGTACAGCACTGGGGAACCCTCTGGCATTGTCAGTTGTGGTCAGTCGTTGAGTGGGAGATTAGGAAGCATGCTACGACTTGGTCACGTGTGTTAACGTTGTGCAGACCGAATACCATTTGGGTCTGCGTTGGAGTTATCCACCTCTAACCCCCTCCCATCCCTGGGCTTTACGCCCCCCCCCCCCCCCGCCCCCTTACCCAACCCCCCACCCCACCCCACCCCTCCCACCCCAATCCGTCAAACTTGAAGATCCCTAAAACACTACCTGGTACACAACATTATTTTCTAAGAGACAATCAAATTAAACTTGGAAGGGATTCGGAGAAGGCTGGATTTTTCTGGCCACCAGCTGAGATCTGAAATACACTGTATGTACTCCCCACCCCAACGTGTGCCGTATCTCTTTTCTGATAAGACGGCCACAGAGTTAAACCCCGACGTCTTCTTCTGTCTCAGAAGCATAGATGGAGTAAATGAAATTAGACCCTAGTAACAAGAGACACAGATCCTCATGAGCCCCTACGACTGCAGGGGCTCAGGAGGATCTATGCCTCTTGCAGACTTTAGGACTGTTCAGAAGCGCGGGTGCTCGTCCATCAGATTAGGACAACTGGTTCGGCACAATGATATAAAAGCAAACAATTCAGAAACAAATCATGATCAGGTGCGCCTGGTGTCCTCTATGACATGGTCAGCCCCACACTGGTTGTCTCCATCGATTAGCATCCGCTGATCGGCGGCAGCGAATCGAAGGAAACAACCAGTGTTAGTCAGCCCTTTGTACTTTTTTTTTATTTCACTTGTTTCTGATAGATAATCGTATTTGTGGGTGTGGATTAGATCCTTCGTTTAAAACAGATTAGGGAACATAGCACAGCAGGATTTCGTTCGTTCTGTCTGGATTATGAAAGCATTTATTTAAAACAAACGTTTGGCAAACTCGATTGATTTGATAACCTAATACCACGTGACAAGCAGAAACACGGTTTTCACGCGTAAACGAATGTTCATATCAAGGGGAACCACACCAAGCTGGACAGACAAGTAAACAAATGATGGGCACACGGTGGTATCAAGTTTAGTCCACTAGACTTATTTCAGAGTGTAAAGGCTCTAACGTGAAATGCATGTTACGTTTGACAGTTGTCTTGAAAGTGTGTGTGAGGGGGGGGGGGGGAGGGGGGAGGCGGGGGGAGGGGGGAGGCGGGGGGAGAGGGGGGGAGCGGGGGAGCAGGAAGAGGAGGAGGGGTGCCGGTGGGAGGTCTAACTCTTGCAGACTAGTTTAATTCCTTGTCCTAATGCGTTCAGTCTGCAAATACCATCGTCGGCGCCTTGGTCTCTTTATCCCATGTTGTTTTCGCCCGCGCCCGCGCATGAACTCGTAAGGAAAATAAACACGGCGCCGCCGCAACATTCAACGGCAATACAGTGCATCTATCGCGCTATTCGTAATTTTAACAAAATAATAATAAATGACGAGAGAGCAAAAAGAGCCTGATAAAAGATGACACTTTTATCAGTATTTTCACACCCTCTTCAGTCTTTCCCAAATTGCAAATCTCGAGAAGTTACACTACCGGAGTACTTCGCGAAGACGTGATTCCTCAGCCGGACACTTCCATCTGCAAGAGACATAGATCCTCATGACGACCCTGCAACGCAGGGGCTCATGAGAATCTATGTTTCTTACTCCGACAGATCGGCACAATTTATATACACTCTCTTAACTTGACATGAGAGTCAGTCTACACGCTGCAACTGAATCACTCCGTTTCGGGCGTCGCGAGATGTTAAGGAGTGATAGTGCCAAACGTGTGGGGGAAGTACGGCTGACTTTTTGATTTCCCCAAGGCGGAAGTGAACTGAGTTTGACACAGTGACCGGTTCATGGGGAGGAAGAACCCTCTTTCGTCTTGTCTGATACGCACTTGCGGCGTTTGTGCTGTGTTATTATCGTTATTCCGACGCCGCCCATTTTGTTTTTTTACTTAACTCATTCTACCCCAACACCGAAATCCAATCTTGCCGTCGTTCTCTGAAGACTGCGTTGCAGTGCAGGACACAGATCGACCATGATAGTTCAAGGGTGATGCCAGAATAGCTTGGCGCCCATAGGCACCAAGATATTCTGACATCACCCTTGAACTATCATGGTCGATCCTTATCTTGCTGTGGTGTGTCTGGGGTAGAATGAGTTAAGCGCGTTGTCAATGTTGATAAAAGATGAACTACTGAGATTTATAAACAGTGGAACGTTCGCTTATCAGTAATACGCAATCATAAAAACTTGAAACAGTTTTGACACTGTGACAGGTATAAGCTAGTGCAAGTTAACCCCGTCACTGCCATGAAGCAACGACGGAGCACACACATCTCAGTGCACTTGAAAAGACATAGATCCGCATAAGCCCGCGAGTATGCGCGGGCGCATGCGGATCTGCGTCCCTTGCCGCCGACTCTATTGAGTAATGGCTACATTATCATCAGGCTTTTAATCCGTGATACAGGTGTGAATCGTGGTCACTGGCAATGAAGCGGTTAAACGATAAACACAAGGAGCACAGGGACAGCAGTCCAACTGAAAGTTCTTTGCCCCTAACTATTGAATATTGACACTCGGCGAAGCCGGTAATGGGTACAGCCAGAACTCTTGGCGGATTCCGCGGCCTACTCTCCCTGTGTCAGTCAGTCCCGAGGTATGTTCCGCAAAGTGCGTTTACGTGTTGTTCTTTCAAGATCGCTGATAACAAAACCGTAGGAAAGAGAGAGCCGGCAAAGAAAGAAACACGCTTTGAAAGGACGAGAAAAAATCCAGTTTACTAAATTTTCGAATTTCGAATTTTCAAAGCAAACAAACAAACAAAGGCCAATGCCGGTCGGGTTAAAACATGAAAATTGTTCTTTCTTCACCTGCTTTGAAAAAGCAGACAAATAAAAAAAGAAGGACAATGCGTTAGTCATCTTTTGGAAACAAAAAGGTAGCAGAAAAGTCCTTTCAAAGCGTGTTTCTTTCTTTTCCGGTTATTTATTTGCATTTGACACGCTTTTGGTAGTCACTTTTCTGACTGAAAAACGGTCAAACGATTGTTTTAACGACGTGTAAATGGTTTTGAGTCAGGTCAGGTCAGTGCCACGGCTGGTCATCCGGTTGGTCAGTGGGCGACAGCAGTCACAAAATGCCCTCAATCGGCCACGGCAGCTCAAAAGTACTGAAAGACATTGTTTGGACATGATAGCCTGGTTCAAAACTGCTTTAAAAAATACAAACCTCGAACAAACCAACCAACCAACAACGACAACAACAACAACAACCAGCGCTTGACTGACGTCCTCTCGTCACCTGGATAAACGTCAAAGCAATTAGACACTACCCTTGAACAATCATGGTCAATCCATAACGACCTGCCAGGTCAACAACAACTGAGTTGTCACCGTCATGTGTGATGTTGGACTAAGTCACAGGCCAGTCACAGCGAGGTTTAACTCATACTACCCCAACAACGAAACCCTTAAAATTTTGCCGTTGTCCTCTGCAGACTGCATTGCAGTGCAGGACACAGATCGACCACGATAGTTCAAGGGTGATGCCAGATTAGCTTGGCGCCCACAGGCGCCAAGCTATTCTGGCATCACCCTTGAACTATCATGGTCGATCCTTATCTTCCTGTGGTGTGTCTGGGGTAGAATGAGTTAAAATGCATAACGCGTGTTTGATGTCGGTCGTACAAGTTACCCCGGTACGTAACAGTTCCTCGGGCCGGTCGTGCGCGGGCCAAATGCGGCCGACGCCGGCCTGAGGAACTGTTTCGTACCCGGACAGGGAGCAAATATTGACCCGTGGCGGTCCGTTCTACAGGTAGGTATAATAATAAGGAGGACGGAGATAGGTGTGTCATTTATGGGTTGATAAGGTCATTTATGGGTAGATAAGTGGCCGCAGCCAATTCGCCCGAGATATATCAAACGGTTAGCCGTCAGGGTTGTAAAAGCATGACGGATAGTAGGCCTGTTATGGGTCAAGCAAACGACTGTAACATCATATTATATGGTGAAGTAACGCACTAAGTCCGGAGGGATCGGACAGGCGACGAATTAGAGTTAGCCTGCGGACAATTTTCGGACTGTTCCCAGGCAATTTTGTTTGATACTGTTGATCAGTTTGGCGCAAAATATTGAAACTTTTATGCAGATGCCACCATAGCAATTGTCAACCTCTTTACCCCCCCCCCCCCCATCCCCCCTCCCCCCACACACACACACTCGCACACCTCCCTCCTCTTTACCCCGCCTCTCCCCCATCACCTTCTCACCCCATTCCGTCCTCCCTTTATCCACCCCCATCCTCTTCTCCATATCCCCCCCCCCCCCCCAACCCTCCCACCCACTTTGATTGCCCAAGCTGACGCCAATTTGAATTACACTGAAAATGAAATGAAAATATCTACTGTCCATTAATTCATTCAGCCCTGACACACTACAGCAGGAGATGGGTCGACCATGATAATTCAAGGGTAGTGCCAGATTAGCTTGGCGGCCTGTCGGCGCCAAGCTAATCTGGCACTGCCCTTAAATTATCATGGTCGATCCATCTCCTGCAGCTGGTGCATAGTCATTAGATGACGCCTCTAAAATGTGGGAAATACGTGCGTCGGGCTGAATGAGTTAAAATTACACAGAAATTGTCTATGGCTCACGTCGTAAAACTAAAACGCCTTATTATCATAGTAATAGCATTCAGCATCTTCGCTCTGTTCTTTCGTATACTGGGATCAATAGAATTACCTCTTTCGCTGTCGGCGTCCAGGAACGGCGGGAAATGTTCAAGGGCAGTCCCTGATTAGCTTGGCGCCTGTGAAGGCGCCAAGCTAATCACGCACTACCCTTGATCTCTCACGATCGATTGATCTCCGAGACGTATTAAATGCATATAGTCTTTAGCAGACAGCCTGAAAATAAAGTGAAGCTGTAGTCTGCTCAGTTCTTGGACGTAGAAAACCAGTAAGTAAACAGTCTTCAGGCCGCCCGCTGGTCTGTTGTTGGCCCTAGCACGGCCGTTCGCGTGCGAGCGCCAGGCCAACGAGTCGGGCCAATGACATTTTGCTCACTCGGAGGGTTCTAATATTATGACATTGAAAAATCATGCGGGATTACTCGCACCGGCCGTAACTTGGCCTGACGTTCGAAGCTGCGACATGGCAAAGTCCAGTTTACGACTGAACACTGCCTTTTCAAGTCGATGCGATGAATTTACAAAACTGTTGCTAAAAGAAAAGACTTTTAAAGGCAAAGGATCGAAACATCCATTAGAGGCGGTTTCTACTTAGACTGAACCGTCAGTTGAGACACGCTGAAAGAGATGTCAGGGGCTTGCTTGACGACACATTCAGAGCGGCATGGCATCAAAAAGATTGAAAGAGTTTTTTCTTTAACCCCTATCGGGGTATCGAGGAATACATTACGTGTATTCGCTAATTTACAATGACACAAACATTCTTCGTCAATTGATCCTTACTAATTAACCCTGACGCACTACAGCAGGAGATAGATCGACCAAGATAATTCAAGGGTAGTGCCAGATTAGCTTGGCGCCTGTCGGCGCCAAGCTAATCTGACACTGCCCTTGAATTATCATGGTCGTTCCATCTCTTGCAACTGGTGCATTGTCATTAGATGACGCCTCCAAAATTTGGGAAATACGGCCCGCGTCGGGCTGAATGAGTTCAATGAAAGTCAGTTTACAGATAATAGTGACTCATAAGAAGATGCAAACATAATGTTAGTTAGTTAGTTAGTTATTTGGGTTTAACGCCGAGCAGGCAACTAAGGCCATATCACGGCGGCAAACATTATGTACGTAAGACATGCATGGAGTAGCTTACACAACTTCACAACTTTTAACAAACTTTGCAAGATTCCAGACAGTTTTTCTACACTTCCGAAGCGCCTTCCACGAGACGGAGTACGGAGTTTAACTACTTGGTCTCACCAAGCAATTCTAGTCAGTCTGGCTTCGTCCGTGTACCTTCATAGTCGATCAGTCTTTCTGTCCTGAACAGGTACTATGATTAGTCTTCGGGGTAGGACAACCACCAATTACCCTGAATTTAGACATTGGGATTGAAATGTGTTAAATATGCAAGCTTTTTCTATGCTTAACCTTAAAGGCCCACTACCGCCGTAACTGTTCAAAGCCGGTTACACTTCTGAAACAGATGCTTACGAAACGCTTCACACAGGTCTACTGCGTTATGGTTCATTTATTAGACACAGGACAATACGGTTCAGCACAGGTCGTCTTTATCAAGGAACCTGACAATGACTACACTCCGTTCTATATTATACAAGGGTGTCGGTACGAGAAACAGCTAAAAATAGGTTGACACCCTAACGTGTGCGCAGAACTGATAAATAATTGCGGTTACGCGTGTGTGTGTTGCTGCATGTAGTCCAAACTGCTGTTAAAGTTCATTAAGTGTGTTGACTTAGTGATGATGACCTTCCGACTCCGCCTAAAGAAGGTCAACAAGCAGGGTCCCACCAGAATCAAGTTTGACCTCGAGAAGCTGAAAGACCCAGAGGTAGCGGAAGCCTTCCAGGCAACGATAGGAGGAAAATTCGCACCACTGCTACTTCTAGGTGCAGAAGACACGGACGTGGACACACTGGTTGACACATTTAACACTGTTATAACCCAAACAGCCAGTGAGATCCTTGGAAAACACCGACAAGCAAAGAAACCTTGGGTTACAGCTGACTGTGACAAGCGTCGAGAATTAAAGAAAAAGAAATCAGAGATAGAAGGAGCTAAACAATACAGGGAAATTAACCAGGATATCAAGAAAAGCATGAAAAAGGCAAAGAATAAGTGGATTGAAGATCAGTGTAAACACGTAGAAGAAAACCTGAACAAAAATAATAGCAAAAAGGCATACCAGCTGGTGAAAGACCTGACCAGTGTAAAACAAGGACGCTCCTCGATCATTCAAGATAGTGAAGGGAACTGTCTTACGGAAGACCAAGACATACTAAAGAGATGGACAGAGTACTGCTCAGATTTGTACAACCACCGAGCTGTAGGGGACCCAGGAATACTTGTCAACCCACCCGTGACCAACAATGGCAACTATCCCATCCTCCGAGAAGAAGTAGAGGCTGCAGTGAAGTCGCTGAAAAAAGGGAAGGCAGCAGAAGCAGACAACATCCCTGCAGAGCTAGTCCAAGAAGGGGGAGAAGACACGATAAGCGCCTTACTAACAATCTGCAATAAGATCTGGCAGTCAGGGGATTGACCCACACCATGGACCCAATCACTTTATAATAACTCTCCCCAAAAAAGGCAACTTACATCAATGCCAGAACTATCGCACGATCAGTCTTATATCCCACCCAAGCAAAGTCATGTTAAAGATCCTACTGAACAGGCTGAAGCCACAGGCAGAGGAAATCATAGCTGAAGAACAGGCAGGCTTCAGACCAGGGCGCAGCACAACTGAGCAGATCTTCAACCTGAGAGTTCTATATGAGAGATACCTCCAGCACCAGCAGGACCTCTATCATGTCTTTGTGGATTTTAAGAAGCGTTTGACAGGGTGTGGCATGCAGCCCTTTGGTCCACCATCAAGCTATACAACATCAATGCCAACCTGTCAAAGTCATAGCAAACCTTTACAACAAGGCCACTAGCGCAGTCTGCTTCAACGGCAAAATAGGAAACTGGTTTAGGACTACAGTCGGAGTCAGACAAGGCTGCTTGCTCTCACCTACTCTTTTCAACATCTTCATGGAAAGAATCATGATGGACGCTCTGAAAGATCATGAAGGAACTGTCAGTATCGGAGGCAGAACAATCACGAACTTGCGCTTTGCGGACGACATTGATGGCCTTGCAGGAACAGAGAAGGAGCTAGCTCAGCTGGTGGAAAAGTTGGATAGTACAGCCTTTGCATATGGGATGGAAATCAGTGCAGAGAAGACCAAACTGATGACCAATAACGCCAGTGGCATTGGCACTGAAATCATAGCTGGAGGCTAAAAACTGGAAACAGTTAAGCAATTCAAATACTTAGGAGCCATTGTGACAGATGAGGGATCAAAACCAGAAATACTGTCCATGATTGCGCAGACAACAACAGCACTGACAAGATTGAAGACCATCTGGAAGGACAGAAACATCACACTCTGCTCCAAGATTAGACTGATGCGCTCCTTAGTCATCTCAGTGTTCTTGTATGCCTGCGAGTCATGGACCCTCACATCAGACCTTGAAAGGAGGATACAAGCCACTGAAATGAGATGTTTTCGAAGGCTGCTTGGCATCTCATACAGAGATCACATCACAAACGAGGAAGTGGGAAACAGAATCAGGCAAGCCATCGGGCCCTATGAAGACTTATCAGCCATTGTGAGAAAACGCAAACTGAAGTGGTATGGGCATGTCACGCGTTCAGCAGGGCTTGCCAAAACAATCCTGCAAGGCACTGTGCAAGGAGGACGAAGGAGAGGAAGACAGAGGAAAAGATGGGAGGACAATATCTCAGAGTGGACAGGACTGAAGCTGGGCGATACGCTGAGAATGGCAGAGAACAGAGAGGATTGGAGGGAGCTGGAGTTATCAGTGGTGCCCCAACGATCGGCAAGACTACGGGATATAGATAGATAGAAGTGTGTTGACAAGGCATGAACACAGATGATGCTGAAATGCGTCTTCAGACTTATGCATAATGGTACTTTAACCGTAAAGCTCAAAGCAAAGCTTACGCAAAAAAGAAAACACAAGCTATAAAGAAAAGCATCTCGCGAGGAAGACTTAGTGTTGTCTCTGCTGAGCCGTACGCGTGACCGAAATAGCCTCCTAAAATAACTTGAGAACCAGCTTAGAGCCATCAGCGTCAGCAAGAGGCATAGATTCGCATGAGCACCTGCGGATGCAGGGGCTCATGCGAATCTTTGCCTCTTGCAGAGGAAGCAATTCAGCAAACAAGAGCTTGAACCTGCCTCTTGACTCGCTCTACCCCTGTGTTTATTTTCGGAAGCGTGGTCAAATTCCCCGGCAAATATTATCACTGCCTCCACCACTTTCACCGCTAACAACGACGGACAAATCTGTCTGGGTTCGTGAAGACCCGCGAGGCGCAGTACACGGCCGCAATGGCGCTAGCCTAAAAAGTACGCCACTTGACTCTGTTAGTCAAAGGTGTAGTAGGGGAAAAGACCTTTCGGTAGGATAGCATCCTGTGCTAGCTTTAGACATTAATCGGGATTCCACGGCTGTTAACGGAAATCTTCGACCGTCTATTTTCGGAAATCTTCGGAGATTAATCATTTTAGCTTGGAGTACAGTCATAATAATGACCTGAGTCTCCCTAAGGCGACGTGATTCCAAGAAGGCCCTGGGGCCGTAACTGAGGTCCAAAACCACAGACCAGCACTGACATGCCAGGCCGGTATCAACCAGCGGAAGCACCGGCTCAGACCGGCAGCTGGATGCTTTGGTCAGATCAGTCCACCGCTGTGGTAGGCCGATTGGTGAGTTAATTGCCGCTATTAGTGGCTTCCCAATTTCTTGCTTACTTACTGACTGGCCGCCATTTCAGTCAGGTACTGTCTGCTCTGGCGGTTCAAGAAACTTTGGGCGAAAGGTTAACGCATTCGAGACGAGCTGCATCCGGATACGCGGCAGGTCTCAAATTAGTTTAACACAGCTGTGTTTTATTCGGCCAGACACTGAATAACGATAGCTTGCATGATTCAGTATTTCAGATCCAAGACAGCAGTTGTTAAGTCTGGTATGGGCGAGATAGCTCAGCGGTTCGGTCAAGATGGGACTATCAGCGCGTGAAAAGGCTCATACGTGCTCCTCCCCAACCATCAGACGTCTTCCCAGAGCTGTTTTGTTGTTGTTGTTGTTGTTTTTTAATATATTTCGTACCCATATTGGTCTGGTTTACCATTGATCTCTCGTGGTCTTTCAGGCATTAGCTAAGCAATGAAATAATTAATTAAGCTTCAACCGCAATGACCAGCGTTGCGCACTACTACTGATCTCCCTCCCCCCGAAATCGTCAAATAAAATCATATTATACAAACTGAATTTCTGGTAAAGCAGGACAATTTCTGGCGAAACATCCCTTAATCATATCAGACAGCACAAACCCTGAGTGCGTTACAAGGCGGGCTTCTTCGTGCATCTGTCTCTTAACTCATTCAGCCCCGACGCACCACAGCCGCAAGATAAGGCTCGACCATAATAGTTCAAGGGTGGTGCCATAATAGCTTGGCGCCTAGAGGCGCCAAGCTATTCTGGCACCACGCTTGAACTATCATGGTCGATCTGTCTCTTGAATTGCAACGCAGTCCCCAGAGGACAACTCCAAAATGTGAGTATTTCGTACCCTGGGGCACAATGAGTTAAGGATTCGACGGAGAAAACCACGCAATAATGAAAGAGGAAGTTTCACTCATTTTTCAATTATCGAAACTGCATTTGGTGGCTGGAGAGTGTTCTGTTTTATTGGAGATAATTTCATTGAAGAAATTTGAAATTGCCATCTGGAAGAAAGAAAAAAGCAGCCTTCGGTACATTAAGTTTAGGATGAAGTTCGACGACCGATACTGCTTTTTGAAAAGCGGGTCTGGCCTGTGAAAGCAAAAGAGACTAAGTACATTTTTATTGTGAAAAGCGAGATTTTCATAGTAATATAATGAAAATCTAGCTTTTCACAAAGATGGACTTGGTGTATTTTGCGTTAATCTCCAGTTTCCTTATTCGTTTATCTCGTCAAGACGTACAAAAAGAAAAAAAAAGTGCTGGTCTATGATTTTGGACCTTACGGCCTGAGGCCGCAAGGTCCAAAATCACAGATCAGCACACGTTTTATTTTCAAGGCCGCAGTGGTCAGTTTTTGACTGAGTCGTACATCTGCTAAACGTTAAAAAAAAAATTAAAAATAAAATAAAAACCTTACAATATTCTAAGTATACGTTAAAATGGACAACAACAACAATAACAACAAAAACAACAACAAAAAGATCGACCTTAATAGCTCAATGTTAGTGCCTAATTAGCTTGCCTCCTCTACAGGCACATGCTGATCTGGCACTACCCTTGAACTAAGCCGGGCTGAACGACCCATATCAATCCGCAGATCTGGTGCTGGTAATGAAAATGATGCAATCCCGCCACAGACGAGAGTTCAAACGCGGGCCCGGGATCGTATTTAGGAGCCCAAATGTTCAATCAAAAGTCAAGAATGAAACCAAAGATAAGGTGCGCTCGTTTGGTAAAAATGGCTTACGGCTCACGATTGCACTTTTATCTCGGCGGTAGCACTCGAGTGCACCTTAATAATTTTTTATTTTCTCTCTTGAAATTTCTCACAAAAAAGATCTTGAAGGGTACAGAAATTCAAGAAGAAAAACACTGTCAGACAAATGGCAAAGAAACAATATTAACCTCCTTGTAAAAAAGACCAGAAAATGGGGGAGAAAACAGACTTGAAAACCAAGTGTTGCACAAACGCCATAAAGTGCCTACTTTTTTGGTTGCGCGTAATCGTCTCTAGTACATCTAAGCAGTAACGCTTTCCCACTCAGTGTCAACGTCTGGGGATGGATTGACAATGACAGTTCAAGGGTAGTGCCAGACTGGCTTGGCGCCTACAGGCGCCAAGCCAATCTGGCACTACCCTTGAACTATCATGGTCGACCCGACAACTCCATAACACGTACGCGCTAAAACTGAGAGCCATGTGGCTGAAGTGTGCAAGTTACATCAGTAATGGATAAAGTTGAACGGAAGTCCCTCACGGCTCTAAACGTTTTTCCTCAAGGAACTGTTAAAATTATTTTTGCAGCTAATTTACAAAATGTCTAAAGCTTCGCCATCAGTTGTCAAAGCGGCGCGTACATGAAGGATTCTGGTGTTTTTCGTCTACAGTTGCTGCTGCTATTTCTAGGCAGCAACTGACAAAGTAAAAATGAGCTATATATCTTTCAGCTTGACGCTTATTTATGCCGGCCATGGGAAGTGTTGTGCAATTTTCATGTTTTCTCTGCAAACTGTTTTGGAGTCACTTGAAAACAGCGGATCGGCGTGAACAATTTTCGTTTTTAAAGAAATGAACCCGCTTCAGGAAAGCAAGGAACAAAACAGTTTGCGGTTTGAAAGCCTGCTGTTTCAAAATAGATAAAACAAGAGGAAGCTACTCATCAATCTGTGCTGGCAATTAACATATTCATTAACCCTTTGGTTGTCGGTAGAGCCTCTTGGTCAAAATGCACTACCGACAGTCAACGGGTTAACTTTGGAACCGTGATTGACTGATTTTGGTGCGCGTGCGGCCGCAGAGAATCCTCTCGCTATATAGGCAGGACACACGCTACCACAAACACCTATTGACGGGCGCAATTTTGTGGCGGCAATGTTGCGGCCACATTGCGGGAAGCCAGCAATATTGCCGACACAACTTGCCACCCGATACAATCCGAGTCTATTTTCTTGTGGCGGCCCGCAAAGCTAGAGCAATGTTGCTGCCTCTCAGCCAATCAGCTGTGTTCTCGCGTCACTTCCCGTTTGTTCATCTTTCGATCCGGGGAAAATGGCGGAGAAGCTGAACGACGGCTTTGAGACTATTAACTCATTGGAGACGCGCCGCATGCGGAAACGCGGCGAATAGCGGCATATCCGTATGCGGCACGTCTTCAATGAGTTAAATTGATCAACCTTGTCCGAGAGTTCCCATGCATATGGGACTCCCGGAGCTCGGGCGCGTGAGAGCTGTTCCATATATGGCAATGGCAGGTCAGTCAGTACAAACACATTGCATGAACATTGAAACATGTGCCACGAATCCGATGTGGCAGGTGGCATATTTTCGCTTACCATACATTGCCGGAAGCAAAATCTGTCAGCGTGAACCGAGCCCCTTAGTGGCTGGCGCAGGACTACGCTCATTCATACAGCTGACTCTTGGCTGTCGGTAGTGCTTTTTGGCAAGGTGATTCCCTGCGGAAATCACCTCGCCAAAAAGCGCTACCGACAGTCGAAGGGTTAACTGAAAACATTAATTTTTTGATTTTGTTGCGCAGCAATAAGGAGGAGGGATGGATTATCAGGACATCAATCTTATCGGTTCATCAGTTGAAAGTCACATGTTTTGTTTTTGTTGTTGTTTGTTTTTTGTTTGTTTTTTTAACAGCGCCCACTTCCCTTGAATTACCAGGGTCAGCCTGTCTTCCGTTACAGTTTGTCGGAGCTAAATGAGATAGCATCCTGTCTCTGCCGATCGGGGCATCTACCCAGACCGGCATTTCTTTGTTCCTGACGAGAGGAGAATGTTTTGCCCACCCAGAGACCTTGAAACAAACGCCATCCCGGCCCACAAAAGCACGTGTCACTGGCCTCCCAGTCGGTCCGAGACAAAATGGTCTTCGGGCCGAGGCCCTTCTGCTTACTGTGCCTGGCGGATTAGAGCCCTTCCCGGCATCTGCGGTACGCACGGTTTCCCAAGAATCCTCACGATCCGAAACCATCTCATGACCAAGGACCTCTTGCTGGCTTCGGTCGGCCTGAGTTACGAGTATAGGAGAGTTAGACTACTGGTCTGTGGTTGTGTGCCTCATTGGTCTACACCGCCCGTCTTGGACTAGCGTGCAGTTACTTCTAACACTGGTTGTCTCCCGCAATTCGCTTCCGCTGTAGCGGTAGCGAATCGCAAGAGACAACCAGTGTAGTTTCTTCCCAGGCTGAGAGCATACATTGGGTTGACTTGAGTCCCTCACACAGCAGAAGTTGCGGAGAAGTCAGTTTGGCTCGGCTCCGTCTGGTCGGACTAATAGTGGAGAGAGGAGAATCCCAAACAAGAAGCTGGCTAGTGGTGCGGAATTATGGCAAAGTCGGGGAGAACAACAGACAGGTCAAGTAGCCATTAACCTATTCAAGACGTGCCGTGTCCGGATACGCGGTACAAAGCCGCGTATCCGAATACACACATCTTGAATGTGTTGGATTACTCAGGATCTGAAGAATTCATGGCATCTAGAAACGAAAACACACAAAAAGAAGTCAGTAGCAGCAATGCCTGGAACTGAGTTGCCTGCGTTGTACATTTTGGGCTGAGTTATGTTGGAAACACACAGACTAGAAACTTCCGAAGTCAGATCTGTTTCTAAATGCAATCAGTTTGAGACTAAATAATTAAGCAAGAACTACCATTGGGCTATCACAGCCGATTCCTCGCCTCTGATGCATGATATGACAACTGGCTTGGAGAGCTCTACAATTTAGATTTAGACTGAGGAAGGATTTGGACAAAGCTCGTACGCACTCAGTTGGCACCTCCACGTCCCGTTGTACTAAGTAGGCGATTCAGATTCGGTTCCAACCATTGTACTTTTGAATACTTGATTTTATAATACGTATGAGTAAATCTGACATAAATGAGTCCAACAAGATGCCTAGATCCTCATGAGCCCTCGCAATTTGCAGAGCTATGAAGATCCATGCCTCTTGCAGGCAAATGTTTTTCTGGCGTAAAATTCTTGATTACAAGACTTATTGAAAGTCAACAAGAGGCATAGATCCTCATGAGCCCCCGCAACTGCGGGGGCTCATGAGGATCTATGTCTCATGCAGATGAATACTTTTTGTGTGCCTTTCTCATTTTCAGGAGGAGGGCGTGCACACGATCAGTACAAGTGCGTGTGAACGAGCGAAAGCCTCGGGACAGAGGAATAATAGAAAAAAAAATGTCAGGTGTAATTCAGTGGGTGTGAGCTTGCATAGGCGCTCACAATTTCTTTCAGCACATCACATCATGCGGTTCTTTACAAAATGTGCTATCTGACGCACGGTGCAATTGATGCAGATTCACAAGAAATTTACCACTTTTTTTTTCTGACGGAAAGCATTTCCTCCACAGCACTTTTGCATTAACGTTCTTTTCCTCTCTATGGTCACAGAAACTGTTTTTTATTTTTTTTTTAAAACTTGTCATGTGTGCTGGTCTGTGATTTTGGATCTTGCGGCTTTCAGCCGTAAGGTCCAAAATCACAGACCAGCGGACTTAATTACAGTTTATACGACTGAATATCTGGTGGGGTCTTTAGGCGACGCATCATTGACCCTAAAGGGTTGTTGAACATTTATTATGTGTGACATTGTTTGAATGCCACCACGGCGGTAAGACCGCTAGACTTGTACATTTCAAAGACATCATACAATTATCGTTAATCACACTTGAACAGGTGCGTCGTGCGCGTTGAATGTTAAAAACTGTATTGCGATATTTTCAATGATGCCCACCAAAGAACTGTAGGTAGTGCAATTACAAGACTTGAAAACCTGCGTGTCGCTCACGCTGCATTGCTATCTTTTTCAATGTCCATCAAAGAACTTCAGCAACACAACGACTTAAGAACCTGCACTGAAATCCTTCACTCATCGCAGTCTCTTTCTTTCTTTCTTTCTTTCTTTCTTTCTTTCTTTCTTTTCCCTCAACACTGAGACGTTAGTAGGCACGGCCGCACACACATGTCTAAGCTTCCTATTTCCGGTCTTTTATTTTTTTGACAAATGTGTCCATGGACATCCTGAGCGAAAGGGGGGTCCCACTGGCGGCCAAAGAGATGCAGGAAGCCAGGAAATGGATTTGTTCTGTGTGTCACTGAAACAGTGAATGTCGAAGACCAAAGATGCCGAATCTGTATTAATGTAGCCCAACACCCCTCGACAGAGTGTGTGTGTGTGGGGGGGGGGGAGGGGGGAAGGGGGGGGGGGCAAGGAGGCGGGGGGCGGTTGAAAACCACGTCGTTACAGGGCGACAATGTTCCGTGCAATGCAAACCGATTTATTGCGTGACAAGCTTTAAGAAGAGGGAGAGAGAGGAGGGGAGGTTGGGCACCGTCTCGAAACCAAAATTCACACCTTCACTGATGACTGAGAAAAGTTAAACAACACCCAACTGCAAGAGGCACAGATCCCCATGAGAACCCGCAGTTGCGGGGGCGCATGAGGATCTATGCCTCTTGCTGAAACCACTGTGTGTCCACGTTCTTTAGACAGCTTGGGATCTTGAAGCTGAGTTTAAAATGATTTGAAAACACAATCTGCGTACGCTGCAAGTAAAGGGATTGAGAAAACTAAACCCGTGTGCAAGAGATATAGATCCTCATGAGCACCCACAGTTCGCGGGAGCTCATGACATGAGCATCATTACGTCAAATATGAGAGAGAGAGAGAGAGAGAGAGAGAGAGAGAGAGAGAGAGAGAGAGAGAGAGAGAGAGAGAGAGAGAGAGAGAGACCCAGGTTTTATGATCATGTATTTGTAGTGCAGGGCTTGGCTTTTACGGGACACCAAACACATCGACAACACACTTTTTTTTTTTTTTTTTTTTTAATTTTTATTATCCGCCTCGGTGAGTGCACTTGCCCCTTTAATGAAATCAGTGTCGATATGTTTACGACCCTATCAGTTTTTAAAAGGGATTATTCAAGGACCCCCTTGATTTATGCGCATGTTGTTGTGTGAGTGCAAAGCCCGATCACTGCGCTCCGTACCCGTAGGCAAAAGTTCATCGGGCCCTGGTCACACGCAGTTGGCCCACGCACGGCCGTGCGTGGGCCAACTGCGTGTGACCAGGGCCCGATAAACAGTTGCTCAATGAAATTCTGACCATGCAACAAATAACCATCGGACACCACGCCGAGGAATACCCCCAGACTATAACGCAAGACTCTTTTGTTATTTACTGATGTAAAAGTCGCCTGAGTTGGCCCAACTATGAGAGAAATTCCTAACAAAGAAAGAAACATGCTTACAATTGACAAGTGCAACGCATTTTGATAAATTTTGGGGTCGCTTGAAAACGTTTCCCCCCCCAAAAAAAATGACCTGCAGACAGAAAGGCACCACCTGTAATCTCTTTTGAGGAACGAAGAACTTTTATTTGTTGAGAATTTCTTAGCATTTTACACGCTTGGCTGTCTCCGTTTGGGTCTGGATTCCTCCATGATAGGACAAAGATGGTGCTTGGTTGGCCTAGCCACGCTATTCAGGGTGCAGTCTTTGAGCTGCGATATTGGGGTAGTGCCCACAAGTTCAACAGTCCAGAATTTAAGTATACGAATACGAATAAGTTTATTATCCCCCCAAAAGGGAATTCGTATTCTTAGTTTAAGGGCGTTAGTCCCAGGACGTTTCTTGTTGTAGGACGTTAGTCTCAGGAAATAAATCGATTAAAAAGTCACAGCGAGGGGGTCGGATCAAGTCCATATATAACGTTTTGTAAGCTGCTTCAAAGAGCACTTAATCTCCTTGATCTACAGCAACACAACAAGACACTTTGAAGATAAATAAAAACCAAACTACTTTTGATTTAAAACAAAGAGGGCGGGGGGGGGGGGGGGGGCATTTCGTGGTAGTACATGGACAGGTTTATTGCTGTTAACTTTAAAGGTTTCATATAAAAAAAATCCCAAAGTCAACAACAACGATTTTCCTCGATCGGGAGATGTAAATGTGACAATTCATTGCAACAAGAGCCATAGATTCTCATGAGACCCTGCGACAGCAGGTGGGCATGACAATCTATGCCTCTTGCAGATGCGAAGACGTGCCCGAAAGATTATTCGAGGACTGTGATCCCTCAGAAAGAAACATTGTCCTCACATCCATTAGAAAAAAAAAAAAAACTGTTCCGAGATGTCAAAAACGTGTGTGTGTGTGTGTATGTGTGTGTGCGTGCGTGTGCGTGCGTGCGTGCGTGCGTGCGTGCATGCCTGATTGTGTGTGTGTGTGCGCGTGTGCGTTGCGGGTCGGGGGAGGAAGGGCGGGGGAGGGGTGTGAGGGGGGAGGAGAGGGGTGTAGGGGTGCGTGTGTGTAGGTTGGGAGGGGCGAGGGAGGAAGGAGGGGTGTAAGCGTGTGTGTGTGTGTGTGTAGGGGGTGGTTGGGAGGGGGGGGGGGTCTCCCAACTAAAACTCTAAATGGGTGAAATTTAGCACACAATTTAGGGCACTACAAAATGACATGAAAAGGAAGGCAGTCCTCGTTAGAGGATCCAAAGAAAAAAATAAAACATTCCGCTGAGGTGGGTCTTTATTTTCTAGTCTTTCTTCTTCTTTTTTTTCAGAGATGGGGGAGGGGGTGGGAGATGGGGGCTGACCTGACTTTATGCTGTGTCCGTAACACGAACGTTTTTACGTATAGAAAAGTGAAATGCCCTCGGCACAGAACCAATCATGGAAGTGGCTGATAAGTTCATGCTCCTGCACAGCAGCGACCACACACATCTGTAGGTGAGGAACAGACATAAATCTGTGTCACGTCATGCTACACGTTCACACTTATTTTGCAACCCCTTCATCGCCAGCGAAAGCAGATTTATGTTTTTTAAATCATTGTATCCAAGTGAAAGAACGTCAACTGAGAAACACTGATATATTACTTGTATATATTGACAATTGATTTCAGCAAGAGGCATAGATCATCATGAGCCTCCGCAAATGCGGGGGCTCATGAGGATCTATACCTCTTGCAGTTGGGTGGTGCTCACTTTCTCTCGGCAGTGAACCGGTTAAAGCTTCAATAACGACAAAGGCTTACTGCTGTGCACAACGTGACTTAACGTATCTCCTAGATACACTGTAGATGTCGTCAAATACGTGGCTTTAAAACGACTCTTTTCACTGCGGTCGTTCTCATCCATCTGCCAGTGCTCATGAGAATCTATGCCCATTGCTGCCTGTGGTCGACGCCAGCTGAGTTAGTTGCACACTGGTTGGCTCCCTATATTCCGGCTGCCGCTGACCCGCGCTGACCGCAGCGGCAGATAATCCAGGGAGACAATAAGTGTGGGTTCAGCGGTTGGGGACTGTTTACGCTAAATCGCTTCAGTGTATTTCGACGGTTTTAAACAATTCGTTACACGAAATCGCTTGTCTGAGTGTATTTACAAGCACAGTTTTCGCGCAAATAAAAAAAAAGAACCCACCAAACTAACTGTTACGAGTCCGTCCTACATCGGGCTGGGACAGTCAAACTTTGCGTGGGTGCACCGCGCGGCGCCGTACCGTGTGAAATGAGTCAGTCGGCAACTGAGAGACAGAAAGATCCTAATGAGATCAGGCAAACTCTGGGGACCCGTCACTGAAGATCCGTCCCCTGTTCAAAGTTCCTGTCTTCCAGAGTAGCAGAACGCCTTCGGACCCACGACGGCCGCAGTGGGCCCGAACACGGCCGTGCGCGGGCCCACTGCGGCCGTTGTGGGTCCAAAGACCTTTGCTTACTTGGGTTGTTTCCATCAATCTTCTCTTACAAAAGAAAAAAAAAAAAACAACTGGAAGCACATCGCAAGTAGAGCGGCAAAATGCGGCGAGGAAACTACAGAAAAAAAGAAAATAAAAAATCCTGGCTGAGTATTTCATCCATCACAAAATATTTTCTCCTTGACGTCCCAGCTTCAAAAATAAACAAGTCTCTCAATCCTTCTTCCCTGTTATCCAGTGCATAGGCTGAGCTAGCCAAATGTGTTCAGTTTTCACGATGTGTACTGATCATAATATAACATTTTTTTCTTCTTCTGGTGACTGTAAAACGAGTTTTTAAATACAGGGATTAAAGTAATTTAATTTTTAAAAATAAACTGTTATAACTATAGATGCACATCGTCAAAATACATTTCTCTACTGACCAGCCTGTGACCCAGTGCACTAAATTGAAAACACGACGAATATACTCAGTCTGATTTTAACTGAACATTAACACATTTTGCCCCAGGGCCGAAATCCCCAAATTTTTAAGTTGCCCTTTGAAGGACTGTATTACAATTCTATAGACAGATCGAGCATGATAGTTCAAGGGTGGCGCCAGAATAGCTTGGCGCCTATGGGCGCCAAGCTATTCTGGCACCACCCTTGAACTATCATGCCCTATCCATGATCTTGCTGCGGTGTGTCGGGGCTGCCGAATGAGTTAAATGAACCCAAACCTAGCTCTCTTACCACATATATCAAGTGCTGATGCAGCAGGTCAGTCTGAACTTTCGCACTGATATGCTTTGTACATTTCGAAAAAGGGAGAAATGGGGGTCATTCAGAGGTCAAATTTCCCGGATAAAATACACAGCATGTTCGGCGCGATGCAAGTCGGTGAGTAAAGATTCCAACATCAGAAAATAAATTAATTAACAAAATTAATCGGCTGAGGGTCACAAGCTCACGAACCAGCAGGTGTATAAAGATTTCTGTGCTAGTCTCTGATTTAGGACCTTATGGCCAAACTCGCATACCAACACACAGATCTATACACTCAGTGCCGGCACAGGCTTCCTGCAGGAGAATGACGTTCGCTAAGAAGTGGATTTTACTGTGTATTACTCAAGACACAAGCGATGCCACGTTTACCAACTTACGTTTTCTGTCCAGCTTTTAACTCCGGCAACGTGCAGCCGAACCTAATCAATGTGACCTAAAAAAAAGTTCACGTGAACACCTTCACGGCCATGGACGTAGATTGGTGCCAGCAAGAGGCATAGATCCTCATGAACACCCGCAGCTGCGTGGGCTCTTGAGGATCTATGCCTCTTGCAGTTTGATAGTGTTCGGGTGTTGTTTTTTGTGTGGTTTTTTTCGTTGTTGTTTTTTTTTGGGTGGGGGGGGGGGGGGGGGGGGGGGGGGGGCAGCAGTGAAAACCCGGGTAAGGCCACACCTGATATTGATTCCCAATCATAAATAACTGCATGGTGTGTTCAGTTACGGCCGCGCGGCTCTTCCAACACTGACTCGTGTGAACGAGTGAATAGACGCAGATGAGGTTCTGAAACTACAGTTTGTCTGCACCGCCGTGAAAATTATTGTCAGTCACAGTAACGTTTTGCACTTTGGTTAATCTTTTCCGTGTGCCAGGGGAAAAAGTGCACTTCGCGTTCCACAAGGCCAGATGTAAATTTTCGAGAACGTAACTGAATGAAATGGACTCACATGATAACTGAAATCCTCAGCAGAACTCCTCAATGAATGAGAGAGGCAAAGATTTTAATGAGCCAGCGGCCGGCCGAGGACAACACGAGATATAGATCTTCATGTGCCCCGCAACTGCGGGGGCACATGTGGATCTATGCCTCTTGCGGTTGGTGGGTTTCGCTGTGACCGAGAAAAGGAAGTAAAACTCGTGTGCAGCGCCATGAATACAACAATTAAAAACGAAATGCGCACACACGGTATGCGCAACCTAGGCCTAGTTGTTTTTAACCAATCCATCATCAATGCATAATTCAAGGAAAATAAAACGTCGACGAGTTAAAACGGCCAATAAAAACAAGCCTAATGCTTTGACGCCTAACATCGCCAGGCAGGTTGATTTTGCGGCCGGGAGTATTAATGCGAAAACAACACCGCCGCAGCAAACTGTAGTTTGTGACACCCTATCTATAATCAGAGCCATCTACGTGCGAACCGGTACAGAAATTCAAATGCTTACACCTGCAAGATTGGAAGATAACGAGGGGGAAAAAAAGTTACCGATTTAAGTTTTTAGTTCGCATTTTCCCGATGCATTTTTTTAAAAGTCAAAGTGACCTCATCCCTCTGTGGCACACAAACGAAAAAGTGAGTCAGCAAGAGGCGTAGATCTACGTGAGCCCCTGCATCTGCGGGGGCTCATGTAGATCTATGTCTCTTGCAGATGACTGGCGTGTGAACTGAAAAGGACATTAACAATATAGGCGTGGAATGAAGTAGGTCAAACAGTGTGTGGCGACGTTTAACTTTCTGGCCGACTTAAGGTCCTGTTAAAAAAAAAGAAATAAAAAAAAGTGCTCGTCTGTGATTTTGGACCACAGAGCGAAATCAGTGTGTGCAGGTCTGTGGTTTTCAAAATTACGGGCTAGAGTCGTAAGGGCCAAAGCCACATACCAGCACAATATTCACATCCATAATTTAACTCATTCTACCCCAACACCGAAATCCTTCAATTTTGCCGTTGTCCTCTGAAGAATGCATTGCAGTGCAGGACACAGATCGACCATGATAGTTCAAGGGTGATGCCAGAATAGCTTGGCGCCCATGGGCGCCAAGCTATTCTGGCATCACCCTTGAACTATTATTGTCGATCCTTATCTTGCTGTGGTGTGTCTGGGGTAGAATGAGTTAAATCACGGTGTCGACAGTGAACGACTTTCCGGACGATGGGAAAATAATCTCACAATAACCTCACAATGAAAATGATGATTCCGAGATATGAGTAATTGCACTGCGGCATGATAATTATACCTGGTTGCGTGACGCCGCGCGTGATTTGGGTACGGACATGTTTCACTGATCTAAGGGTAGGCTCGTCTGCCCGCATTAAAAGCCGTACACAAATCACAAAATGCATGTAAGTCTCAACTCCGTCGAGCCATGCTGCATTCAGATACGTGGGAAACAGGCGCGTATCCGCTTGCTGTACGTCTCGCATGAGTTAACCCTTTGGTCATAGGTCAATAGCGGGTTTTCGCTCGCGATGATTCCTGTATGAATCGTCGCGACAAAAAGCAGCCAATGGGGTTATTAACGCCTTCATTGCCAGCGGGCCCACACGAGTTACGTTTTTGACGCAATGACAATCTCTGGTAGCATTCGATGGTGGCGGTTACTATCTCAATTTGGAAACAGCGTCGCATTATGGTCACAGTGTTAAAGTTACGTAACTGCGACGGACGATTCGAGCCCGTCGCATATCAGGCTCAACACGACGTCGCGGCGACCAGGGAAAAAGGACGGGCTTGTTCCATAGCATGTCCGTTGAAAGGTCCTGGTAAATCAAAGTGCCACAGTTGCAGTGCGCCTGAATTGATCAGTGTTCAGGTCGTACTCAATAGGAAATAGATTTCTCTGTTCCCCATAAACCCGCCCGTCAGGGCCGTCCATTATCACTTCGGTGCCGCGGACGTTAAACCCGGAACTAACCAACCATCACGGCGACCGCCCATGAATAGCTCACATGAGCTCTTCTCCGAAGACTTATGAGATGGTACTGTGACGTCTATGCGACCTTTTAATGAGCCCAAAATGTGACTGTCAAAAAGCAGAGGTCGCTGTGCAGTCGCAGCACTGGCTCACACGAGCTCATCCCCAAAAGACCGATGAGACAGTACTGCGACCAAAATGGGACTATCATGAATGAGTGGTCACAAAATGGTCGCACTTACGTGCCATGATCTGTGGATGTTAATTGCCCTGACCGCATACTGACATCCATCCATCCATCCATCCATCCATCCATCCATCCATCCATTTTAATTCTCTCTCTCTCTCTCTCTCTCTCTCTCTCTCTCTCTCTCTCTCTCTCTCTCTCTCTCTCTCTCTCTCTCTCTCTCTCTCTCTCTCTCTCTCTCTCGGTCTCGGTCTCTGTCTCTCTAGCTTTTCTGTCATATTGAGAAACAGACCTATTGCAAAATGATCTTTTGTACAGAAGTTTATACCTTGTTTTATTCAGGTGCATATGTATGGAATTTAACTTGCTCTTCATCTCAGAGCATGATTATGTTTCCACCAATGTTGTTGATGGAGAATTTTTTTTTGAAATATAAATAGTTTGTCAAAGGTAGCTTTGGTTGTAATAAATACAAAGAACAAACACTTTCTTATTGTTATGTCTAACGCTTTTGTCAGTAAAATAGCACATATAGAAATAGTGTAGTCTCGACCTCCAAAAAGTGTCATTACATCTTACTTTGTTCAACCTGACCATGTTATATGCAAAGTTGCTGTACACATGGTATTGTATTTTTCGGGTGCTGATGCTTTCACTACTGATGGGAAGTGACTACAAGACACTGCAGATCGTAACATCTATCTGCACCAGTTCTGCCTACAACATGACGTTTATGGCTACTTCACCATGTGCTTTATCAAGTTTCAGCGTTTACGTTTGTACTAACTGATACAGTGCGACCTATTCCTGATTGCTGTTTTTTTATTTGCTGAATCCCTTACGAGGGGAAATGAAACTGTGCCACACCAAGGACATCTGAACGGCTCTTCTTCTATTCAAAGATGGAATTTTATGAAGACAGATCTTATAAAACAGCGTTGCAACAACAACAAATGCTTGGACCCACCTGTCTCTGGATCGGTCTCTCTCATTCAAATGTGCTGCTTTACTGTTCCTACACCACAAGATCCCCAAACGGATTAGCTTTAATAAGTTAGCTAAAATACCTTACTGAATTTTTCCCCCCACCATAATGGTTGAAACTGTGAACTGTAGCAGTCCTGTTGCATTCTTATACTTTTTCGAAAGTTAATCGTATGGTGCAGGAACATTAAAGCAGCATGTTCCAAACAATTCACGGCTACTGACTAAAACTGAAAAAGACAGAGCCAAAGCTATGTAGGTCTAGGCTTCTTTCTTTATTTTATTTTATTTCATTTAAAAAAAAATATTTTTTTTTTAGTCATGATAACTCAGTGAGTGTGAAAGACATGAAGAAAAAAAGAAAACACATATTTACTGTCATAAATGATCAGGAATAATTAAACACAATTGGTCATATTTACAGTTTTATGTTTGGTTTGTTTGCAGTTGTTACATTTTTCTTCAGATTGTTCTTTTCATGACAGTTTCTGTCAAGTTTTAGATTGACTAAGTAGACATTTTGTTCAAAGAGTCATTTGTAATGCATTTTACAGTGTGCCTCTTTGTAGAAGAATGCCTAATGTTTGACTCAGGAATGACTCTTGTAATTATTATGCATGTAAATATTGTTTGAGGAACAAAGAAGGGTGGGAAAAGGTTGGGTCACAATGAAGCCCAAATGCATCCATCCTGCGACGGTCCCTATGAGCCCTTACTACGAATCTCTGGTGACCATCACAAATAAACCCTAAACGCGACCATATTGCGACCGTCGCAAATGAAACCTAAATGTGACCATGATGCGACCGTCGCATGTCCGCATTCATTTTGGTCGCCGGAAGGGCTCCTGTGACCCAAAAATCATAGTCGCCGGACCGTCCTTTGCTGGTGCAAAGAAGCGAATTTGCGACCAAAAAGTGAGTCCAAAATGCGACGTAACATTTCCGCTTCATGCTACTAAGGAATAATTCTTCGCCAAATTACCCCATCCGAACAACTTGAAGTAATACGCAGCTCAGTAAATGGGGCTAGCAATAGTATACGGCGAGAACATCACGAGCGTCAGCATCCCGACATCTCATCTGGCATCAGTTGCATGAGACTAATTCAGAAGCTTGAATCCTGCGCAAGCCTCTAAGCAAGGCGCTCCGCTACCACGAAGCGCCTTGCTTAGTGGCTTGCGGCGCAGGATTTTAAGCTCACTCGTGCAATTGGCCCAATCGGTGAATGAGTTTAGGCGCGCAAATTCCACAACTGTAAATCCTGATCTCAATCTAGTCCAAGGATGGGGCTGTGGGGCATGCTGTCTTCCACCACAGATCCCGGAACATCAGGCACGTGGCCATGTTGCATTATACCTCCCCCTCTACAATTGGTCAGAATGTTAGAGGTTATTCCCCGTGCCCTAACATTCCATCAAGTCAAGATATACCTCATTACATATATATTTTGAGATGTTTTGAGAAATAACTTTATGAACAGGGGTCAGTGTGTGTGTGTGTGTGTGTGGGGGGGGGGGAGAGAGAGAGAGAGAGAGAGAGAGAGAGAGAGAGAGAGAGAGAGAGAGAGAGAGAGAGAGAGAGAGAGAGAGAGAGAGAGAGAGAGATATGATGATGATGATGATGATGAAACTTTATTTTTCAACGGTAAAATTTTTGACAGAAAACAAATCGTCATTTTACAAACTTGCCGTTGCTAACTACAGGATAAAAAGGAAGGGAAACTATAAAATATATATGTACATACAAAACCCAATAGCATCATTATATACAGAAAAAATAATAATACTCATCACACACACATGCACACACGCACGCACGCGCGCGCGCCGCTCACACATACACCCACACGCACAAACAAACACGAGCACACACACACATGCGCACACACATATAAAAACCATCTGTATGAAATACATGAGGTACAGGAAATATTACAGTACCTGAGAAACGTACTAAGTCTGACTCATCAGGTAATCAAAAAGTTTTGTTTTAAAACTTCCTGGTGAGGTAATAGTTTTCAAATGTGCAGGGATAGAATTCCAAGCAAACGGACCAGAGAATGACATACTAGTTTTAAAAAGGTCAATTCTTGGCAGTGGTAGGGGTAAGGTATTGTTTCTTGAGGTCCGGTCACGTTCTTGGTGAGATATAAATTTACTGATTAGATACTGGGGTGTCATATTATTCAGTATCTTATGCATCAAGACGCATTTGTTTAATGTAAGTTGCTGACGCAGACCGAGAATGTTTAAATGTCTAAATTTGTCTGTGGTAGGGATGGGGCGTCTATCTATCATTTTTACAGCTCTTTTGTATATGGAGTTTAATCTTTTCATGTGGACATCACTGCAGCCGTCCCACACTGTGGAGACATAATCAACATGGGACTTTATATGAGCATGAAAAAACAATTTACGGGTATTTGTATACGTTACATGTCTAAGCTGGGACAATAAGAAAGTGTTTTCAGCAATGGTCTTACAAACAGCATTTATATGGGTCTCCCAGCACAGTTGTTCGTCAACATGTATTCCTAAGAATTTACGCTCAGTGACTTGTTCAACAGGTTCAGCGTTTAATTGTAATTGTAATGGCTGTAGTCGGCGTTGATGTTTTTGTCGCGTGGCGATTAAGATACTCTTTGTTTTTGCTGGGTGAAGAACCATATGGTTCTGTCTACACCAGTCAGATACCTCATTGAGACTGCATTGTAAACTATGGCTAATGTCCGTCGTTTTTTTGCCAGAAACATGAAGACTCGTATCGTCAGCAAATAGATTACAATTAACGTCAGAATTTGTGATATGCAACGGTAGATCATTAATAAATAGTATGAATAGAAGAGGGCCCAAAATAGATCCCTGGGGGACGCCGTATTTTACATTTCCTTGCTTAGAGTATCTTCCATGGGCGTACACCATTTGTTTTCTGTCTTCGAGATATGATCGGAAGAATGCTATAGCGGTTGCGTCCAAGTGATAAACGGTTAGCTTATTTAGGAGAATGTCATGATCCACAAGACCAAACGCCTTTTTATGGTCTAAGAAAACTGCTCCTGACATCAGGCTTTTATTGATTGATTCCAGCCAGCTATCTACAATATGTGTCAGTGCTGACTGACAAGAATGTTTCGGTCTAAAACCAGACTGGTGAATATTAAGTAATTTACCTTTTTCCAGAAAATCAAGGAGATGTTTTTGAATGTGCTTTTCAAGGGGTTTTGACAAAGCTGACAGTAGGGAGATTGGACGATAGTTATTAATATCTTCAAGATCTTTAGATTTAGGGATTGGGATTACCTTTGCTTCTTTAAAAATGATTGGAAAGAGAGAGAGAGAGAGAGAGAGAGAGAGAGAGAGAGAGAGAGAGAGAGAGAGAGAGAGAGAGAGAGAGAGAGAGAGAGAGAGAGAGAGAGAGAGAGAGAGAATCAATGAATCAATGAATCAATGAATCTTTATTTTACAACGGTGAAGATATTAACACAGTCAGTGACTATGTCATTTTTTTCCTGCCGTTGCTACAACTACGACTAACTAAGTACAAAATATACATAAAACACAGACAGACAGAGAGAGAGAGAGAGAGAGAGAGAGAGAGAGAGAGAGAGAGAGAGAGAGAGAGAGAGAGAGAGAGAGAGAGAGAGAGAGAGAGAGAGAGAGACGGGAACGGGGGAGGGGGAGTGTTTCTAGGTTATTATGCATTGGTCAATGTCCCCGTGACGTACCTTTGAGATTTCGGGGCCTAAAGTAAGTGACATTCGAACAGGTCTGGACTGTAAAGTATGGACAATCCTGTAGTCAATCTCTGCGGCATAAAAAAATGTTCATGCATTTTGTATGAAGTTTGTTGTCGTCTGTCTGTCTATCCTCCTATCTGTCTGTCTGCCTGCCTGTCCAGCCGTTTATAGTATTGTGCCAGCATGCGTTTCTACAGAGCACGATTGCGTGCATTTTTATGATTATATACACTACGTACTTCTTTGAAGCTTACATGATAATCCCGACAAGGACGTGAGAACAGATTGGAGAGCGAGATACAACTTTGTGCAAATTGCGGATGCTATCTGTGTGGGGCTTGCTCAATCTACACAATAATCTTCAAGTGCACGCTCTTATGACGTTAATTCAAGTGCTCCATTCACAGGCGTTTGCCAGGGATTCTGTGACGTGGGCTGGTCTGTGATTTTGGACCTTACGGCCATTGGGCAGTAAGGTCCAAAATCACAGATCAGCGCACAGTGTGATATACGGTGACTATGCTCATGGTGTTTTGCGCCTTTAAAAGATTCTTAAGTACGTCGTGTCAGTATCGAAATGGTCATAGTTTAACAGCAGTCATTAAAAAATAATTTAAAAAAAAAATTGTTCGTATTGCGATTCAATTCATTTGCCCTTTCTGAATTTCTCATTTTACCCATTCTTCTCTTTGCTACTTCTGCGCTGAATTTCACCGATTAAAAAAAAAAAAAAACAGGAAGAAACGCATGATTTAAAGTGAGTCAAAAACTTTTCAAAGCCGATAACTGTTTGGCAACGACAACTTTCCGGCGACACAGACATTTCACACACAATTACCATCAATCGCCTGTGGGCTTATAGAGAGATTATTATGCTTTTATCATGTCCTCTCGAGATGCGCCCAGATAAACGGATAACTCCGTCTAGCTTGAAGTACCAGGGCCCGTTGTCTTTTCCCGGATGTTACCAGCGATCTTCAAAACACTATCAAAGTAGGTGTATTGAACGTGGTTCCTTAGGTGCAGGTGGACAGAGGCTCGACTGGCATTCTTCGTGAAGTTTGTGTTTGTGTTGCCTTTGCTCAAGGGTAGCGCCGGATTAGCTTGGGGCCCATAAGCGCCAAGCTAATCAGGCACTACCCTTGAGTTGTTAGTCCGATCTCTTGATAATAAAATTGTGTTGTACTTTTTCCTTTCTAAGCGTGCTACTTCCTTTCTGGGGATTTTCTTTACACGCATATTGGTATGGACATCGATCTTTCTCCTGAAGGCCCAGCTCGGAATTGGTAACATCCGCTGAATATGTCCAAATTTGTGACTTTGCCTAATTCTGGCAACAAATAAGAAATCTAAACTGACCAAGTAAAATCACGAAATCTACAGGCAAGCAAACAAGAAAGGACAGTGACTGTATATATATATATATCTGACGATATTCTGTTCTGAAGATCTACCTATGATCCGAAACCTCGAGCCCTTTTTTGTGTTTTTTCAGAAAACAGGGTCATTCGGACATGACTTTCAACTTTCTCTGTTGTTCTGTTTATTGAACCTTACAGGTGATCGTTTTTACTTTCATCTGACGATCTTGTCTCGGCGTGTGAAAATGCGTTGCAATCTGACAGGCCCGTGACGCTTTCAACTCAACTCCGGGTATCACTATCAGCCCCCATCGATGACACGCACTTTGCTAAAGGGCTGATAGCGGCATCACGTAAAAACCATTTCTGGTGCATGGGATGGGAAATGAAACGATTTAACCATGATGGGATGCTCTTTACTGTCTATTGCATTAGCTTTGCCTTTCGTCAGGCATCGCAGTCATTGACACATTAAACTGATTGCCACCTGTATCGTGCGATGTTGAACTCATTCTGCACACGTGATGGCTTTCGCAATGATCGGTTCACGGAGGAGGGAGGGGGGGGGGGGGCTGAATGTTAACGCAATCAAGGCGCCCCGCATCAATAGCTGCGGAAGTGTCGTATAGCGTTGCCTCGCAACGCTATACGTCACTTCCGCAGCTATTGATGCGGGGCGCCTTGACTAAGTTAAAGCCCGCCGTCGTACACCGTGCGCAGGGCGGCTTTAGCGTTTACCTCGATGAAAATGCTCAACTCGCCTTATGCAATCTGCACGAGGGGCTTTAGACTGTATGGGGTCAAGGATCAGAAATGATGGTTCAAGGGTAGTGCCAGATTCCACTGGCGCCTTGCCATTGTATCTGGCACTACCCTGAACTTTCGATGTGGTAGTGTCTGAATGGTGAATGTGTGTGGGTTCGTGAATATACGTGTGTCTGTGGTGTGAGAGGGGAAGAGCCCGCTGGAGGTGAGGTGGTGGGAGTGGGAGGAAAGGGAGAGAGGGCGGGGGCAGAGGGGTTGAGATGGGAGGGAGAGTACGATATTTACAGTCTGATCAGAAATCGGTCGGCGTGCACATACATTTCAGCCGGACACCTTAAACGATTGATTACTTTATGACCCCGATTTGCCATCTTGACAGTGATCACAGATATGAATGAAACCTCGTTAACCCTTTGTTTGTCGATAGCGCCTTTTGTAGAGGTGGTTCCGCGACAGCCAAAGCCTTGTTCGTCGTAGGCCGGAACAGAGATCCACGTGCTACGAACAAGAAGGACATATCTTAATTAATGAGCACCCAAAAACTGCGAGGGCTGGTGCGGAGCTGTTTCTATTTATTGATGATCTGAGACCGCTCTTGCAGATGGGCAAATTTGCATGCAGAGCGATAAAGTCAAATGGTATCATGTCACTTTCGAGACGCGCTGCATACGGATATCGGCGAACCGCCGCTTATCCGTAGGCGGCGTGTATCGGAATGAGCAACTTGCATTCAGCGACAACATGATGCGCTACACCACTATGTGGATCCGCGATTAAACATCGATTGATCAAATTGGCCTCTAGCTAGGCGCCAAAGCTATTCTGGCACCACCCTTGAACAATCATGATCGATCTGTCTCCTGAACCGTGATGTTGGCAACTGAAAAATCTGGAGATCTGGACCATAGGGTTCAATGACACTTACACCGGGGCGGATCTGGGGAGGGTAGGGTGGGGGGGGGGGGGTTATAAGGGTTCCAAAACCCCTCTCCAGACCAAAAATTCTGTAAAATGCTATAACAAAGTCCCTTTTGGGATGTTTGGATCCCCCCCCCCCACACACACACACTCCTGTTGTTTGATATTTTGGCGAATGGTGAGAGTCTTAACATCATGCATGCGCCTTCTCTCTCTCTCTCTCTCTCATCCCCCCTTTTTTTTTCTTCTTTTCTTTTTTTTTGATTTTTCGGCCCCTGGAAGCAAGGTCTAGCGTCGGGGAGGCCTTTTGTATCAGGTTGAAAGTCCCAAACAAAACGTTGGAACCCCCCACCCCCACGCCGAGGTAACTGATCCGCCCCTGCTTACATGAGGAGGACATGCAGGTATATAGCAGAATGTCTCCCAATATTTTTGCAAATTTCAGCCTTTGCGCTCGACCAATCACTGTGCGCACACTGAACGTCATATGGCCAACAGCGGCCGTCGTTAGCCCGTGAATAACGGGCCAACGGCGGCCGACATCGGCCCAAAGGCTATTGTTCACTGGGATGGCATTGACCTGGGGAGAGCGCATGCAGACTGTATACAGTAAACTTGAAGAGCTCACAAATTCTCGACAAGCAGCGTCAAGACGTCTCGAGGGCCAGGTGACAAATCCTAGCTTATACTATATAGGAAGGAGTGCTATTCTACATACGCCGTTGATTTACAACGCAATAGATATTTACAAACGTGGAAGGGGTGTTTGTCTGAGCATGTTCTCTCTGTTGTAAACTCGCGGATTCATGCTAGTGTGCGCAATAAATATGAGTTAGATGGTGGACAAAATAATTGCACACAAAATCACGATCGGTTGAATACCGATTGTAAGGAAACAGTTGCACAGGCGTGTGCGACGAATAGACGCTTTCCGGAAATCAACCGGTCTATATCGCATGGTTGATGAGTTTTTAATTCACCGATTACGTCGAATTATGTTCAGTTCTGACTTATTTCTGATTTCCGAATAACCTCTATTCCATCTGTGTCAAATTTAAATTACTCATTGCAAATGAGAACCGCCGTGACTATGGCGTCGTCGCCTGTTCGGCGTTAAACTCTAATAACTAGGTAACTAACGAACCTAATCGAAACGACAGTACTGTAACATACGAATCCCGATACCTGTAAATCTTTACGTTTTAAATGTCAATGCCTGAAACCCTCACTTTGACTTTATGATTTCAAGGGACATCGCATATTATGCGATCGTCCTTGAAATCATAAAGTCAAAATCACAATCAGTAACTTTTCCAGATTTTCGTGTTCAAGGACAATACAATTACAAAGGTGTCCCCTCATGCAAAATTGCACTCGTAAACCTGCCAGTCGGGTACGCATAGCACACGTGGGGGATCAGTCATCGCTGTATCTTGTCCGCTGATAACGCACGCACCGCTCCCCCGTATCGTGTCACAAGAACTAGGGGAAACTCGGTAAAGACAGGACGACGCTCAGAGGAACACCTGTTGCAAAGGGAGTCAGGGTCACAGGCACTCGAAGACGGACGAGCTGTTCCAGAAAGTGTAATGCCTGGACGGGCAGAACGGTTATGATTCAGATTAACTCATTCAGCCCGACGGCCGTATTTCCCAAATTTGGGGGGCGTCATCTAATGACTATGCGCCAGTTGCAGGAGATGGATCGACCATGATAATTCAAGGGCAGTGCCAGATTAGCTTGGCGCCGACAGGCGCCAAGCAAATCTGGCACTACCCTTGAATTATCATGGTCGACCCATCTCCTGCTGTAGGGCGTCGGGGCTGAATGGGTTAACGATCTCTCTTCGTGGGCTCTGAAGGCGAAATACAGCAGAGCCTGTTTTGAGGAACCACCCTTATGACTGTCGAGAAGGGGGGAGGGGGGGGGGGGCGGGGGGGTCTTTTTCCGGGTACTGCAGCTCTTCCTCCCCTTCCACTTTGGTACCGGTTTCAGGCCTCTTTATAAATTTCAAATACAAAAGCGATGAACAAGTTCCCGAAACCCGAGTAGAGTAGCTGAGCTGACCCTTTGCACTACGTCAATGTCTTGTTTTTGTCTTGTACTTTATTTGTTTTCAGAGTGAATGCTTGTGTTTCACGTGAGCGTGCGTGTTGGGTTCAACTTGATTCGCGGCGCTTTGAACCGATTCACATTCACAGAAATGTAAGGCGCATAACTTTATATAATAACCGGTATTATTATGTGAGATCACCTGTCATTAAAAACGACCACCTAAATAATGGTCTTTAATGACAGGCGGCACTTTCCGTCCTTTCTTGCGGGTGCACCTGTCTTATAAGGCGTTTTCTGCTGTACACAGACTAGCAGAATAGAGGCGGACAATTCTTTAGAACTGCGTGCCGGTGTGTGATGTCCTGGCGCTCCCATTTACGTTAAGGTCATGCAACTGATTTCTGATATAAGCGTCTCTATGATAAGCCTCTGATTGAGCAGGTAGAATTGAACAAGCGCCCTATTTAGTCTGAATATAATTATCGGCTCGGTTCGTGCCGGGCCGGCGCCAGTTGCATGAGCGAGCTTAGTCCTGCACCAGCCACTAAGCAAGGTGCGCCGCTGCGCTATAAGTAGCGGCGCACCTTGCTTAGTAGCTGATGCAGGACTATGTTCACTCATGCAAATGACCTCAGGTGCGCATACAACAACAACCCCGAAACAAGCAACAACAACCACTTTAAAAAAAAGGGGGATTATCGGGCTGAAGTGGGCCTGGGACAAACGTTGACAGATGGTCCAAGTCTGCCCGAGGACACGTTGCTCACTAAGGCCATTTTCCTTTTTCACGTTTAGGAGTTACCCAAGAAATCAAATTCTCCTAAATCGCCCTCAAACCCCAGACAGGGGACTCTGCGTAACTGACGAAGATTACTGCTGGCATTCTAATGTGGCTGAAACGTTATGTCGTCAGTACGGTTGGCTGGTTGGTTAGTTCGGGTTTAACGTCCACAGCACCGAGGTGATCATGGACGGTCCTGACGGGCGGGTTATGGGGGACAGGGAAATCTATTGCCTATGGAGTACGACCTGAACACTGATCAACTCAGGCGCACTCCAACTGTGCCACTTTGATTTACCAGGACCTTTCAACGGACATGCTATTGAACAAACCCGTTTTTCCCCCTGGATTGTGAGTCCAGCTCCCGGGGCCGGGACGGGATTCGAACCCACGACCCGGCGATTCCCTTCGCTCTCCTGCTCCTGAGCTATTTCGGACTCCCCCGTCGTCAGTACGTACGGTTCAACGAAATACAAACAGCTCCCTCGGTCTGAGGGCACAGCTGACGCCAGTCTCGCCGCCATCAAGAGGCGTAGATTTTCATGAAAATCTAAGCCTCTTGCAAATGTTAGGGGCTTTGCTGGTGCACTGCCAACTTTGTCTCCTATAAGAACGGCCTTGTGGAAAAGCGAGAGAATGTGTGATTAGTGCTTGGCTCACAATAACCTGGCGCGTTTATCTGTTTGTTATCAGTGAGCTATGCGCGATGTAGGTGTCAGTTACGCTTGTTCACACTGACACACAGTACACAGAGTGCGGTCATGGGAATCCTTCTCAATTTCTTAGATAACGGCTGAGAAATAACAGATCAACGCTGCTTATCATGTTGAAAAATCTCACTCCACTGGTTCGTTTACACTGACGTCTTTTCGTTAATTCAAGCCAAGTGTGTAAAATGTGATAAACTAACCAAAGAACACCCCGCCCCCCCCCCCCCACACACACACACAAAGAAAAGAAAGAGAAACACGCTTCAAAACACACTTTTGTCAAACTTGATATTGGTCGGCCCGGTCTAATCATAGGCGCCTGACGAGTCAGTGTATGTTAACATTTGAAAAAGAAACGGTGTCTGCGAGTCAAGCGCGGCTATACTACTCAACAGTAGTTACTGTACTATTTGGTACAGTAGTATAGTTGAGTGCAGATAGCATTTCCGTTTTTAAGGTCCCGGTAAATCAAAGTGGCACAGTTCAGTGCAGTACGACCGAATTGATCAGTGTTCAGGTCTTAATCCATAGGTAAGAGCTGTCCCTGTGCCCAATAACCCTCCCGTTAGGGCCGTCCATTATCATTCCGGTGTCGTGGACGTTAAACCCCGAACTAACAACAACAGTAGTACAGCCGTTACTGCCTTATTAGTATGTGTTCCGTGCGCGCGCGAGGGGCTGACTCAGCGCAGCGGTCAAAGATCTGTAGCTACACCTACAGTATCACTGGCGCGGCACTTTCGCACATCAACACTGACGCTATTGTCAGGCGCCTATGGTCTTCAATTATTTTTCAGCGTTTTTTTTCCCCCTTCCTTTTACGTGCACTGCGATTACACCTAATGGTGTGCAAACTGTAATTTATTCTGCCATACATGTTTGCTTTAACGTTAAGTTCGACGCGTACAAGGGTAACACCTACTTGTAAGTACTGTCACTGAGTAGTGGGTAAAACATTCAACAGTCTGCGGAACGAATACCCGATGGTGTCCTCCGGTGAAGAAAAACACAGACGTTATTTGGGACCAGCAAAAGACACAGTATTTCAAGAGGCGTAGATCCTCATGAGCCTTCGAAAATGCGGGGGCTCATGAGGATCTACGCCTCTTACAGACTGTAGGGATTTCACTCCGGCTAAAAACCCGGTAATATGTAATACATTTTTAGGCGAGAATTGTATCTGCTATATGCGTCTCCGGGTGTCAACATTTACCCAGCTACACTCTCTAGGAAAAGTTATTTAGTCTGTAACGATGGGCAATTTCCAGTCTGTTTCAGCGAAAATAAACCAGTCCTGCGACGGCATTCAAGCCCATGGTGCGTCCGCAATCCATTTTTGGAAAAGGCATAGATTCTCATTAGCCCCTTGCAGTCGCAGGCGCTCATGAGAATCTATATTGCTTATTGGCAAATGATTAGTTGTCACGGTCCTTATCATTTTTACATCCACTGAGGTTTCTTCAACTCCGCGACTGTGTCTGGGTCAGTAATCTCCCCAGTGAGCAAAAGACATTTGGACCGAGGAGTAAGGCCGCTTGTCGGTGCGTGGGCCAACGGCGGGCAACTTGATCATCGCGGCCAAACTGAAGACGTTTTGCGCACTGGGGACCTCGATTTCGGAGCTTATCTGCTGGAAGCAAAGTTAGCAAGTTAGCGGCACTTTCAGAAAGATAGCTCTAACTGGCGTATCTGTATCTAGAAAAAATAAAATGAAGCAAAATACATTTTGATACACTTGTAATGCCTGGAGAACTCTTTGATAAGAAATTAACTCATTCAGCCCTGACGCACTACAGGAGGAGATGGGTCGACCATGATTCTTCAAGGGTAGTGCCAGATTAGCATAGTCATTAGATGACGCCTCCAAAATTTGGGAAATACGGCCGTCGGGCTGAATGAGTTAATAGGTTGGGGGAGTGGAGGGGCTAGGGTGGGGAGGGGTGGGAGTGTAGAGGTGGGGGTGGAGTGGATTGAAGGTTAACACATTCGATACGTGCCGCCTCCGGAATTTACTTCAGAGCCATCCAGCAACGTACGATCGATCAAACGAATGCTAACGCAGGAGTAGTGCTTAATTATTCTAGCAACTGAATAGATACCATCCTCGAAAAAACAGATAAAAATGTCCAATCTGTAAATTAATGTCAATGTAAAAAGCATAACATGCCACCGAGCTCAAAATTACTCGCGAGATTTCCGCTGAAGTCACCATACGCAAAAAATTGCACTCAGGATTTTAGGCAGACGCCCAAACCAACGTCATCAGAACTGCCAGAATACGGAAAAGGCATTTTTCTTAACTAGCAGAGAACTGAATTGAAAAGGAATTTCTAAAAGCAGCTACCTTGCCGACAACATCAAAAAGAAAACAACAACAACAACAAAAGTTGGACACGAAAATTGGAACTACTAGATTGGACCCGATGGCTAACCGATCACCTGTATTCCATGCTATCAGTTTGAACAACCGCATGAACGTTCTATCTGCAGAGACATAGATCCACATGTGCCCCCTCAAGATGCGGGACATCATGAGGATCAATGTCTCTTGTTATGCTCCATTTACACCTGTGTTTCAGGGATCATCTGTGGTCCTGTCATCGCTGGTCCGCAATATGCCTTTGTGCCGGCAGGCTGACTGACGTAGCTTAGTGACGTGGCATGCCACCGCGGGATGAAAGGTTCGTCAGTAAAGACCTAATGTAGATGATACCCGCCGCCGGCAACAAAAACAAACACAAAAGAACAGATGGGATCGAAACATTCTAAGCAGACGGCAGACCAATTAAAAGTCTGGCCAGTGAGCAAGCCCAAAAAAAAAAAAAAGATCCGTCCAGTTCCGTTCCAGGCAAAAATGTTTTGCTACACAAAGATGGGTCCCCAGCAAGCAAAAGGTCCTACGGCCGACGGTCGACCGCAGTTGGCGCGCGCACAGCCGTGCGCGCGCCAACTGCGGCCGACCGTCAGCCTGAGAGCCTCTTGCTTGCTGGGGACCCATCTGTCTAGTTCTGTCAATAGGACAACACTCAACACCGTCTCGTGACTTTTTGGCAGACTGAGTGTCTTAAATGTTTTGTGGAGGTTGATAATTAGCAAATGTCTTATTAATACATGTGAAAGAATTCACGGCATAGACGGCTGTTCCCGGGCCAACAAAGACCGAGTAGGTCCCACGACCTTTTGTTCACTGGATTATATTACCTATTCAGGTTTGCAGATTTTAATATTCCGTTGGTTCCATTCCAGGGACCCGGGAGTAGTGTCAAAAAGTAGAATAAACGACACAGCCGGAAGGCGGCAATTTAACACTACCTTTGGCTGTCGGTAGCGATTTTTGTCGTGATGATTGCCAGAATCATCGCGACAAAAACCATTACTGACAGGCAAAGGTTTACAATTTTGCCTGCCAGTACTCGGTCGTACAATCTATGAATGTACTCGTAACTGACACGTACAATGACAGACTAATGAATCAGCGTGAATGTACCTCTGGATATGTTCGGATTTGTTGTGTCCTTTGCATAAATATCTGTGGCTACAACTTTTGTCTTGCGTTCATTAGGAATGGACAACAAAGCTCGACAGCTCTACACTGAACGCCGACAACGCCGATTTCTACGCAACTTAGTTTATCCCATAGCAATGCAAAGTCGAGACGCTTACAACACTGTTTACCCAAACTCTCCTTACCGTCTGGGTGCCTCCCGAGCAGCAAAACGTCTTCGGGCCCAGGACGGCCGCAGTGGGCCCGCGCACAGTCGTGCGCGGATCCACTGCGGCCGTCCTGGGCCCAAGAACCTTTGCTTACTGGGCTGTTTTTGTCCATCTATGCTGTGTTTGGCAAACGGCTCAGCGGAGCGAGAGGTCTGAATGTCTTTGAATTCCTAGTGTAGTTATCACGCTGGCTATAAGTACTCCAGTACGCCTCAATATTTGCATGTAAGCCCACGACACGAGCAATACTTATGGAAATGTGTGCGAGAGTGAGTAAAACCGTTGCTCAAACAAGACTGGAAACGGGACGACTGATTGTAGTCAAACGAAGCTTAAACTTTCTCCTTAACTCATTGTACCCCCGCCAACACCAAAATCCCCAAATTTTGCCGTTGTCCTCTGAAGACTGCATTGCAGTGCAGGACACAGATCGACCATGATAGTTCAAGGGTGATGCCAGAATAGCTTGGCGCCCATAGGCGCCAAGCCTATTCTGGAATCACCCTTGAACTATCATGGTCGATCCTTATCTTACTGTGGTGTGTCTGGGGTAGAATGTACAGTGCTATAGTTCTGTTTGAACTCAGTAGTATGGAGCCACGAAAAGAGTTACTGAAGTTGGAGTAAGCTGTTGTTTGTGCGGTGTAGAACGTATAAGGAAATGTGCATCAAGTCCACATACTGTCATAGACCTTGAGTTACTCAGTCTAGCGAGGTAAATATGGAAGATCTCTCAAAGCAAGAGGAGCATATTCTCATAAGCCACTGCATCTAGCAGGAGCTTATTAGAATCTATGTCTCATGAAGATTAACTTATTTAAGGCGCCCGCGTCAATAGCTGCGAAAGTGTCGTCGGCAAAGCTATACCTCACTTTCGCAGCTGTTGATACGGGGCACCTTGAATGAGTTAATGGCACTGTCTTCTTGAATCTACTTCTGAACACAGGTGAATGAAGAACGTGGCCATATGACAGAAATCGGTATGACTTCTTGAACAGAAGATGTCATTTCCTTGGTCTAGGAAACCTATCCAATGACGAGCGACTTACTTTCCGATTGATCTATAAATTGCAAATACATGTTTATCCAACCACCATTACAGAAAGAAACGTGTCTCGCCTCAGTTACCTAAAAGACCAAGGGCCAGTTGTATGAGTGAGCTTAAATCCAGCGCTGGCCACAAAGCAGTGTGCTCCCGTAATGGAGCACATTGTGGCTTTTAAGGCCACTCATGCAACCGGCCCCTGTATAACATTAGGGTTCATATTTACAACTGCCAACTCACTTTCTGGAGTCAACAGACCAGGAAATCTACAGCACGTATGCACACATACTCGTAACACATTCCTCATAAATGAAAATAAATCTGACCAACATGCGGGAAGTCAATTAAGCCTCTACACCATGGTAAGTGCGCACGGCCCATTAGTTAAATTTGATCACGCTGATTTTGTGCTTCACTTTGATTGAATCGCTAGCGGTAAATTCTGGCCGACGTAGGCCCGCGAACGGCGTTTCGCTCACAGGGCTTTTAGAGGTAAGGTTGATATCAGCCAAGGTACAGAAGATCAGACGATCTGTCAACAGGACAAGATTCTTCTAACAACTGGCAAACTATGGTGATGACAAGGAGTGTTGCTTTGGACATAACTTCAGCACTTTACTAAATTGACATGACAGCTCTAAATCCATCACTGCAAAGAATGAGGATAAACAAAGCCATTATAATATTATGTACTTGTTCAGCTTTCATGTAGTATTTCCGTTGAGAGGTATGTCAAATAGGCACAGCTACAGTGCGCCTGAATTGATCAGTCGTGTATTTCATAGGCAATAGCTGTCCCTGTCCCCCATAAACCGCCCCTTGGGGCCGTTCAAATTCCTCTTGTGGCTCGCGAACTACCCAACCAAACAACTTGTTCGACCAACAGGCAGCAGTGGAGGTCGTCTTGAGTGGATTCCTTGCTACATGCTAAACAGGGTACGAAGAGGACTAAGTGAGGACTACGTGACCTATGTTAAGTTTTTATTTTTTTTTACTTTGACCCTTTGACTGTCGGCAGCGCTTTTTGTCGAGGTGATTCCTGTAGGAATCACCTCGACAAAAAGCGCTGCCGACAGCCAAAGGGTTAACGTGCTTCCTTGGGACAGTACTCGCAGAACCCAGCGCTTGGAATGAGATGTGATTCAATGTGAATATTTTCCCCGAGGCAGTCTCATTATTTGCGTTAATTATTCTAGCGTACTTTTTTTTCTCGCTGAAAAAAAAAATTGTCAGGCGTCTTTTTAAATAAATGGCGGAGTGACTTTGCACACATCTCTATCACTACGTAATTGACAAGCATTTCGTTGGCTGAATTTCATCCAATCGATCGACTGAATCAGCCACAGCCTTACATCCCCACGACTGCCTCTGACGATCTTAGGAATGGAGACGTCTACTACAAGACTGTGCAAGGAATGTTTTGCAACGCACTACTGACATACCTCAAAAGAGCTGATCGACCGTGAGCTCTCAAGGGCAGTGCCTGACTTAGCTTGGCGCCACCAGGCGCCAATCTAATCAGGCACTACCCTTGAGCTGTTTTGGCACATTCACTGAACTATCAATGTAGATTAATTTCCAGCAGCTGTGTACAGCTAACCACTTATTCGCTCACTATCACCACCACTGTGCATGGGCATACATTCAAGCCGTGCATGCATTCGTTCCCATCGAAAACAGAATTTACAAATTAAAAGCGATCTGCCCCACGGTGGTCTTTGATTGCTGAAATTCGGCCATTCAGCGGGCTATCAATGTTGTCTTGCCTCAACAGAACTAAGACGTTCCTACTATGCTTTTCACGATCCACGTGAGTATTTCTTAGATATTGCGAACTGTTATTGCGAATGGACTTTATTTCCTGGAGCAGGTTCCTCAGATTAACTCATTTCGCCCCAGCGTTTAGCGTAGGATACAGTATGGTTGTTGGTCAAGTCAATGGCAAGGTATTTCTCAATTTACAACATTACTATGATTAAGACAAAGAGCGGATGAAGAGGAAGTCGTAGCCTAGATAACAACTGCTGCTTTTGCTGGTCTGTCATTCTGGACCTTACGTCTCATGACCGTAAACAGCATGATTTTTAGACCAGCACACAATTTTTACATCCTCAGACGAGCGAGGACTTCTGGGTTTCAGTATACTAGTACTGGTTTTATAAGCTATGACCAAAGCCGGAAGCCAGCAGAAAACAGCAGCCAGAAGGTCGAGTCTAAAAACAACTTCGTGTCATGATCTGTGAATTTAAACCTCACGATTTTAGATGAACTGAAGTCTAAAAGAGCTAATGCGTGAGCTGGTCTGTGATTTTGGACCTCAGTTACGGCTTCTAGCCGTAAGTTAAAAAATCACAGACCAACACCCACACTGAAACGAGAATGATCGGTGGGAGGTCCTTTTCCGGTCTAAATGGCTGAACATCAAAACAGTGAAAACTAGGGCTATTACATCCGCATAATGATTGTTACTCTACCCGACGACAGCTTGCACAGGTAAGTGGTTTCGCTCAAAGTCAAGTGTACTCTTGACCAAGTGGTCCGAGAGGCCACTGAAGTAAATCGACACACACAAAACAACGATGTCTACAAAACAACGTTTCCTAGTCGGAGCCGCCAGACCTTTTGGTTTGTCAGTGGCGTATGCCGGTTGATTAACTACTTCGAGACGTGCTGCATTCGGATACGCGGCATGAAGCCGCCTATCCGGATGCAGCACGTCTCGACTGTGTTAATCCCTGGTGTGTTGCAACAGGAGGCTGATGGACCATTGCAGCCTTGGGGCGGGGGGGGGGGGGGGGTTCCGCCACGGTGGTGGTAGTGTAGCGTCATTGGCGCATCTAGGCCGCGCCAAGGTAGTCAGCTGGGAGTACCTTTGAACTATCACGCCATCGTCTTTCCATCTCCTGAACTGGCATGCAGTCTTTAAAGAATAACACGTTCAAACTATGCAGGGTCCATCTCACTCCCGCAACTAACGCCGGGTTTAGAAATACTCAACAACAAAAAAAAAAAAAAAAGAAACACGCGTCCAAAAGGACAAGTGACAACACTGATTATAAACTGTTTTGTACTTGTATTTGTCCTTAATGAGCGTGTTCGATCATTCTTTGTTGGCCATTTCTTTGCATTTTACACGCTTTGGCAGTCACCATTTTGGCATAGATTTAGCGTATAGAGAGATAGAATACAGGTTTGTGAAGACGGTGAAGTACGCAATGTTCTTTGCGTTCTCCAGATAATAGGGTCCTACTGGCATTTTTAGAAACCGTGATTATACAGAATTCACGCCGTACAAAGACAAACCATAGCAAAACCTGTATATCTGCAAGACATAGATTCCCACAGGCTCGCAACTGAGGGAGCTCATGAGGATCTAAGCCTCTTACTCATGAAAAATGGTCCTTTGTGCATCCTCTGAGAGTCTTTGGGCATACATCTGAGAGTAGTAACGCGAAATACTCGCATTTACTACGAAGTCTTCACATCCGCTTGACGAAACTAGGGATCTTAATTTAACTCATTCGCGACGTGCCGCATCCGGATGCGTAGCATAAATGCAGCACGTCTTGAATATGTTAAGCGTTCATGAGAATGTATGATGTGCTTACAGAGATCAGTCATATTTACCCTCAGATAGTACGGTTTTAATTCAACGATTGGTATTAATACGAAACGCTCGCGTCTACTTGGGAAAACTAGTATCTTTACCTTTTGGCTGTCGGTGGCGGTGCAAGAAACATCTCGACAAAAACCGCTGCCGACAGCCCAAGGGTTAGCGCCTGTCGTATACCGTGTGTAGGTGGTTGTAGGAAACGCTATAATCAGTTATACAACGATATCCGGCGGGCTTTTAACACATTCGCGGCCAGCCGCATCCGGATGCGCGGCATAAGCCGCGCATCCGGATGCGGCTGGCCGCGAATGAGTTAACCCTGTAGTGTCGGCGGCAGTTTTAGTCGCGATGATTCCCGCAGGAATCGTCGCGACTAACACCACCACCGACACCCAAAGGGTTAAGAGAAAGGACTTCATCTCCTCTGTTTTATTACCGTATCATTTATATGTGAAAGTAAGTGCACACAACATAAAACTGCTGAGCTTTTAGTACGTGACAAACCCTCGGTGGCTCTGGGCAACATTAAATTCGTTTGACAAAATCTGGCGCAGATATAACACGGCGCCATATGTAGTTTAATACTCTCTCTCTCTCTCTCTCTCTCTCTCTCTCTCTCTCTCTCTCTCTCTCTCTCTCTCTCTCTCTCTCTCTCTCTCTCTCAAACAAACAAACAAACAAACAAACAAAAAAGGAAGGAAAACGACTTTTTTTTTTTTTTTTTTTTTTTTTTGGTGAACTAACAATTTTACCGTTGTTAAAAGAAATATTTTTGTCAACGTCTCTGTCTCTCACGTCCAGCTTAGTGTCGCTGTCTTTGCGGTAGGTTGGAATGGTTACAACATTTAACACATCTGTGATGTGCCACATACGCACAAGCGGCATCAACTACGACATCGACACAATAGTGTCACACTCAGATCTGTCATACTTTAAGACTGTCCTCATAATCCCAAGTCAGGTAAACGCTGTCAGGAGAGTAACCGCAAATCATGGACAAAACTCAGTCCAACGGCTCATAACCTCTTGTGTGTAAGGTATACAGATAATATAATATAAGACCAGGAAAACCTATACACGTTCATAAACTCCTGAAATACCTGATGTGGCTAAGAAGAACATGTGTCTCTTGCAGTGGCTGTTGTTTGCTGTATAATCGAAGATTTCATGGCTTCGAACAATCATCTACAGAAACCCATGCTTCTGGTTGTGGCCACCAAGAGGCATAGATCTTCATGAGCGCCCGCAAGTGCGGAGGCTCATGAAGATCTATGCCTCTTGGCTCCAAAACATCATCAACAAACAAACAAGTCGGTGTTCTCACGTCAAACGGAAAACCGGCGATACGCAGAGGATACGGGGTCTGTGGTCAAAGCTGGCATTGTCTGATAGCGGACAGTGTAGCACACACGACTGCCAGTTACAAGGCAAAGAAACATATATCATGGTCACACCACTGGAAGGAGGCCATGAAGTAACGTCTAATGACTGTTGCATTGAGGAGAAATGGGGTTAACAAGGACTCCGCAAGAGGCATAGATCCTCATGAGCCCTCGCATTGCGGGGGCTCATGAGGATCTGTGCCTCTTGCAAATGGGTTTAGAGTACCATTACACATAAATCTGAAGACACATTTTCAGCACCAATCGTGTTTGATATGCCTTGTCGACACACCTAATAAACTTTAACAGCAGTTTGGACACGCAGCAAAAGCACACGCGTAATCGCACTTATTTATTCTGCGCTGCCGTCAACGTATCAGTAGGCTATTTTTAGTAGCTGTTTCTCGCACTGATAGCGTTGTATTTCTAGAAAGGAGTGGAGTCATTGTTAGGATGCTTGATATAAAGACGACGTGTGGCGAACTGGATTCTCCTGTTAAATGATCCATGTGTAGCGTTTCGTAACCATCAGAAGTGTATCTTTGAACAGTTATGGCGGTAGTGGGCCTTTAAGCAGCACAGGATAAAGAAACACAGACTCCTGGCTGGGACGTGGTTTCTCTCGGCTCAAAAACAAACTGACAGTCCCATATCCAATTTCACAACAAAAATGGAGTGTCACTTAAAAACACGTGCCAAGTGGCAAAGACAAACGACTGCAAAGCGGTTTCACAATTAAACTGTTGAAGTAGCCATGGACTCGGTTCAGTATTAAAGAGTCCATGGAAATAACGGGACAGCGAGTCCGAAATAGCTCAGGCGGTTAAACGTCGGAGTAGGAGAGCGAAGGAAATCGCCAGCTCGTGGGTTCGAATCCCGTCCCGGCCCCGGCCCCAGTAGCTGGACTCACAATCCAGGGGAAAAAACGGATTTGTTCAATAGCATGTCCGTTGAAAGGTCCTGGTAAATCAAAGTGGCACAGTTGGAGTGCGCCTGAGTTGATCGGTGTTCAGGTCGTACTCCATAGGCAATAGATTTCACTGTCCCCCATAACCCGCCCGTCAGGGCCGTCCATGATCACCTCGGTGGTGTGGACGTTAAACCCGAACTAACCAACCAACGGGACAGCACGACAAAGCAGTCATTGACCGTTATATATTCCGGTCCATCCATACCACAGACACACAGACGTTACTTATAGAAGCGTACACTGTTCAAGTTTGAGTTTGACATAATAATGATTAACCCATTCAGCCCTGACGCACTACAACAGGAAAAGGGTCGACCATGATAATTCAAGGGTAGTGCCAGAATAGCTTGGCGCCTGTCGGCGCCAAGCTAATCTGGCACTGCCCTTGAATTATCATGGTCGATCCATCTCCTGCAACAGGTGCACAGTCGTAAATGACACCTCCAAAATTTGGGAAATACGTGCGTCGGGCTGAATGAGTTAAAACTGTCATTGACTTACATCGGTTTCACACGCTAAAATGATACAGCAGACCCTGTTTGCGGCCTGTTTTTCTGAAGAAAACAAAGTGGTTTAAGAGACAGGATTTTCAAAAGAGAAGAGACGATTTTAACCCGGGCAAGATTTGTCACTTGTGACTGAGTAAAGACCATCATTCAGGATGCTACAACTACCTAAATGATGGCCTTAAATGACAAGTGATCTCTAAGGGTGGTCGCTGAAAACAGGCTCCGCTGTAGTGCGCACATGGGTGCAACGTAAGACCGAAACCACGATACTTGCTAAGACCTCACCCCTCACCCCACACTGGCTGTCTCCCTGCGGACGCGAATCAAAGGCGACAACCAGTGTGCCGCCCTCACCCCGCCTCAGCACATTCTTTTCCTTCCCATCCCCAGCTCCCACGCACCCCTAACCCTACCAACCCCCACCCCACTCTCCTATACACCTATTCTCACCCCCAAAAAGTCAATTTGATATCTTATCTGGTGTGATCAAAAGAACTTGGGAGATTTGTGGAAATTACCTATACCTGTAGAGGATCACTTCCAGATACCTCGGTTGTCAATGATAAGGGAATGTATTATAAATAATATTACACGAACCAGTTGCACAGGCGCCTGACGTTGTGTGTTCGTGCGTTGATATTGCCGATGGTGTGCTGAAGAGGTCGCCATGACCGAAACAGCTGTCCACACCGGCTAAATATCTGGACCCCCTTTGGGGGGACCTAGATTTAAATTTCCATGCACTGAGTGGCTGGAACAGTGGATATGTGATACGCCCCCCCTCGGGGGGGCTTCCATATGCATTGCTTTCAGTCACTTTCTTAGCGCCCCCTCTCTTTCCTATCTTTTTTTTTTGTGTGTGTGTGCTTTGGCCACAGTAGATCTATGATCACTGGTCGATCATGCACACTTCTCTCCCTTGACAGTGCCTTTTCCTACTCACTTGGTAGTTTTTTCTAAATTACAGGCACTGGCAGTCAACCCTTTCGGTCTGCTTTTTTGTTGTTGATATTCACGTCTTTTTAATTAGAAATGATGGGTGCGGCCATTTTGAACATGACCTTCGACCTACTGGGGACGACTTCCGGTTTTGCTTGCAAACATGGAAGCTGTGAATACAAAACCCTGCACAAGTTCCCGATCTAGCGGCCGACATTGCGCAGTAAAAGGTTGCCACAACAACGAAAAAAAGCTGTATGACTTGTTGCAAATGCCATGTTTTGACCACAAACCTTTCATTCGCCGTTATTGTTCGTGTTTGAAACCTTTTTGTTTGTAAAAAAAGTGTATCACATCGCACACTATCCGATGAAATGGCCTGTTTTTTATCGGCCGGCCGTACACACTCGAGCGACACAAGTCAGTCTGAATTTTTATGTCTAGTTCATGTGTGTTTCGAGGAAGTTTTGCTTTAAATTGCAGGTACTCCTCATCGTCAGCGGACCAAACCGTGGCGGAGATAGTTATTTTGCGCAGCGTTTTGTTGCACGTATCAAAATCTCCGTTGAAGTTATATCCCCATATTTTTGGTAGGGATTAGGACTACCGACTCTAAGGCCTACCTACTGATGCCAGCAGGTTGTTGTCTCACTCACGCCCTGATATTTTCATACGGTTTTTGTATCATGGGCGTGTGTGATCTTCAACTTTTGTGTAAATGTGTTTTTTTGTTTGTTTTTTTTTTTTTTTTGGTTTTTTTTTGTTTTGTTTTGTTTTGTTTTTCCTCCAACTTTTTATGTTCTGTCAGTACAATAGTGAAACTTATTTTGTTCTGTTTTGTCGGTACAATAGTGAAACTTGTAGTAATGTACCCAGTAATTCATATTTATTGTCATGCTGATAAAATTAAAGAGTTTGTTGGCAGATTGTCAATTTTTTGTGTTTGTGTCATGAATTATCCTTAGAATGCATTACTCGCAATTCTTTCATTGTTTTCAGTATTATTATATTAATGTATACATGTATGGTGCAGCAATACAAGTTTTGTTGTCTTAAACATTTCATAAATAACATGAGAATATTTTGCCACCCAAAAGTAGAGACCAAACAAAGTGTAGAAATAGTGTTATTAGCTTGAGATACAATTGAAAACAGAACACTTAAATAACTACATGGCTACACAAAATATCTATGCATATACACGAAAACTTCGCAAAAAACTTTCCAACGCGCACACGTAAACACTTCTCTGAAAGGCCAAACCGGAAATGCTACACAGCCGAGCAACCTGTTAACCGACCCATTTGAGAATATTACCGTTTGGTAAAAAAGAGGTGATGCGAAAACTGCGAGTCTGCCCCCTAGCGCGCATAGCTGCCAGACGAACCTCGCATAGGCGCCTGACACTGAAGTGCGTGTCGATGTGTTGATATACGAAACTGCGAGTCAGCCCTCTCGCGCGCGCACAATTGTGCGCGCGCGAGGGGGCTGAGTAGCAGTTTCGTATATCAACAGCATCCGTCAGGGGCCTATGGAACCATACTGTATGTAACTAAGAACATTTTTATTTTTGTCGACAAGTTCCTACAAGATATTACGTTGACACAAAATACTATACATTTTGAAGTTTGATAGATCGCCTCGTTTAACAAGAAATGTGGCAATAGCAAAAAGGGTCAAGTGATTACACGTTATGAAGGGCAAAAAGGTTAAACGATTATTCTCACCAGCAAAAGAGTTAACCGATGCCATGTCGCTTTCGACAGAGTCCCGGCAAAAACATAAAACCTTTCCATTGCGCGAGGCAAAATTAGCATGCGCTCCGACGGCCGCAAAGTCGGTCAGCTAGTTTTACAGTAAGCAAAACAGTGAACGACCCTTATAAAGTTTATTTCTAAAGAGAATCAGGTCACAAACAGTAGGGAGAGCCCCTTTATAGAAAGGACGTCCACGCAGGAGGGGGGGGGGGGGGCAGTTTCGCTGGATCACCCCGATCACTGTGGCATGTTGTTAACACCGGACAAGTACCTCAGACTGAGGATGTAAAAGGAGCAACTTCTTGCGAGAAAGAGGCATGTATTCTCATGAGCCCCCCCCCCCCCCCCGCCCCCCCCCCCCAAAAAAAAAAAAAAAAAAAAAAAAATACACATCTCTTGCCGATTGAGCGGCCGTTAACCTGTTCAGAGCCGAGAAATTTGAACACCACCCAACTGCAAGAGGCACAGACCCTCATGCACCCCCGCAGTCGCGGGAGCTCATGAGGATCTACGCCTCTTGCTGACACCACTTTGAATCCATGTTCCTGGACATCTAGGGTTCTTTGGTCTTGGTTTTAACTCATTCTACCCCAAGACCGAAATCCCCAAATTTTGCCGCTGTCCTCTGAAGGCTGCATTGCAGTGCAGGACACAGATCGACCATGATAGTTCAAGGGTGATGCCAGAATAGCTTGGCGCCCATTGGCGCCAAGCTATTCTGGCATCACCCTTGAACTATCATGGTCGATCGATATATTGCTGTGGTGTGTCTGGGGTAGAATGAGTTAACAAAGATTTAAAGAAACAGTCTGCGGCAGCTGGCACTGTAGGGGGTTAAGAATCCACGGAATGTTTGAAATCCGTGCAATGTTTGGCTAAGGATAACCTCTGTTAACGTCAATGCCTCTTCCTGATGCAGTATTTCTCAACATCGAGTCAAACGAGGGAGGCTGTCGGGTGCTGTCTGAGAAACTGTGAGGGAGTTCGGTTAAATACTTATAATCTCTGCCGTGTGGGGGGTGGGGGGAATGGGGGGGGGGGCGCCATGTCAGAAACTGTTAATGTCACAAATACTGGCCCTTCACTCAACCCTCTTCCAATCTGCAAGAGACACTGATTCTCGTGAGCCAATGCGGCCGCAGGGGCTCATGAGAATCTATGTCGCTTGCTGCATTTTAGATCGCTTCGAACTGCGCCTCAAACTGAGGATGCTATTCTGGATAAATCCCAGTGCTGCCCGTGGGCCGCAGACTGAAATCATTGTAAACTGAACGTCGAAGATCCCCAGCCGTCAAAATAGGACATGGACGCAAAATGGTGGGTCAGCAAGAGGTATAGATCCTCATGAGCCCCCGCGACTGCGGGGGCTCATGAGGATCTATATTTCTTGCTGCTGGTTGGTGTTACGCGTACGAATGGCTAGCGAAGCACTAGAAGACGTGATAAGATGAGTTAAAAATGGGTGGCGTGTTTTTAATTTAATTTTAATGATAAGTATCTTGCAGATATTCTATTACTGGGGTTACAGGGTACATGTTGTGAGTAAGGCGGAGTAGAAATATAACACGGACTTTATAATTCGGGCGAAGAGAGAGAGAGAGAGAGAGAGAGAGAGAGAGAGAGAGAGAGAGAGAGAGAGAGAGAGAGAGAGAGAGAGAGAGAGAGAGAGAGTGAGATAGAGAGAGAGAGAATAACATACATCATGATTATGTTAGGTACCACACTCGTACCTAGTAATAAATTTATCGGCGTTGCCGGTGTTTTCCACGCTATTACAATACATATATCCACACTCGCCTACCGAAACACCATACCCTGCCTAACAATAACACTGAGAAGACAAAGGCAAGCTGTTTTTTCCCCAATACCCAGATCTCGAGGTCGATACGTTCTACACAGGTGTGACAGCCGGAGTCGGGTCAATGTACACAGAGTTAACTGATTCAGTCCGACGGCCGTAGTATTTCCCAAATTTTGTAGGCGTCATCTAATGACTATGCACCAGTTGCAGGAATGAATGAATGAATGAATGAATGAATAATATTTTATTTCTTGAGGCTATGATGGAAACAATAGGCGCACAGGCCTCTAGCTCTTTTTGTTTTTGTCCTTGTTAAACTACAACATTAAAAACAACATTAAAACAACATGTTAACAGCACAAACAAGCGGCTACACCCATTGGTCACTTGTGTTACATTCCGATATAAGTTCCCAAGTCGCTGAAGGTTGCATCATTCGCACGCACACACGCACGCACGCACGCACACAAACACACACATCAATTGACAGGGTCTTGGGGGTGGGGTGCGATGTAAAGTGAGTGTTTATAGACAGCGACTGCGCGCTTATGACAGGCGCCAAGCTAATCTGGCACTACCCTGGAATTATCATGGTCGACCCATCTCCTGCTGTAGTGCGTCAGGGCTGAATGGGTTAAGAACATTTCCTTGCGCACAACTTTAAACTGGTTGTGTTAACACAGTTTTAAGTTAGTTAGATAGTTCAGTATTGGATTTTATTGCAAGCAGACTACTCAGACTAGCTGAAAGGCGGCGGGGCAGCTCACTGACCGTATCATACAACAGCATGGTTTCACTGCCGACAAACGAAACTGATTTCAACATCGTCACTGAGCTGTAAACGATTGAATCATGGTCTTAGGATGTGTAATTCCTTCTAATAGTATCATTAAAATATAGTGCAATCCCGTTTCCTAGTTTAACCCCTTGGCTGCTATTGGCGATACCGTTCGGCAGAAAAGAAGTGTCTTTTCTGTCGAACGTTATCGTCAGTAGCAGTCAAGTAGTTAAACTGAAGCGCAGCTAAATGAATAGAGAAAAAAAAACATACACTTGTCTCGTTAAACACACGACTGAGTTGGTAATGAGTGGCTTCCTTTGGTCCACTTCGGCCCGATGGCCTTTTGCGCAGTGGGACCAGACTGTAGCGAAAGCAATCAATGATATCAGGCATGCGGCGCACTCCCTCTGTGACAGCTAACCCCATTTCCCCCTGGCAAAGCAACAGAACATTTACGACTAAACAGCTAGCCAGGGGCAGTTGATTTCTAAATCGAGAATAATAAACCACGTGTATTTGTAATTCGGCATCACCTGGACACGTTCGTGGTGAAACTTGTGACGACCCAGATTGCTAGATACAAACTGAATGGTTATCGTAAGTAAACTCACTGAACGTCACCAAAAGGTCGCAATTCCCCAAAATACATTTTGGAGTTAGTTAGTTATTTGGGTTTAACGCTGAGCAGGCAAGTAAGGTCATCCACGGCGGATACATTTTGGAAATTTGACATGCCCTCTATAACGAACGTCGGCCAAAGGACCTATTTTGCTTACTGTGATACTTATCTTAGCCTTACTGATAAAGATAAGTACGTGTAGTCTATTTCTGTATGTCCATTTTGAACAAGGAGTTTAATTCGACAAAAATGTAATAGATTGTGTCCTGATTGTGTCAGATCTCTAATGCTTGTTTCTTTTCTTTGTTAGGGAATTTCTTTCACACGCTTGGCAGTCACCTTAACTCATTCGAGACGTGCCGCATGCGGCACGTCTCGAATGAGTTAATTTTTGGTCTGTCTGGGTTGCTAAAGGACTAAAAGTGTAGAAGTCAGCCATCAGTCACTATAGTATTCACTAATGAGGCGATCGTGACAAGTAGAATGGAAGCCGGCAATCAGCAATAGTGCTTGAAACATTTAATTCGAGACGTGGCGCATCCGGATACGCCGGCTTAACTCAATCGCGGCCAGCCGCATCCGGGTGCGCGGCTTATGTCGCGCATCCGGATGCGGCTGGTCGCGAATGAGTTAAGCCGGCGTATCCGGATGCGTCACGTCTCGAATGAGTTAAACACGGCTCGTTATGCAGGCTTCCTCGCCTACATATCAGAGAACATCAGTCAGTTCTTGACGGATCACACCAAAACCCCTGAGGGATATGAAGTATACAGTGTCGTCTGCTGCCTTCCGGCCCCTTTCAAGTCCTGGCCACTGTTCGCAGTTCGTGTTTCTCAACGAAATCTTTGCTAAATCCACGCAGTACACCCGGAGTCTTCCAAGGAACATGGTGTTAACAAGAGGCATAGGTCCTCATGAACCCCCGCAATGCGGGGGCTCATGAGGATCATTGCCTCTTGCATTTGGGTGTTAGTTGCTCGTTGCGATCAGGCGGTGATCGGGTCCAGCAACACGGCCGAAATTTTGAGGACTGACAAGAGGAACCCGTCTGGGTCAACAAGAGGCATAAATTCTCATAAGCCCCTGCCTTTGAAGATGCTTATTTGACTCTATGTCTCCTGCACATGGAAGGCTTTTGCCGGGAGACTAAGCAAGGAAACCTGAAAAGTACAGATCCGGTGTTATAGCACGTAATCCTCACCAGCCGAAATTCGGCTAACAAGCGAAGGGCTAACAACCATATCCAATAACTAATCATACGCACAGTGATCAAAGCTTGCACGATCACCGCACGGCGGCAAGGAAACACCGCATCAGTGAAGATTTAGGTGCGGTCACTGAGTCATCTCCAGTCGACAAAAAAAACCCCAACAAACTTGGAGGCCTATAAAGCTCTATACAGCCTGGCGCTTATCAGCATTGACAATGGTCTTTAAATAGTTGATACAAGTACGGTACGTATACTAGCTCCGGTTACATTGGTCACGTCTTTTAAATACGGTACGTATACTAACTCCGGTTACATTGGTCACGTCTTTTAAGTCGGTACGTATACTAACTCCAGCGCTATAATGTAGGCCTCCTGAGAGAAACTGGAGTAAGAGAAGAGTTCAAACTGGTGCTGTCCAACCGGTTTCAAGCGCTACAGGAGCTAGTAAATGAAGAGGAGGCAGTCACCACAGAGCAGCAGTGGAAGGCAGTTAGAGAGGCGCTAAACTCAACCTGCAAAGACACTGTAGGGTTCGGGAAACACCATCATAAGGACTGGCTGTCGGCACAGACCTTGAAGAAGATAGAAGTGAGGAAGCAGAAGAAAGCAGTTGTCAACAACAGTCGCACGAGAGCAGCCAAAGTAAGGGCACAGGGGGAATACTCGGAAGCCAACCGCGAGGTGAAGAGGAGTATCAGGGCAGACAAGAGGGCCTACACAGACAGCCTGGCAGCAGAGGCAGAAAAGGCAGCAGGCAGCGGCAACATGAAACAGCTCTACGACATTACCAGAAGATTGTCAGGCAAGTATGGCCATACAGAAAGACCAGTAAAGACAAAGAAGGCAAGCCTATTGCAGACAGAGCAGACCAACTCGACAGATGGGCCGAGTATTTTGAAGAGTTACTGAACAGACCTAGCCCACCTGACCCCCCAGACATCCAGCCGGCAGAGACCGACCTACCCATCAGCTGTGACAGACCCAGCCGGGAAGAGATCAGAAGAGCAGTGGCATTTTTGAAGAACGGCAAAGCAGCAGGCCCAGATGGCATCCCAGCGGAGTCTCTGAAAGCAGACCTAGAGACATCAGTGGAGATGCTGTACCCACTGTTTGGAAAGATCTGGGAAGAGGAGGTGATGCCGGCTGACTGGAAGGAGGGGTACCTAATCAAACTTCCCAAGAAAGGCGACCTCAGCAAGTGTTCCAACTACAGAGGAATCACCTTGCTGTCAGTACCAGGGAAGGTCTTCAACAGGATCATCCTGGAGAGAATGAAGAGCTCCGTTGACCCCCAGCTGAGAGACCAGCAAGCAGGATTCAGGAAGAACCGATCATGTACAGACCAGATCGCCACTCTCCGCATCATCGTGGAACAGTCTCTGGAGTGGAGCTCCCCGCTGTACGTCAACTTTGTGGATTATGAGAAAGCATTTGACAGTGTGGACCGAGAGACTCTGTGGAAACTCCTACGACACTACGGTGTACCCACAAAGCTCGTCCGCCTGATCAAGAGCAGCTACGATGGCATGACATGTCGCGTGATCCACGAAGGGAGCTCCAGGTCAGAACTGGTGTCAGGCAGGGTTGTCTGCTGTCTCCGTTCCTCTTCCTACTGGCCATAGACTGGGTCATGAAGATGACCACAGAGCACAGACGAAGTGGAATACAGTGGACACTGTGGACACAGCTTGACGACCTCGATTTTGCAGACGACTTGGCATTACTGTCCCACACTCATCAACAAATGCAGGACAAGACCACGAGGCTTGCTGACATCTCGTCCCAAGTGGGCCTCACCATTCACAAACAGAAAACAAAGACAATGAGGCTGAACGCAACCAGGGAAGAACCAGTCTTGCTTGCTGGCACCCCGTTGGAGGAGGTGGAGTCCTTCACCTATCTCGAGAGCACCATAGACAAAAAAGGCGGCACTGATGGAGATGTCAGAGCACGAATCGGTAAAGCCAGAGCAGCCTTTCTCCAGTTGAAAAAAGTGTGGAGTTCCAGAGAGCTGTCACAACACACCAAAGTCCGGATTTTCAACTCCAATGTAAAAGCAGTTCTCCTATATGGAGCAGAAACTTGGAGATTGACAAAAACCACAGTCAACAGAGTACAGACCTTCATGAACAGTTGCCTTAGAAGAATTTTGAAAATCCACTGGCCAGAGAAGATCAGCAACGTCAGACTCTGGGAGAGAACAGAGCAGATAACAGCAGAGAATGAAATTGGGCTTAGAAGATGGGGATGGATCGGTCAGAGTCTGAGAAAGCCAGCTTCCAGTATCACTAGGCAGGCATTGTCATGGAACCCCCAGGGAAAGAGGAAAAGAGGTAGGCCGAGAAACTCCTGGCGTCGAGACCTCCAAGCAGACATCAAGAGACTGGGAACCACCTAGAGTAGAATCGAAGGAGAAGCACAGGACAGGAGTTACTGGAGGTCTCTCGTCGTCGGCCTATACCCGGGTAGGGGTGACAGGCGTAAGTAAGTAAGTAAGTATACTAACTCCGGTTACATTGGTCATGTCTTTTAAATACGGTATGTATACTAACTCCGGTTACAGTGGTCACGTCTTTTAAGTCGGTACGTATACTATTACTAACTCCGGTTACATTGGTCACGTCTTTTAAGTACGGTACGTATACTAACTCCGGTTACATTGGTCACGTCTTTTAAGTACGGTACGTATACTAACTCCGGTTACATTGGTCACGTCTTTTAGAGACTCGGGAAGATTTCATAAGAAGAATGTGAGAAGTCGATCGCTTCTGGCATAGACGTGCCACGGCATTTTCAAAAGGCGTAGATTTTCATGAGCCCCCGCAATTGCGGGGGCTCATGAACATCTATGCCTTTTTGAAAATGAGAAATATGAAAACTGAAAATCCGTAATATCCATGCCTTTTGAGAATGAAATCAACGAAATCGATTGCTCTTGATAATGAACTTTTGAAAATGAAAATCTATAAAATATGCCTCCTAGTTGAAAATGAAAATATGTGGCTATGCCTTTCGCGTGCGCTGCCGTTTACCATGGCATGAATCCATTTTCCTCGAGGGGGTGGCAGCGCAGTGAGTCATGGAATTCTCCATTTAGAGGGCCTAATGTGTAATCAAAGACACGAATAACTCAATCTCAGTGACCACAAAAAAATAGCCTCCTGCTGTACGTATCGATTACGTATTCGCCGCGTGTACTGAGTGAACCATAAAAACTGCTATCAATAGTCGCAGACACAATCATATCTATGGGGTGTGCTGGTCTGTGATTTTAGACCATAAGGTCCAAAATTACAGGCCGGCGCAAATATGGCCTAACTTCTTGCCTCTGAAGAGTATAGGTCACTACGGTTACAGATTTAAACTTGTATGACTCTCCGTAATTTAAAAAAAAAAATGTACTGAAGACAGCCGGGTCATCAAAAGGAGGAAGTACCTTAAATTTATCTGTGTGCAAGTAACTGCCCATGAAATAGTCAAAATCACGTGTGAAGGTACCCTACTTGCCCCTGCCAGACTGCATTAATTCTGATGGAGGGCAAGGGCAAGTAACTCATGTTCCGCTTCCTTTCACTTGTGGCCGTCCGAGAGTCTGTACTGAGAGCATGTAGCAGCTCTTCGGCCAAACGCTGTTGGTCCTGACGGTCAGTTGTGGGTGTCAGATTCAAACCAAACTGACCGTCACCTTTTAAAACAATCCATCGAACAGTGTGACATCTCACCATGTTCGGTCACTTTGATGAGCAATCGGCCTAAGAGTCAGTCGCACTTACATCAGTTTAATCAGCCGACAGCCCTGAGGACGAAATTATCAAATTTGTGTAGATATCCTCTGAGGTCTATATCACAGTCTCACAGTTCTGGAGACAGATCGACCGTGATACTTCAAGGTTGGTGTCAGAATAGCTTGGCGCCTAGAGGCGCCAAGCTATTCTGACACCAACCTTGAAATATCATGACTTGGTCAATCTACATCCTGTCGTAGTCTTTCAGGGCTTTATGGGTTCATCGGCCGACTGCCCAATCGGCGGCATTCCATATTTCTTATTACCTAAACTTGTCTTCGTCAGCAGTGAAAGTAGGCTATGATTCATCGACAGAAATAGATGAGTACGTGTGTACCTTGTGCAACCTTGTTTATAAGTAAGTTGTAAACTAGGCTTCTGCACCACTCAGTTCTATCGGATGCCCTTGAAAAGCCGTGACCTACAAGATCCATCTCTGACTGGTGAGCGCTTGACAGACGGTACCCTCACCAGATGGAAGGATCAATAAGTTAGATACACTGATAACTTCAAGCTCCTCTGCCTTAACAAATACAACGCAGATGGGACCAGGGACTTCGGTCGCTCGAGGACTGTCCACCGTGCGTCTGCAGGGTCACATGAGGATCTGTGCCTCTTGCAGATGGTCAAACTAGCCATAAAAACGGCCGACATGGTAGAGCTCCATCATGAGTTTCCCGGCGAAGATCTGAGGCTAGGACTGAGGTTTGAGGTTCAAGAACACTCCTTACATTTAACACATTCTACCCCACTACCGAAACCCAAATTTTGAAGTTGCCCTCTGAAGGATTGTATTACAATTCTAGAGACAGATCGATCCTGATAGTTCAAGGGTGTTGCCAGAATAGCTTGGCGCCTATGGGCGCCAAGCTATTCTGGCACCACCCTTGAACTATCATGCTCGATCTATGTCTTGCTGCGGTGTGTCGGGGCTGAATGAGCTAACCCTTGAATGCTTTGAAAAAGTTTGAGAGAGAGAGAAAAAAAAAAAAAACACGATCCAGCTGCAAGAGGCATAGATCTTCATGAGCCCCCGCAGTTGCCAGGGGTCATGAGGATCTATGCCTCTTACTAACACCACTTTGAGTCCGTGTTCCTGGGACGACTGCAGCTCTTTGACCTTGCATTAAAACACGATAAAAGATCTCAGAAACACGGTCTGCGTCGATTGGTAGGTATGGGGTTAAAGCTGAACACATGATCGTCACAAAGTAAGCAAAAAGGTCGTCAGTCGGACCGACGTGAGCCTAACTGCCCCGTGCACAGACGTCGGCCTGCTGACCCGTTTTGCGCCAGGAACAACGTTTTCTAGTAACCAGAATAAGGCTCTCGTTCATTCTTCGGGGGCTCAACTGCGGGGGCTTATGGAGATTTACGCCTCTTGCAGGTGGGTGGCTTTCGATTTTTTTCGACAGTAAAGGGGTTAAGTACAAATAACAGTTACGTCAATAAACACTCGCTGGGTTGCAGTTTAAAATATTTTTTTTTTAAATCGAAAACCATTGAACTGTACTTTTGGAACCTAGCTATACCACTGTTCAGTCAAACTATTTCGGTTGTCGGAGTATATCCTGCCAAAATGACGCCTACAAGACCTCTCAGACCTCCGCAAGTGCGCTCTAAACGTCTTTCTACACATGCGGCTGCGCTTTGTCTAATAAACAACCTTGGAGGCCCTAACCCTCTCACTTCCAAAAGAAGACAGAAAAAAAAACCGAAAAGAAAACAACTCGGTGAACATGTCTGACTGGATTCATCTGTCGAGCACTGCATAACAGTCGCTAGAGATGATTCAGCCAGCCACGACGACAATCGACCAGGAGAAATCAAGGGTAGTGCCAGATTAGCTTGGCGCCTTGCAGGCGCCAAGCTAATCTAGCACTACGCTTGAACTAACCAGAGCTGTATTATGGCAAAGCCGTGTTCTGTTGTTCATTAACTCAAACCTACCCGAAACGGTCGCAACTAAAATCTTAGTAAATTCAACGCCAAAGACCCCTCGCCGTCCAAGGAACATGAATGCAAAAGGGCTGTCAACAAGAGGCATAGATCCTCATGAGCCAGCCCCCGCAACTGCGGGGGCTGGCTCATGAGGATCTATGTCTCTGGTAAATTCAGCCCCAGCCATCCAAAGAACGTGCGCACAAAACTGGTGTCCACAAGAGGCATAGATCCTCATGAGGCCCCGCAACTGCGGGGCCTGATGAGGATCTATGTCTCTCGCAGATCGGGTTCACCTTTTAGTTCTCGACGGTGAAGGGGTTTACTCAGTTGGCGGCGGACCTGAACAAGCCAGTGCAACACCGACTGGGTGTTTACTGGAGAGGTCAGGTATGTTCGCGCTGCAAACAGTTCCAGACGTCGAAATTCCAAAAGTGTGCAGGTGAGAAATCAAGACAACAGCCTCCTTGATCAAGACCATAAACTTGTCCTCACGCAATTCACAGAATTCTACAGAACAGTTGTGCATACAGGAGGAAATCTGCGGGACACGCACAGTAAAATGTTTATGCCAATTCCCTTCTGATTTAAAAAAAAATGTATTTATTTGTGCCGATACAACGGTTTCTCTATGTTGTCTTGTTTCTTCTAAGACTTGTCTATCCTTCCCTTTACAATCCACATGCCTTGCCGAAACAACGTATACTCAATCTTGTCTTGTCTCTTCTAAGACTTGTCTACTATTCACTGCGACACGCAAATAAGTTTCCCACCGCACTTTGTGCGCATCGGTGGAACTGACTCTCCCACGTGCAATTGAACAGCAGAAAAAATTATTTTACGATATTAAACATTCACGTTTGTCCAGCATTATTGTGAGACATACGGTAAGACATTGTAAGAACATTTGTAAAAGAGATATTACCAACTATTAACCCTTTCTTGAATGCAGCAGTTCCCTTTAAAAGTACAATTTGAATAAGAGGCGCCAAGCTGATACGAAACTGCCCTTGGAACTGCCCATAGTCGATCCATTTCCTACAACTGATGCCGAAAAAGAAAGAAAAAACCCCCCACATAAATAGGCAGATAGTGAAGTTTCCCGTTGTGTCTGGTTATCTACGTATGGCACACTCTGTTTGTCTCCCTCGATTCCTAAGCGGTAGCAAATCGAGGAAGACAACCAGTGTATGTTTTGATTGATCACTTGAGTGTCCTCGATTATAACACACTGACAGCGGATGTCGGAAACGTCGATCGTGTTTATGAACCAGAGTTTAGACCCGCTAACGGATGGCCCTCATAGGCTATTTGTTTATCTGACAAAACAAACAGTGAGATGGTTGTTTATAGTTTCAGCGAGTGTACAACTTCGTGAGTTGTCAAACCCTTTCACCACCACCAACGGCCACAAACATTTGTAATGGAATGCGCCTCGAGCGGTCACTAGATTGGTAACTTGAGCTCTCGATCATACCGTTACAAATGTCTGTGATCCGTGTCTCTTTTTTTTTTTTAATATTTTTATTTGTTTTTTTTTTTTTACAGACAAAGCTAAAACTTACTAAATCTTGAACTGCGTCCTCAAAAATCGAAACATCGCAGACTGTAAGCATGATAACCCGGCAGCGCCGCCAAAAAAAGGATGATACATTTAAAGACGCATAGATCTTTATCAGACCCTGTATCTGCCGCAGTGGCTCCTGAGGATCTATGCGTCTTGCAGTTGAATGGTGTTTGCTGCAACTGCGCAGCAAAACAGAAAACTGAAAGCGGCAGAGTCGTGAACAATACCTACGATAGTGCACATTCCTTTGTATGCACTGATTCAATAAATTGTAACGCTATCCAGGCTGGTATTCTCTCTTTCTGTCCCTGACCAGAATAGCTCACACTTTAGCATTGTTAACGTGTTGCTAGGAGCATTCGGATCGAGATCTACAAATATGATGCCGATTAAAAAATAAAAGTCCCGTCACTGCCTGTTGCGCAGGCTGTGTTTATGAAATCATTGTTAATTCAACGTCAAAGGTCCCCAGCCGTTAAGGAACGCTGATACAAATCAGTTTCAGCACTGAAGAGGCATGGATCCTCACGAGCCCCCGCAATTGATGAGGATCTATACCTCTTGTAATTGGGTGGTGTTCAATTTTTCTCAGCAGTGAAGGGGTTGAAATGGATAAAAAGGGTTTCAGAAACCGGAAGCTGTTTAACGGAAATGTAGATGCATGAGATTCAGAGCACTGCCGGGCCTGCAAGGAAAATAAATGTGAGTGTGGCAAACATATTTTATTGTCAAGTGCTTATACAGCCGGCATGGGTCACAGCCGGTGTAAATGAGCCCGAATTGTGTGACCGAATTGTATTATATTTCCTACTGAGTGTATGAGAAACATCTGTAACAGTGTGCTGGTGCTCTCTCGGCCTAGACCATAAATGAATTCCAATATACGTATTATGCATTGTGATTTATGCATTGTTGTTGTGTTCGTGTACTGTATTTTGCTTGCTATGTGCAAATGTCGTTGTATACTTTGTTTATTGTCTGGTAGAGACTCAGTGTAAAGCGCTATTTAAATACCTGTTATAATGATAATGATGATACTACTACTACTACTACTACTTATCATATTATTATTATTATTATTATTATTATTATTATTATTATTATTATTATTATTATTATTATTATTATTCAGTTTATTATTATTCAGTATTATTATTATTTTTATAGACCACCACTCATTTAGCCATTGCAATGCGACCGTATGATCGCGAATTTCGCGTGTGAAACGACTGCACACTGACCGACATTAGCGTTAAGAACACAGAAGTATATGGGACCAAACTACTGACATAGGCACAAAGAACATAGGACTGAAACTGAAGAGACATATAACCTAATCAGAGCCCGCCCCTCCCCCCCCCCCCCTCTCCCCCCCCCCCCTCCACAAACCCCCCCCCCTACACACACACACACACACACACACACACACACACACCTCCCGCAACTCGTGGGGATTAATGTCTCTTGCATCAGTCGCCTTGCCCGGCAGTGAAGGGGTTAATATTATTTCCTTAGGAGAACTGTTCATCTGGTAATGAGAAGGCCAGCTGTTCTTCGAAAAGTAGAAAAACAATTCAAACGAAAAAGAAAAAAAAAAGTTCCTTTCGCTTTACAGTTCAAGTTCTTTCTCTCATAACTCCTTTTCCTGTTCAGATTATACTTATGACTGTGAAACTCAGTTTCAAGCAGCGTGGGCGTTGTATGTTCAACCCCAGCGCGTGTGCATGCACGCATTCTCAGACTCCGCAAAACACAAGCCCCGCTCCCAACCACCACCACCACCCCTTCCATCCAGCTCTTCATCCTGAAGGCTTTAATATTTGGGATATGATGCCGCGGGCCAGCAAGATTCATGAGCCCCCCGCAGCCATGCTGCGAGAGGGGGGGGGGGGGGCTCATGAAGATCTGTGAATATTGCAGAGAGGGCCTATTTTTGCGCTGGCAGTACGGGCAAGGTATAAGAGCAAGAAGTCTACCTGTGTTTGTAAACATTCCAGGCACTGACTGCCATCTGGGACACGGAATGCAAGAAGCGCTCCCCCACAGATCAGGGCAGAAGCCAGGGCGCTGAGTGCTGCAAACACCCTGTGAGCAAAAGGTCCTCGGGCCGACATCGGCCGCCTTGTTGGCCCGCGCACGGCCGTCGGCGCAGGTCAACAGGGCGGCCGAGGTCGGCCCGAGGACCTTTCGCATAGCTAAAATGATGCGTGGCGTTACGACACCTAGCATCGTCTGGCGCTCTGTACTTAGCGCGGAGATCTAGACATTTCAAGTATTCTGGCGTTCATTTTTCCCTAGCAAGAAAAATGACCCTGGGCCGACGCCGTCGGTCCGGCGACGGTCTCACTGTTGCCTCGCGCACTGACACTGACAATCGACATAGGCCCGAGAGCTTTTTGCTTACTGGGTCGAGAGGTTAAAATATATGGGTTGTTTTGCCGAGCCGCATGGAGCGAGATATGTAAAAGTGCATTCGACACTGACTGAACTTGAGAAAAGTCGTTCACGGTTGAACAAAATAAATAAATAAATAAATAAATTGGGGGAAAGCATAACTGTTGCGACAGTCAGTCTTACAAATGTGTTTTAATGTTTTAGAGTAGAGTTGGTTTTGTATAAACAAGTTCAAGTTGTCTCGTTTATGAACTCTTTGCAGCATGTCTGATCATTGTTATGACAAATTCATAACGGGCACTGGACAATCAGTAAAGATTCATGCAATCATAGAGTCAAAGACCGGATTCACCAATTCATTACCTTCCTTCCACCCCACCCCCTCTCTCTCTCTCTCTCTCCCCCACCCCCCACCCCACTCCCCCACCCCCCTCCTTCAATCCTTGCCTTCATTTCACGTCGTTCAGCGCTCGATGCTACGGAAAGCGACTCCGGCAAAAAGAAAAAGAATGAGAGCGACAGAAACTGAGACTAATGCAAGACTGAAGAGGCGAAAAGGAATTTTCCGTCTGGTTGGGCCCTGGAAGGCAAATGGGATCAGACAACTAAATCTCAGTCTCCGATGCATTTTGCTGCCCTTTTATTCCAAAGCCAGCACACAGGCTCACGTTACAACCATCTTCTAGGATTGAGCACGCCACCGTGGCGAGCAGTGGGCGGATCGACCTTGCCAACTCAAGGGTAGAGCTTGATCGTCTTGGCGCCTCAGGCGCCAGGATGGTCAAGCTATGCCCTTGAGTTGGCAAAGTCGATAGAGACGCCGCCTAATTAAATCAGGTTCTCCTCTCAAGCTAGCTTGGTCGATGGAGGCGCCGGATAAATAAGTTCAATGAAGCTCTACCATCGAGCTAGCATGGTCGATCCATCTCCCGCACGGATGAAAGTGAAGTAGGAAGAAAATGCAGGTCGGTAAATCGGAACTGGCGGGGTAAATAAATCAACAACAGAGAAAAACGTAATAAAATCCGGGCAGATAATTTGGAGCGATTCTCTCGTAAAAGGGTCTAGATTGCACGTCAAATTGCTGGCTTGAGGGAATTAAAAAAAAGAAGAAAAAAAGCGAGGGTAAAAACGAGAAACTTCAGTGAATAAAAGAACAGACAAACATATGTGTTGGTCTGTTCTGTGCTTGTGGATCTTACAGCCCCAAACTGTAAGGTCCAAAACCACAGACCAGCGCAGATTACAGAGTGGGCTAAAATGATCAGGACGGACAGAGATTGACAGACAGAGACGGATGTAACGAGCCACACTGTCATATTCACTTGAATAGAACTCAAACAATCTAGGAACAGACAAATTCAGAAAGAGAAACCAGTAAAATGAATGATACTGCAAAGAGAAACAGATCCTGCGACAAACCGACAAACAAGCAGCCGACAGACCGACACACCAACCAAAACGTTAAGACAAGACAACTTGACAAGGAACGGAAAATCGTGGACAAAGACAAGTTGTACACTATGCAAGCAGGAGAACAAAGTAACGCAATGAAATACGCTGACAGAAATTAAGACTGACAGGGAGCCAGGGATCACCGCAGACAAACAGATCGACAGACAGACACAATTAGAGACTGACTTACAAATTGACAAGAAACAGACAGCAGCGACAGACACGCAAACGAGCACATTATAAAATAAAAATACAGACAAGGCCGGACATACAGCTGAACCGACCGCCCAGTACGCAAGAGATCGTCGGGCCGACGATAGCCGCAGGTGGCCCGCGCACAACCGACGTCGGGCCGATAACCTTTTGCTTACTGGGCGACGGACACAACGTAGTCAAGGACACGCTTGAAACACACCAGATAAACTTGGAACAGCAAAAGAACTTGAACACACAACGTGACAAGTTGTGTGTGCTGGTCTGTGATTTTGGACCTTACAGCCTACTACCGTAAGGTCCAAAATCGCAGATCAGCACACTGCAAACGTCCAAGTACTGTACTCACGTTTCGGACTTGGAGTAGCGCCGGAACTTCTGGCCGGCCATTTCCTGCAGGGACCGCATGGCCTGCGGCTCGGCGCTGATACCCTGGGCGCGCACTTTCCTGGGCCCCGCGATCATGTTGGTCTGGGTCTGGGGCAGTATGGACTGAAACTTGTCCAGCTTGCTGATCAGCTGCTGGATCATCTCGTCCTTCTCCTCTACATGACGCTGCAGCTCCCGGATCTTGTCGTCCTTGACCCGGAGAAGCTTCTCCAGTTCCTGAAGGCTCCCCATGGTAACTGACGTCTGGTCGTCAAGGGATACTACTTAGAGGTCACGGAGAGGTTTGGTTAAAGATTGAGGGGTTCACGTTACGCCGATGTCAAGTCATCTGCTGGTGTTCTTTGGGGAGACGTGTGCTAGCTCGACCAGGCTGATCCTCCCAATAGATTCCAAGTTGTGTTATCTCAAGTTAAACCTGATTATTAATTTGTTGACGGGAACATGCAATCCGTCACTGACCCCTCTCTTATCTTTACTGCAAAGCCCGTTAAACGAAACAGACTGAGACGAATCTTGAAGCAATCACTTCACCAGCTGACTGATAACACTCTGTCAGCCAATTCTTCAAGGCAAACAAATAAAACAGGCACCCTAGCATACACACTCTTAAACACACCCACAAACTGAAGCTTGATACAGCAACTAAATCCTTTACAGCCAGAAAATCACAGATAAAGATGGCAGAAGTGAGCACACCCAAGGTCGTAGGGTCCGTGTGTACGTGGCACAAACAAAGCTCTTGAGAGGCCACGGAGTTATGTGCCGTTTTGTACTCCCAGGCGCCACGTTCCCCAGGCGGAAATCTGATGCCAGACGGGAAAGGGCGAGGCAAATCGGGAAATCCCGATATCATCCAAAAATAGATTAAATGGGAGCTGAAAATCGGGGAAAATTAGTCTCTAATTAACGATAACAATAAATAAACACAAGACCACAGGATCGATGACCGACTGGCCGTTCCAGTGCTGAAGGATCCAATTGATCACACTTTCAGAAAAATCACAGTTGATCCACTGTTTTCGCTGAGCGTGAAGAATTTATCCAGTTGTGAAATCGTGTGGCATCCTTACGTTGAGCACATCAATGGCTGCACAGTGGAGGTATCCTGCAAAACAAGAAAAAGAGCATACGCACATATATATTTAACATAATAAACCCATTTAATTCCATGACAGTATTTCCTAATTTTGGAGGTGTCATCTTAAGACTTAATATATTTACCAGTTGCAGGAGACAGATCGACCATGATAATTCAAGGGTAGAGCCAGATGAGCTTGGCGCCTTCATGCGCCAAACTCATCTGGCACTACCTCTAAATTATCATGGCCAATCTATCTCCTGCTGTAGGGCGTTGGGGCTAAATGGGTTGTTTGAAATACAGCAGGGTACACAAGACTACAGGGGCCAAGCTATTCTGGCACCACCCTTGAACAAACTCTGTTTCATGAACTGGTAAGTAGGCAGGTTCCAGATGACAGCTCCCATATTTGGCAAATCTAACCTTAGAGCTTAATATAATATGTTAATATTTATATTTTAAAAATATATTAAAACACAGGACCGAAAGGGTTGACTGCCAGTGCTAAAAAGCACTGTCAAGGGAGAGAAGTGTGCATGCACACTTCTCTCCTTTGACAGTGCTTTTTCATACTCACTTGGTAGTTTCTTCTATATTAAAACACAATTTACAAAACACGCGCACAACTCCGTTAGGGTAATACATACAGAAGTTGGAAGCACAAACTTCTGTGACTGAGCCTTCACTGAGTCTGTCACTTCCAAGGCCATAGACAACAGTCAAGCCTGCACATAGGGGTCACCTAAAGGGGCAGGGCAGAGGTGGCCACTGTAGACAGGTGACCGTTTCATAAAGGGTCATTAGAAAAATTTTACAAGTGTGGCGGTATACGTTTATGGTATAGCTTCTATAGACATGTCACCTTTATATATACAGGTGGCCGTTACAGCAGGTTTGATCACACATAACCTGTAATCGGCTGCTATAAGCACTTTCCACCAGTCGCGGGAGTTGGGTCGACCATGACAGTTCAAAGACCGTGAACGATTAGTCTGAATGGCTACATTTCAAAACTCGGTGCCGTATCGCCGGAAATGAACCTGTGACCATCACGTCATTTCTCTTTTGCGGTTTGCGTTCTCGCCAACTGAGAATTCCGCTGACATCAACAGGAAACTGACGTTTACACCTAAGAAAAACAACCAAAAAACGTTCATTGTAATCCAGTAAGCAGCAGTGCTCGGGTCGATGCCGGCCGTCGTTGGCCCGCGCCGTGCGCGGGCCAGCGACGGCCGGCGTCGGCCAGACGGCCTTTTTGCTTACTGGGACGTTCTTGCGATGTCTTGATGTTACCGTCCTGTACGGCCGGAAAACTTGGTTATTTATCACAGTCTTGACACATATAATTATGCACTTCGTGTTCAGCGTTTGCCGCACCGGCCATCAGTGTACGATTTAGCCTAGCATAAGCCTACGTACCAGTGGCGTTGTGACTCGACCATGATAGTTCATGGTAAGCGCATGAAAAGCTTGGCTACGAAATGGTTTGAACTGTCATGGTCACGTCAATCTATCTCGCGCAACTGGTACGTGCCTGTAAGAGGGCGCCTCCGGTACTTGCGAACTGAAAGGAAAGCAGGCCATTGGCCTGTGAGTGATGCTTTCTTTCTGCAAATCACCTCAATTCGAAAATGAAACGTTCCCCGAGGCGGTTATGTTTTATATGAAGTTGACAGTTATGACAGTCGTGTGACTTGCATCGATAATAAAAGTGTTCTATGTCAGAAAAAAAACAAACCCACAGGCATTGGATAATCGTTAAGCAATCAACTACAGAATCAATCTTCGAAACCGACTACAACAGGTATTATGCATAATCAGTCTTTGATTACCTCCACAACAGGTAGTGTAAACAAGTAATCGGTTACAGAATAGGTCTTTGATCACCTTCACAATAGATAGTGACAACCTGGTACTCGATAGATATCCCACTACCTGCCGTAGAGATGTTCAAAGACTGATTCTGTAGTCGATTCAGTAGCAGTCATCAGATGCCTTAGGGGAAAAAAAATCCTAACCCTCCCCACTGATACTGCAAACAGGCCAGCGGGTAAAACTCGTCAATGTCTTCGCTTCAGTGAATCGAAATTGAACCCTGAAAATCAAATTCCTTACACGACCAGCGTGTCTGCGGGAATAAATGCATCATACAATGCAATACGAACAAAAGAGTCATATGACAAACCAGTTTCATTTCCATAATTGTGTACTGGTCTGTGACTATAGAACTTACGACTAAAAGCCGAAAGGTCTAAAGTCACGGACCAGCACAAAGTTACTATCAACGTGTCAGCTTCTTGGCTTGCGTGCAGGAAAAGCTACCCATAACCACAACAACAACCAAACAAAACTGAAAAGAAATTCCCCAAAAAAGAAAGAAGAGTGCTTAGAAAGGACAAGTAACGCATGATCTGTTACATTTTGAGGGCAAATCCCTTTATCAATATAGAAATTAAAACAGAAATGGACCTGAATGTACGTCAGACAAGAAGTAACTGAACAGGTGATGTGAAAAACCTCTGTATGTAATGTTTTGTATTCTTGCGTTTTGCTTTTGTTACACGAAAAGGACAAGAAACTAATACTCCCCATAGTGACATACACAAACAAGATTTACCGTAAGGGAGATTGGACACTTAACACATTACTGCCGAGAAGAAGTGAACACGATCGAACTATTTTATAAGAGGTATAGATCCTCATGAGACCCCGCAGTTGCAGGGGCTCATGAGTATCTATGCCTCTTTGCTGACACCACTTTGTATCCATGTTCTTTGGACGGCTTGGGCTATTTGACGCTGAATTAACAAAGATTTCAGAAACACTGCCTGCGTTCACTGACAGTGACTGAAGTGGCACAATGGTAACTTCTTCCTTCGCAATTGGGAGATCCGCGGCCTAGATAAGGAAGACTGGGATGCCTGCATGGCACACTTCCCACAATGGGCCGTGATTCGGTCATGTCGTGACGAGAAAACATTACAACTACATACAACTTTAATCGATTGTTTTAACTTTTAGAGCACGTATTTTTTTCACACGATTTCTTCTGCTTCAACAATCTTTTAAGTCTTTTAAATCTTTTAAGTCTGTTCAGTTCCACCACACACTACACGCTTAGAGTCACCTCTTCACGGCAAGTGGACGCCGACTGTGCGTTAAAAATGATTGTAAATTCAACGACAAAAGATCACCAACCGTCAAAAGAACACGCATACTCACAGAGTGGTTACAACAAGAGACAAGACGCAAATGTGTTGCCAGCAAGAGGCATAGATCCTCATGAGCCCCCGCTTCAGGCGGGGGCTCATGAGGATCTATACCTCTTGCTGTTCAGTTTTTCTCGGCAGAAAAGCGGTCATGCCAAAACAAAGATGTATATTATGTGCGAATGCACAGCTGTATCCGCGGTTAAATGAATAAGGCTGTTTGGTTCGCAGTCCAGCATTGTCTATAATTTCTTCTGAATGCAATGCATGATTTGACCGGAAGACTGGAACATAGGGTTCTTTGTGATTTCCAGAAAATACGGTCATACTGATAAACTTTAAATATTTTCTCCTATTGTCATTGAACTTTAGCGGTATATGTTTTTACTGCATGATTCCTATGTAAAATTAAAAGTGCATCTCAAAATTACATCAGGCGTGGATCTTGGTCTGTGACTTTAGATCTTACCGCTTTCGTCCGTAAGATCTAAAATCACAGATCTCATACATTTGAAATTTTCTTATCACAGTATCGAGTAGTGTTCCAGTTGCTACCGTCATTAATTTGGTAAAAACCAGTATGCGAGATTTTCATTGTAGAACAATGAAAATGTAGAACAATGACAATGAAAATCTAACTTTTCTTAAAAAATGCGCAGCCATTTTGCAGAAAAGCGACATTTTCATTGTAGAACAATAAAAATGTAGAACAATAAAAATGTAGAACAATGAAAATGAAAATCTAACATTTTTGGAAAAATGCGCATACAGCCATTTTGCAGAAAAGCGAGATTTTCATTGTAGAACAATGAAAATATCGCTTTCCTAATAATAATAATAATAATAATAATAATAATAATAATAATAATAATAATAATAACAGCCATTTTGCAGAAAAGCGAGATTTTCATTGTAGAACCATGAAAATATCGCTTTCCTAATAATAATAATAATAATAATAATAATAAACGTCATGAACAGGAAAACAGAAAATAGAGGTTGAAAACCCTTTAAGTATGAAACACGAAACACGACGTTTCGGATCTTTGATCTTTGCTTCGAAACGTCGTGTTTCATGTTTCATACTTAAAAGGGCTTTCAACCACTATTTTCCGTTTTCCTTTCACGTAAAACCCCTTTCGGCAATAGTTTTACTTCATTTTGAACGTCCTGAACATTTGTTGAAAAACGCGCGATTTTCATGACATAACAATGAAAATGTCGCTGTCCTCAAAAACGTACACACCGGCTTTGCTAAATCAGTAACTGACGCAGAAGACTATTATCCTCCAGTGTAAAGATGCCGTTTGACTGAGTGAGAATGCAAAACGTAACGGGGTCAGCCGTTACCCAATGCGCAAAAGGCCATCGGGCCGACGTCGGCCGCCGTTGGCCCGCGCACGGCCGTGCGCGGGCCAACGGCTGCCGATGTCGGCCCGATGGCCTTTGCGCATTGGGTACATTGTATGACATAATAATGTCATTCTTTCTAACAGTACAAGTATACGAGCAAATCCTGTCTGTACTTTCCGCTCACACAAGGAACTTACCTTCCGTCTGCAAGAGACATACGGATCCACAAATGCCCCCGCCTGAAGCGGGGGTACATGAGGATCTATGCCTCTTGCTGGCAACACACTTGCATATGTGCTCCTAAAATGTAGGACGTGTGTGTGATGTAACCCCCTCGCTGCCAGTCTTTTGAAATCGTACCAGCCGTCAAAGGCGGAATATTGATGCAAAGTGGTGACAACAAGAGGCGAGGGCTCATGAGGATGGGTTATACCTCTTGTCCCTGCGTGGTGTTGTATTGTTCTCGGCGGTGAAGGGGTGAAAAGATAAGAACAGTGGTCCTGCTTGACAGACACCCACATTCATCTTCTGATGACGTGAGATGAGGTGGCATTCACTAAGGCTGTACTGCAGAGTAGCATAGTTCGCAACCGCAGTGCTACTGTAGCCGGGAAAACGTGTTTTCACAATGCGTATTCGTGTACATAGTTCAAACAGTATTTATTTCTCTTTAGTCACTATCAAGCTGGTGACTTGTTTTTACAGTGACAAGAAGAAGAAAATGAACAAATTCTGCTCCAGGACAGAAATCCGCAAATTTTGAACTGATTGCCCCTTGAAGACTGTATTACACTTCTTGAAACAGATCGAGCGTGATAGTTCAAGGGTTGTACCAGAATAGCTTGGCGCCCATTGGCGCCAAGCTATTCTGGTACAACCCTTGAACTATCACGCTCGATCCATGTCTTGCCGTGGCGTGTCGGAGTTGAATGAGTTAAAGACTGTGCATTGATAAAGTTCGTGAAGTTCTCTTTTATTGTGACTCTTTGTATGTGCGTAGTGTGTGCGTGTGTGCGTGCATGAGTGGGTGTGGCATAAAGCGCGCCGGATATACCATGAATTCTACCCGGAAAAAACTGACCTCTCCCTTTTTCCGAGGGGACAAAACTCATCATTGCAAATGTTGAATTTTGTTGCCACGGCGGATCTTCAGTCTTCAGTTTATATATGGCAGGAATGAGAGGGTTGGGTTCATTTAAAGTTCAGTTTTTCCTTAGGTTTTAAACAAAGGCGTCGCCCAAAGCCAAAAATGCACTCAATCAGATTAGCTCCAAGAGACGTAATTTTTCATTTCAATTCTGAGAATGCTCTGCTGTACTAATGCCATGGAATTCCAGGCTGGTAAGCTTGCATTGTGTCATCAGGACATCAGCTGCCCTTTTTGTGACTGCATCGCTCACTAGATCTAGAAAGAGAGGGTAGTGGGAGAGAAGGAATGACAGATCTATCATTTTAAGCCTTCCACTGAACACCTACTGCATATATATATATATATATATGTCGGCCGCCGTGAGATGGCCTTTGTCGACTGCTCGGCGCTAAACCCTAATATATAATATTAACGTATATGTTTGGTGCGCTTTAAATAGTAAATAAATAGTTGTTCCATGCCTCTCAACTCCGCAGAATGCTGTTTCTCAATAAAACCCAGTCAGCCCAGACCACGGACCACGCAGACCAACAAAGAAGGAATTAAACATGCTTCAGAAAAAGCACGCCACTAACTCTTTTCATCCCGATACACTACTGCTTGAAATAAATTTGATTATGATACTTCAAGGTTGGTGCCAGAATAGCTTGGCGCCTGAGGCGCCAAGCTATTCTGACACCACCCTTGAACTTAAATGGTTGAGCTATCTCCTTATCTGTAATGTAGCCTTCATAGGACCATAAGCATTTATTTTTAAATTCAGCCTCAGGATTTAATGAGCTAACGTAATCTCCAAGTAAAAGACACACGAACAAGAAGGGCCGCTGTGCTGCTTCTCCTCTGAGTCTGCCTTGGCATGGTCAGACACAAAGGCGGCGGCCTCAAAAAAAGGCGGGCGCAGAAAATAATTAGCATTCACGGCCTCCAGGCACGATCACCACCTTTTTTCCCCTATTGCTGCTGTCTCAGGATGGGCAAGTTGCATGAGTGAGCTTAGTCCTGCACAGGACTAAGTTCATTCATGTAACTGACCCCATGAGAAAAAAAAGGGGGGGGGGGGGGGGAGGCAGCTGTGTCTAAAAGTGCACTGGTTTCTGTGTGTCTATTTGTGAAAGAAGTACCCAAAGGAGAAAGAAACACGCTTAGAAAAGCGGGTACAACACAATATATTAATATTTCGGGTAAATACCCTTTGTCAAAATAGACAAACAAACAAACAGAGAGATTAGCCGCTACTTATCTTCATTGGCAGAAGGAATGTGGCAACTGAAGGAGGTGACGTAAAATAAAAGAAAAGGAAGAACAAAAGTGCGGAGAAAGTAAAAATGACGTCAACGAAAAATCGTAAGAGAGAGACACGAAAGGAAAGGACATTAATTGTGAAAGGACATTAACCCGAACTGTTTTTGAATAATTGTCTTAGCATGTTTCTCTCTGCTTTTGCCCGCCAAATAACTAACTCTTCCATTGCTAGCTGAATTTTCTTGCATTTCTACACGCTTCGGCACTCCACCTTTAAGGAGGTTATAGATTGGCCATTATGATAACTCACAAGGGTGGTGCCAGAACAGCTTGGCACCTTAAGGCGCCAAGCTATTCTAGCACCACCTTTAAACTCTCTTGGTCTTACTGTCCTCTGAACTGTAATATATTATGTTGATGACAGATCCCAAATTTCCGAAATTCGGGAATTCGCGGACCTAACCGCTCTATGTTGAAACCTATTCTGGCACCACCCCTGAACTATCATGGTATTTTTGTCTCTTGAGCTGTAACGTAGTCTTTAGATGACATCTCTCAATTAAGCGATCTTTGTTAAACAGGCACTAGGCAATTCTGGTACCACTCCTGAACTGTTTTAGTCTTTCTGTGTCCAAAACTGTAACTGGTGTAATCATGAGACACTGGCCTTCTCAGTTCACGACCTAAGGGCTCAGCCGGTGTGTCAACAACTGTTTCAACAAAACTGCCGATTTCACTCAGTTGCGCTTATTTCGTGTACAGTCTCCATTCTCTGCTGGCCGGCCAAGAGTTAGTTCCTCTCCGGGCTTCCGGTTTTCTGGCTGGTGCGCGTACCCTAGTGGTATCTGGTTTAGTGGTACGGTCACGATTGAGACTGCCTCCGGAAACAGGTGGCGGTCGGCGCCATGATCATAAATAGTACGACTATTTTCCACAGGACTCGGAAACCTATATGCTTTAGGTCCGTTGACAGCAGCTCCCAGCCTCCTAACGAGGCTAAGCGGCTGACAGTAGCATCTGACTCGTATTAGTTTCATCACCGTCGTCCTCAGTGGTAATTCCTAGTCGTGAGCAGACAATGGAAGACATTTCATAAATGGTAGCGCGGAACTGAATATGCGACACGCAGACCGCGTATTCATTGAGTTTGTCTTTCATCTGCAATAGGCAATGTTCCTTAGGAGAGAGAGAGAGAGAGAGAGAGAGAGAGAGAGAGAGAGAGAGAGAGAGAGAGAGAGAGAGAGAGAGAGAGAGAGAGAGAGAGAGAGAGAGAGAGATTCTCCTGCGTCCTCGAGACAAGTTGATCAAGATCGGCTTTGGCTGAGGAGGGTGTTTTTGAGAGGGTTGCTTCGTTTTCACCCCTTTCCTGCCGCTGGTCGCATATATTATTTTCTCATTCTGAGATCTGTGTTCTTTCAGCGCCCAAAAGCCACGGCCGCCCAAGGGACATGAACATGAGCTGGTTTCAGCAAGAGGCATAGATCCAAATGCAAGAGGTATAGATCCTCACGAGCCCCCGCAATCGCGGGGTTCTCTTGAGGATCTATACCTATTGCATTTGGGTGGCGCTCAATTTTCCTCGGCAAGTGAAGGGGTTAGTTTTAGCGGCGCGATTGCACAGGACAATGAAAGTGAAATACCTACAGGTAATACAGGTAATAATAGTGAAACACGAAATCCAGACCAAGATGGTGCCTGTCAAGCATGTTAAATCAAGTGCTTATACATCTCGCCTACTAAGAAAGTTAAGCAATGTATTGCATTTTTGCCTGTATGTGCATATTGGAGAAAAAGGGCTGTAACCAAAATAAATTGTGTCCTAACTGCCCTTTCTCAGCGTGTTTTTTTCTTTGTCGGGAGTTTCTGTATAATAGCGAAAACTGAACTCTGTCAGTCAGTGACGTGTGTTCGACTAACTGGTTAACCCCTGAACTGCCGGTGAAAGGCGAATGCTATCCATCTGCAAGAGACATAACCCTCATGAGCCCCCGCAGTCGCGGGGGCTCATGAGGATTTATGTCTCTTGTCTCTTGTTAGTCCTCTGTTTAATGCCTAATTTTGGTTCTATTTACGCCTCTTTTTGCAAGCTAATGTCGGACAGTGTCCAGTTATTTAATTCAGACGCGAAAATTCTTGATCATGTCACTGACAGCGAATTGGTTAATTTATTCGACCAAATGACCAACCAGATGACAGTCACTGTTTCAGTGCCGGCCAGAAGGAATGAATGTAATAATTGCCAAGTGTCTGACTGACCGATTCCGCGCTAACGGCAGAAAAAAAGAGACAAAGAACGACTGACTTACGATGTTAGCGCCTGGCTGGCTGTCTGACTTATAAACTGACTATCTCTAATCAGATCTTCTAAATCAAATTGCATCACAATAGTCACAGTACAGGGAAAATGAACGGCTCAGTTACCGGCTAAAACGTCTGCTTGACTGCTTCTCTCACATGGTAACCAGTTGCAGAGAACTGTTCCCGGCCAAGCCCGCAGCAGCTGCCAACCAACCGACTCTGCATTGTAGCGAGATTTATTTTTGGCGTGGGCCGACTAAAATATAGCTCAAAACAAAGCCGCTAGGACTATGGAAGGCAGGTTATAGTTGGCTATTGACAATTTCGTGCAATTCGACCCTGCTGCCTTGATAGCTGAATTGTGTTGCTTATTGTTTCCAAGAGAGTCTTTTTGTTTGTTGCTCTGCCACTCCCGGCTGTCTCGCCCGACATAGACTAACTCATTCTACCCTAACACCGAAATCCCAACATTTTGCCGTTGTCCTCTGAAGACTGCATTGCAGTGCAGGACACAGATCGACCATAATAGTTCAAGGGTGATGCCAGAATAGCTTGGCGCCTATGGGCGCCAAGCTATTCTGGCATCACCCTTGAACTATCATGGTCGATCCTTATTTTGCTGTGGTGTGTCTGGGGTAGAATGAGTGAAACACTTACCTTTATCTACGTTATCTATAAAGACTGAAAGACATGATTGGGAAAAACAATCGTTTGCTCACCCTGGAACAGAACACTCAGTCTGAATCCACGCTGATATAGTGCAAGAGACAGATTTTCATGAGCCCCTGCGAATATGAGAATCTATGCATCTTGCAGGTGGGAGGGGACTTGATATGGTACTCCACATTGAAGATAAGAAGTGTGACTTTGAAACCAAGCCTGTGTTTACCTTCTGTACTCTAGAACTGGTCAGTGACTCACCAGTCATGATTGTGGAAAGCCGTGGTGAACCTTATGGCAGCGGGCCTACAGGCATGGGATAATCGTTGAGGAAACGACCACATCCATAACAGTATAGTAGAAAGTTTCGTACTTCCTCTCTCACAGAGGTGGGCGGTTTTCGCAGCAATCATCCCTCGCCTGTGGTCAGGTCTAAATATGTGCTGTTTAATTATTTTAGACCCTACGACCTTTAGCGGTTGTCCAAAATCACATATCAGCACTGACACGGCATGGTAAGACTTTTAAAACGTGTCCCGGATTTTCTCGGAAGTCTTGACTGAATTATCATGATCAATCCATATCCAACGACAGGAACATAGTCGTTAGGCAACACCTCCAAAATTTGAGACTGAAATGGGACCTTGGGGCTATAAAGGTTAACCTTACCTGACAGCCAGTAGACACAACACATGTCTTTGAAACCATTGAAAATTCAGACTCAAATAAACGTAAATTAACCCTTTTAGCCCCAACGCCCTACAACGGGAGATGGATCACCATGATAATTCAAGGGTAGTGCCAGACTAGATCTGGCACTACCCTTGAATCATGGTCGATCCATCTATCGCAGTTGGTACATCGTCATTAGGTGACACGTCCAAAATTTAGGAAATGCGGTCTTAAAAGGCACACTACCGCCGTAACCCTTTGAAGACACACTTCTGCAACAGATGGTTAGGAAACGCTGCACACAGATCTAGCTATGGTTCATTTAGACACAGGACAATCCAGTTCAGCAGTCAGCACACTCGTCTTTACGTCAAGTAACCTTAGAATGACTCCTAGAAATACAACGCTATCAGTGTGAGAAACAGCTCGAAATAGATTGACACGCTAACGTCAGCGCCGCAGAATAATTAAGTTGTGATTACTGACGCGTGTGCTTTTCCTGCGTGTCCAAACTGCGACAAGGCATAACAACATGAACACAAATGGTGCTGAAATGTGTCTTCAGATGTATGCGTAATGCTACTTTAAATGGGGCTAAGCAAGAGACAGAGAACCTCACAAGCCCCCTCATCATGAGGTTCTTTGACTTGCAACTGGATGGGCGTTGGCATTTCTCGGCTGTGAAGGACTGAGACAGACGAACATTGTAACTACTAACTCAGTCGGTCAAAACGTGGAGCTGCCCGGACACAGAATTGCGTAATATATTCTGGCCAGATTACGATTCATCCTTCAAAACAATCCAGGCGGCAATGCTGCGCTAGTCGGCCAGGCGGATACGCACCAGTTGATAAAATCCCCTTGCTAAACATGCTCAGAAAAGAGCATGATCTCGCATTTCAGTCTCTGCAGTGACGGAATTGTTCAAAAGTGACTCGACAAAGTACAAAACATTACGATGTATTTTCAGTGAATTAAATAACCATCAAAACCACACAGGCGTAGCGTTAACTCATCGTGCCCTAAGGTCGAAATCTCCAGAGTTTGGGCCGAGTTGTCATATGCAGACTGTATTACAAGGCAGGATGCAGATCGACCTTGATAGTTCAAGGGTGGTGCCAGAATAGCTTGGCGCCCATAAGGCGCCAAGTTATTCTGGCACCACCCTTGAACTATCAATTATCTTGCATTGATGCGTCGGAGTGAAATGATAGCAGATACGGACTGACGAAAGCACACTCGCCAACTTGGAAAAAAACACAGCCTTTAGCTGCTTGTTGTGTATGTACTCAATATGAGCCAGTCCTGGCTACCGTACACACACACACACACACACACACACACACACACACACACACACACACACACACACACACACACACACACACACACACACACACCCTCTCCATCTAGTACTCAATAAGATGGGTTTCAAAGTGTACCTTAGTATGTCTTCAGATGTTTAAGCCATGTTCCCCTAAAATCCTTAGGAACACACCAGAGATATATATAGCCGATGGCGCAAGGGTACCCCCATTCACGCTCTTCGCGGATGCTAAAATGAGGTAGAGAAACATTTTCCCCTCTAAATAAATCAGAATTCATTTCAGAAGCCCAAATCAGGCAATATTATGTTAAGGCACACCTTCTGCGTCCTCTGCCAAAACAAAACAAAAATAAACAGAATGAAAATATGTTGAATCTGTGGCTCACAGTGAAGGTATTTGTGCAAACAGTAAACGGCCATTTCTGGGAAATCGCAAAAAGAAAAAAAACAACAACAAAAAAACACAAAAATAATATGTCAGATGCCTTCAGACATTTTCTATAGCACTGGCAGTCCATTTTCAGGCTTACATCATTAAATCAGGATGTCACAATTATTATAAACTTGACTAGGTGATTCTGTGATCACTGTGAGAGCCACAGTGGTTGATTTTGTATCCTTACCCCCAAGTTGTAAAAATACACAAAATTAATTTTAAAAAAAAACCACTAAAGTCATTCCATTTCATTTTGACCTATCTCTCTTTACCAATTACGTTTCAATAATGTGAGCATAAAGTGTAAGAAAATAATGAAAGTCGGCATCATTTACGTTACGTTCGTGGTGAATGATAGCTTTTTCCCATTTAAAATTGCCAAATTGGGAAACTTACGTTGTTTCCGATGCCTCCGAAATTTTGTATACAACTGATAAGTCTTTTTTTTAGGTTTTATTGGTTAGGATAGAGTACCACAGTTACTCCCAACCTGATTTTATGATGTTGTGATGCATTTAGGAGCCACAGTGGCTGAATCTGCTGCCCTACGCCCATTTTACCAGTACGCAAAATGATCATAAAAATTGCTTACGTCATACTCCTCTGTTTAAATATTTTTTGTTGACAGTTTTCTTAACAAAGCATGCATATTGAGCATAACAATTTGTAATCAATTCATTAATTTCAATGTGACCCATCAATTTAATTGTAACTATTTTTAACTAGCTGGTCTTTTAAGTGATATTTTACCTAGCTTAAGGCGGGTCTAGTATGGTCTCCCCTATTCTTTTCATTTATTTTCGTCTAGAAAGGTGTAAATATGAATATGCGTAATAACGTTTCATGGTTCCTAACAGCCAAAACAATGTTATCAAAATACTTAGTTTCCACATGTCCACCACGAGATCACCACTTGCACCCCCATTTTTTTGCCTTCTTCTTCTGCAACGTTCAATTCCTTGATGGCCGTCTTTAAATCTTATATTGTTCTGGCTGCCAATAAGTGAGCTGTCAAGAGCTCGGCAGCATGTTTTCAGAGTTTGGTGTACAGGTGCGTGTCTCCTGGTCAGAACTGCCAGCTGACCGCTTCTCTGTATGGACAGGTCTGGAGAATGTGCTAAGGAGACTGATTTTCTACGCCACATTCGCATAGGGCTGTTTCCGCATGACCCAGTCTCACGAGGTGAGTCCAGAGTGATCATTGCATAGATGGAAGATAGTAGCCTGGCTCTCCCTGTTCAGCTTGTTGATGTTGTCTGCCCACGGGCTGCAGCCGCCATTCTGCTGTTGCCAATCACTTTGTTGCTGTAGTGTTTTGGTTTCTTTACAGGAGGTTGTGATCTTGAGGTAGTCTGGCGCCTGCTTTGGCCAGGCTGTCAGCCTCTCCATTCCCAGCTACTCCAGAATGCACTGGAATCCACTGCAGCACTATTTTGTGGACAGGGCATCCAGTCTATCTTGAAGCTTCCTGGTGAGGAGATCAGTGGATCAAGCTGCTGCCTTACCCTAGCTAGTGCTCTGCTGCTGTGTTGAGCACCTGCAGATCTGTACGATAGTTGGCGCTGCTGCCGCCATCTGGTAAGGAGAGGGAGGTAGTAGTGCGGTCTGCACAACAGATGTACACGCCACTTCTTTTGTTCCGCACAGCGTCTTGTGCGGGCCCGCCTGTGTAGATGTGAGCCCAGCTGCTGTGAGGGTAGCGCTTGTGCATAATCTCCAGCAAGATGGCTTTGTGCAGTGCCACGACCTTTGGCAAAGAGTCATGGAACATCGTTTATGTTGTCTAGAAGGCTCTTTCGAGATGTCCAGGTATCTGAAGGGAGCTCTTCACACATCTTTGGGCTAAGTTCCAGGACGTCAGTTTTAGCCCTTTGCAGGACCTTCAGTTGGCGGTTCAGACTTAGGTGTTTCTGACGGTTCTTGGTCTGCTCCTGTAGTCTCCAGTGCTGTCGGTGTTTAGTAAGTCTCTTCATCGTGTGTGCTGTTCTGCGTTCCAGTGGCTCCAATGTCCTCCATTTCCTAAATTGGGGTGCTCCAGATGGCTCTAAGAATGTCACTGCATCATGAGAATAACCCATGTTCTGCATCTTGTCAAGCCTGGCTTCTTTGGTTTTGCAAGCAGTGTTTCATGTTGTAGATGTATCTTGGTACCGCACTACTGGTCTGACCGAGCTGGTGTTTGGTTGCGCCAGGATGCTGTAATTTGCGCCAATGTGGTCCCCACCAGTTTCTTCAACAGAGACATTTTTTATTTCGCAGCTCTAGCTTCCATGGCTTTGATGTGAGGCCTCCACGTGAATCCGGTAATTTATTTGTTGCCAGTAAAGTTGGCCTGTCTGTTTTTGGTACTGGAAGGTCTCCAGTTTCGAGGTGACCTCTTCCATCTGACTGAACGAGATGGTCTAGCTCAGTTTGAGTGGTCATCTTTCAGACCAGCTGCTGACTCTATTGGTAGTATCCTGGTTTCTGCAGGATGCTATTTCTTTATGTTCTGCTGCGCTCCACACTGCAAAGTCATCCGCATGGAGGATGTTCGAGACGAACCTTGGTACTGCTGTACTGATGTCATTAATGTAGACCAAGAACAGCCTCAGACACAACATCTCCCTGAGGTACGCCTTCCCCGAATTCGACAAGACTGCTGAATGTGCAGACAGTAGAAGCTTCAGCAGCAGCCCCTATTAAACATGCCTTAACTAAAAACAATTACAATTAAATTGATGGGCCACATTGAAATTAATGAAATGATCACAAATTGTTATGCTCAATATGCATACTTTGTTTTTAAAAAAAAAACTGGCAACAAAAATATTTAAACAGAGGAGTATGACGTAAGCAATTGTATGATCATTTTGCGTTCCTTTGCATACTGGTAAAATGGGGGTAGGGCAACAGATTTAGCCATCACAGCATCATAAAATCAGGTTGGGAGTAACTGTGGTACTCTATTCTTACCAATAAAACCTAAAATAGACCTATCAGTTGTATACAAAATTTCTGAGGGCATCGGAAACAACGTATGTTTCCCAATTCGGCAATATTAAATGGGAAAATGCTATCATTCACCATGAACGTACCGTAAAGGATGCTGACTTTCCTTATTTTCTTGCATTGTATGCTTACATTATTGAAACGTAATAGGTAAAGAGAGGTCAAAATGAAATGGAATAACTTTAGTATTTTTTTCTAATTAATTTTGTATATTTTTACAACTTGTGGGTAAGGATACAAAATCAACCACTGTGGTACTCACAGTGATCACAGAATCACCTAGTCAAGTTTATAATAATTGTGACATCCTGTTTTAATGATGTAAGCCTAAAAATGGACTGCCAGTGCTATAGAAAATGTCTGAAGGCATCTGACACTTTTTTTCTTCTTTTTTTTTTTTTTCGATTTCGCAGAAATGGCCGTTTACTGGGTACACAAATACCTTCACTGTGAGCCAGAGATTCAATATTTTTTTCGTTATGTTTTCTAAGAGGACACAGAAGGTATGCCTTAACATAATATTGCCTGATTTGGGCTTGTGAAATGAATTCTGATTTATTTAGAGGAAAATGTTTCTCAACCTCATTTTAGCATCCGCGAAGAGCGTGAATGGGGATACCCTTGCGCCATCGGCAATATCTCTGGTGTGTTCCTAATGATTTTAGGGGAACATGGCTTAAACATCTCAGGACATACTAAGGTACACTTTGAAACTCATCTTATTGAGTACGGGGGGGGGGGGGGGGTGCACGGTAGACCGGACTATACTATTAACGCAAATTAATGTGACTTGGGAGGGCACATCAAGACAACAATGCCACGACTGAGAAGGCGCGACACACGCAGCATAATATATGCAAGACACGGGATGACTCGCACCCAGTTGATAAAAGGCCATCGGTGCGCAGGCCAACTACGGCTGACGTCAGCCCAGGGAACTTTTGCCGCAAACGTGTTCACCGTAGAAAGTTGCTTTGACGCATTACCCCTGTAGTCCGCGAGGTCCCGCGAATACTGCGATTGGCTGACATGCACGATATGGTGAAGAGATACCAAAGGCTGAGTATATTTATGGGGCTGATGTCGACTAGCAACAGGCGTAGATTCTTGCAACCCCTATGTACTTATGACGTTTTCTTGACGGCCTATGTTCTTTGTCAGATATGTCGCGTTCTCTGTAAGAGTGAAAACGGCCATACTCTTGTTGTTGCGGTTGTGTTGTTGTTCCTCTCTCTCTCTCTCTCTCTCTCTCTGAGACGATTGCACCTAAAATTGCTTTATGAGGGGCGAACACGTAGCTCATTCAGCCCGACGGCCGTATTTGCCAAATTTTGGAGGCGTCATCTAATGACTATGCACCAGTTCCAGTAGATGGATCGACCATGATAATTCAAGGGCAGCGCCAGATTAGCTTGGCGCCGACAGGCGCCAAGCTAATCTGGCACTACCCTTGAATTATCATGGTCGACCCATCTCCTGCTGTAGGGCGTCAGGGCTGAATGGGTTAAAATTGGGTGAAGAGGGTACGGGTAGGGGGTGGGGGGGGGGGAGGGGTGAAGATAAACTTCAACACATATACACCCGTGTAGACAGACACACGTACCGACATACGGTAATAGGGATGGGGTGGCTGAAAGTAGTGTATAATTGTGCGTGTGTCTGAGAGAGAGGGTGTGCTTAGATGTGCATGCGCAGTAAATCCAGTGTTTTCATGGAGAACAGCACTATACAAGAACTATTTATTATTATTATTATTATTATTATTATTATTATTATTATTATTATTATTATTATTATTGCATACCAAAACGATCAACTGATGAACATCCACCTCCGCTGAGCTGGCTCAAAATACAAATTATAAATCTTGTCAGTACTTCTGACAAAAAATCCGGTTTGAACAATTTCTTACCAATGTTAGGAAGTTTGAATGTCGTAAAATGAAAGACATTTCTGCTCTTCTTAATGTCAGTAGGAGAGTTCCACATATGCACATAAAGGGCATGGCCGACAACCTCTCTCACGTGACCTCAGTTACATGGACTGTAAAAGGATGGGTGAAAAAAAGAAGTCTTTGTTAAGGCAAGACAACACGGTGAACCAGCTGCATCAGCAAATTGCAATCCAAGCCCGCCCTGGATCAGATCGCTTTAATTAACGCATTCTACGAACGCCAGGACCGACATATTCTAGAGAGAGATCGAGCGTGATAGTAAAAGGGTGGCGCCAGAATAGCTTGGCGCCTATCGGCGCCAAGCTATTCTGGCACCACCCTTGAACTATCATGCTCGAGCCATGTCTTGTTGTGGTGTGTCGGGGCCGAATGAGTTAATGGGTTAATGGTTGACGTGTGACTGCTCTCGAAACGCTTCCCCGTGGAGTGCCTGCTGTTGCCGTACGGTCAGTTCGTTTTCAGTTCACCAGCATCTCTCCCGTTGAAACGCGATATAACCTTGTCGCATTAACCCATATCATACTGAGGCTAAAAGATTCAAATTTGTACACTGCCATATAATGCACGCTACATTATAGGACTTACAGATAGGGATATAGGCCAATGGGTGGTGCCAAGCTATTCTGGCACTACCCTTTAACTATTTTAGTCAAACGTATTTCACACACTGGTGTATGATAAGGGTTAACACTTTCCACACAGGTAGGTCTACGGTGACCAACAAACAACGATTGAAGGCCGCATCCAGTTACAGAAATCGTGATGGAACATTTTCACTAGCAAAACCAAGTGGTCCAAGCGTTACTGAACACGGCTAAGCCACGCACTAATTCTTTAACCCCTTTCAGTGCCAGCTGATGCAGACTGTTTCCGCAATTTTCGTTACTTTAACACCAAAAGAAAAAAGAAATCTCTAGATGTCCCGGGAACATGGATTCAAAGTGGTGTCAGCAAAAGGCATAGATCCTCATGAGCCCCCGCAACTGCGGGGGCTCATGAGGATCTATGCCTCTTGCAGGTGGGTGGTGTGCAAATTGTCTCGACACTGAACGGGTTAACCCCTACATGTGCCGCTGGTGGTCGCAGATTGTGCTTTGAAAATCATTGTAAATTCAATGCCAGTGGTCAAGAAACATGGCTACAGGTCCTAAGCCATGAGCCCCCCCCCCCCCCACCACCCCCACCCCACCCCCACCCCCATCCCCCCTCCCTCCGAAACCGGATCGCATGCAGATCAATACGTCTTGCAGTTGGGTGGTGTTCAGCTTTTCTCGGCAGTGAAGGGGTTAAAATAAAAATTGCACGGCGGCGGAAGACAGATCATCAATTGATAGTTTCAAGGGTAGTGCCAAGCCTGCCGCTTGGCGCCTGGAAGGCAGATCCATCTCAGCCTTAAAGCACAAAGCCTTTGTTGACGACACCTCCCAGCGCTGCAAAAGTCTTTACTGTTTGAAAGTGTTCACTCACTCGAGAAGTGTCACAGACAGCAATGCGAAGGATGAAGTAACGATTCAAGACGCGGCCCATACATACGGATATCATGCATAGAAAATGAAAAAAAAAAAAGTCGTTAGCATTCGAGACGCAACACAAACGGATACGCGGCAAATGAGGTGAGCGCATTTATGCGGCATGTCTCGAACGCTCACTTCATTTGCCGCGTATCTGCGGTACGTACACTCGACAGTGTTAAACTAACCGGAGTCAGCTCAAATTTCACTGTGAAATCGTTGTAAAAGGGACTCTAAAAAGCGTCAATCTTCATACTCCTCTTCACATTTGCGGCATCTCATGATGATCTATGCCTGCTGCGGGAGTGTTTCCTTCCTTCATTAAGGACAACGACATGATTATGTACTGCCCGTAAGACTATACAATTAGGCTACGCAATGGAATGTGGACTCAGTGATCTTCGAGTCGACCGATGATTTTTGACTGTATCACCTTCGCAGAGGAAAACATAGGCATAGGGACGTACAAACTGACGCCACAGACCGACTCTTCTTCAGTAATACATTAACTCATTCGAGACGCGCCGCATGCGGATACGCGGCATATGCCGCGTATCCGCATGCGACACGTCTCGAATGGGTTGAAGCAAAGACAGTCATCATGGCTTGACTTCGTGAACGAAGATTCTATAGGGCTTGCCCACGTCGTCTGCAGGCATTTTCGTGACTACGGAGGCCAATCCGGGACAGGCAGGTTCGACCGCAGTGGCTGCAGGGGAAGGTCTGGTCAGGGTTCTGAGTTACGACAACTCTGTTTTTTTTTCTCCTGAGCCGCTTGTCCTTGAGGTTAGCTCTGCGAGAGTCCTCAAATGAGACGGCTGCCTTGTGAATGGTGGAGCGCCAGGTGTCTCGGTGTCCAGTGGCGAGCTCGCCGAACAGAGTGATCTTGGGTAGGCGATGATCCTCCATCCTGGAGACGTGCCCCGCCCAGCGAAGCTGTGTCCGCAGCAGCAAAGCCTCGATGCTCAAAGTTTCCGCCTGTTCAAGGACCTCGACGTTGGTGACATAGTCACTCCAGTGAATGCTGAGGATGGTACGCAGGCAGCGCTGGTGAAAGCGTTCGAGGAGTCGTAGTTGACTGCGGTAGAGGGCCCAGGACTCGGAACCGTACAGCAGGGTGGTGAGGACGACAGTGTACACGCTGATCTTGGTGCCTTTTTTCAGCTGTTGATTGTGCCACACCCGCTTGAATAGTCGCCCGAAAGCACAGTTCACTTTCGCCAGCCTGTTGTCCAGCTCCTTGTCCAGCTTGGCGTCTGACGTGATGATGCAGCCGAGGTAGGTAAACTGGTGTACAGACTTCAGTTCGGACTCGCCGATGGTGATGTGGGGAGGGCGATGCTCTTCCTTGGGTGCTGGCTGATGAAGGACCTCTGTCTTTTTCAGACTGACCTCAAGTCCAAAGAGCTGGGCGGCATCTGCGAAGCAGGACGTAATGCGCTGCAAGGCTCTCTCTGTGTGTGCAACGAGGGCAGCGTCATCAGCAAAGAGCAGCTCACGAATCAGTTGGTTTAGGGTTTTCGTGTGGGCCTGCAGTCGTCTGAGGTTGAACAGGCTGCCATCGAGACGATACCTGATGTACACTGCGTCGTCATCGTCGAGGTCCACTGTGGCCTGCTTCAACATCATGCTGAAGAAGATGGTGAAGAGGGTCGGTGCCAGCACGCAGCAAAGACAGTATATATATTACAATATATTGTCTTTGGTTAAACCTGTGGCACTGCTCAGTAAATCACACTAATAAAATACCTGTATGCCACCGGGGAAGACTTACAAACGCCGAGTAAACGTGTTGTCGACGGTTATGAGTACAAATATTTTCACACGCATTCCTTTAACGACATGGTGCTGTAACCACCGTACAATGGTTCGTATAACCTCTCACGTTCCTGGCGTCCTTGTCAAAGGGACCTCCTACAGGCAATACAGGTCAACTTATTCAGCCCGACGGCCGTATTTCCCTAATTTGGGAGGCGTCATATAATGACTGTGCACCAGTTGCAGGAGATGGATCGATCATGATAATTCAAGGGCAGCGCCAAATTAGCTTGGCGCCGGAATGCGCCAAACTAATCTGGCACTACCCTTGAATTATCATGGTCGACCTTTTCTCTAAAATTTTTTACTATTTATTACACTAATTCCGGAAAAAAGGGGGATAACTTATAGGGACCTGCTTCTTCACTGGAAGCCCTTTTTGTCCAGAATCAAAAGGTTTAATAGCTCGAAAAAGGTCGAGAATGGCAAATCTCATTATCAGTGTACACAAAATACCTGGACTAAGTCCGGGTATCAGAAATAAAGGTCATAAAGGCAGACCTGGCACATGAAAATGGTCCAAACTTGGCACATACGAAAAAGGTCAAAGGTCAAAGGCAAGCAACGGTCAATAAAGTTCAACTTGGCTTGAGCGAAGAGTCGGGAATGGCAAGGTGAAAGTGACCAGATGCCGAAAAGCAGGACCAGCAAAAGGGGTTCTGCATGGGGTCGAGCTGACGACGGTGTACCCTGGGCCAGATGGACGTGAATAAGGAAGAATGGACCATGTGGATATGATCAAGGGGAAATATGGACCAGGTGGAGATGAACGACGGGAAGCTATGGACCAGGAGGAGGTGAACCAAGAGGAGTTATGGACCGTTAGGAGCCGAGGGAGGAATGGACCAGGTGGAGGTGTCTACAAGGGAGGTATGGAACAGGTAGGGGTGAACCATGGTGAGGTAAGGACCAGGCTGAGCTGACCTACGGCAGAAATGGAGCAAGGGGAGGTGAACCATGCCCAGTAAGCAAAGATCATCGGACCCACGACGGCCGCAGTGGGCCCGCGCACGAATGTGCGCGGGCCCACTGCGGCCGTCGTGGGCCCGAATTACGTTTCGCTACTGGGGTGGGGAGTCATGGACAAGAGAAGCTGTTCAGAGGGAGGTATAGACCAGTGCACGAAGCTGTCGACCTTCTCCTGGACCCCGCGTCCTCTCCTGATCTTGCATCCCATTTCGACTCCTCCCTTCGAAAACTTCTAGACACCCATGCACCTATCACCACCTGCTCCATACCCAACCGACCCCCCTCCCCCTGGCTCACTGACGACATAGCTGAGGCCAAGCGCGAGCGCCGACAAGCGGAACGCCGCTGGCGCTCATCTGACCTCACCGTTCACAGACAGATCTTCTAAACAACTAGATCCAAAGTCTGCAGAATGATCATTGACTCCAAACGTAAACACCTCCAAAACAAAATCCTGGAATTCACTTCTTCAAAAACCCTCTACGCTACCATGAACACACTCCTAGGCATTTCTAAAGACTCTCCTCTCCCCAACACACACATCAAAGAAGAACTCCCGTCCACTTTTTCCACCTATTTTTCCGACAAAATCCAAACTCTGCGCAACACACTCGACACTCTGCCTTCTCCGCCTTGCCCTCCCGACACCCCCTTTTCCGGCAACCCCCTCTCGTCCTTCCGGCCCGTCTCTCAGGTCGAAGTCCTCAAGACCATAAAGTCCATGCCTCTCAAAACCTGCGAACTAGACCCTCTCCCAGCTTCTCTCTACCGGGACGGCCTTCCAAAACTTCTGCCCTTCATTACCGACATCATCAACACATCTCTAGAGAACGGCTCCGTCCCTGATATCTTCAAGTCCGCCATCGTCCGTCCTCTCCTCAAAAAACACAACCTCGACCCAAACGAACTCAAAAACTATCGCCCAGTCTCAAATCTCTCTTTCCTGCCCAAGCTTCTTGAGAAGGTCGTTCTCAACCAGCTCAACCTCCACCTCGCCGACAACAACCTCCTCAGTCCCTTCCAGTCTGCCTATCGCAAACATCACAGCACTGAAACAGCCCTTCTACATATCTTAAACGACCTGCTTCTCTCCACCGACTCGGGCAACATCTCCCTTCTTACGCTACTCGACCTCTCTGCCGCCTTCGACACTATAGACCACTCTATCCTCCTCCACCGCCTTCACCACTCCTTTGGCATTACTGACTCTGCTCACTCCTGGTTTCTCTCCTACCTCTCCGACAGACAGCAGTCCGTCACCATCGACGGCGTCTCCTCCAACCCAGTCAGGCTCTCCTGCGGAGTTCCACAGGGGTCCGTCCTGGGCCCGGTCCTTTTCACACTCTACGCCTCTCCCCTGTCCAACATCATCCAGTCTCACCACATAAACTACCACCTCTACGCTGACGACTCACAACTACTAGACAAAGACAAACTCGACAACACTCAGTCACTACTGACTCGCACGGCTGACTGCTACGAAGACGTGAAAAACTGGATGACAGCAAACAAGCTTAAACTGAATGACGACAAAACGGACGACTCGCCAGAAACTTTCCCAGCTCCCTCCCTCTCTCCACCTTCAACTCGACAGCACCCCCATCTCCCTCACTGACTCGGCCAAAAACCTCGGCGTTATCCTCGATTCCTCTCTTTCCATGACCAGCTTCGTCTCCGCCACGGCCCAGGCATGCTACTTCCACCTCCGCCGCATCAGTCAGATCAGAAAATACCTCACTACCGAAGCTGCCACCAAACTTGCTGTCTCTCTCATCCTATCTCGCATCGACTACTGCAACTCTCTCCGTTCCGGCCTCCCTCACTCCACCACTTTCACTCTCCAGCGCGTCCAGAACAATGGTGCCCGCCTCGTCCTCAGAAAAAAAAAATCCGACCACATCACTCCCCTGCTCAAACTCCTTCACTGGCTTCCCATCCCCCAACGCATCCAATACAAGATTCTGTCTCTCTGCTACAAATCCCTGAACAACTGCGCTCCTGCCTATCTCTCAAACTTACTTCACCCCTACACTCCTCCCCGCTCCCTCCGCTCCGCCTCCGACCCTCTCCGCCTCCACATCCCCCGCACCAAACTCAGCACTTTCGGCCCCCGCTCCTTCTCATTATACGGTCCATCCACCTGGAACACTCTCCCACTCTCTCTTCGTCAGAAACACTCTCTCTCCTCCTTCCAGTCCGCCCTCAAAACTCACCTCTTTCAACAGTTCTAGTACTATACCACCACACTCCCCACCCCAAGCTGACTGTCGTAATGTATTTCACTATTTGTGGTACGTGAGTCGTTGTCTAAAGCGTGCGCATGCGTGCGTGAGTTGCGAGTGCGCGCTTAGAGTTATAATTATTATAAGATAAGCGCATTATAAATACCGTAATTATTGTTATTATTTTTTTATTAGTGCAGACAAGATACTGAGTGGTATGAATTAGGTGCACATGAAAATCTTTTCCTTTCTTTTTTTTTTCTTTTTTTTTTTTTTTTAATAACTAATTTTGTTCATTTTTTCAATTTGGAGAAGGCAAACGCTACCCTGCTCTAAGAGACACTATGTCTTTTGCTAGTACTGTATTCTTTACGTCTAATTTTGTTCCATTTGCACCTGTGTTCTTCACGCGAATGTCGTTCAGCGTGCAATCCTTTCACACGCGAAATTCGCGATCACTGGCAGCGAAGAGGCTAAACCCTTCTGTCTTTGGCCTATTCTGATCTAGGAATAAATCCTACTGCTTCTTCTTTCTGTTGCAGTGTGTGTTGTTTTGTGTTGTGTTTGTGTGTGTGTCAGTGTGTGTGTGTGTGTGTCAGTGTGTGTGTGTGTGTGTCAGTGTGTGTGTGTGTGTGTCAGTGTGTGTGTGTGTTTGTGTGTGTGTCAGTGTGTGTGTGTGTGTGTGTGTGTGTGTGTGTGTGTGTGTGTGTGTGTGTGTGTGTGTGTGTGTGTGTGTGTGTGTGTGTGTGTGTGTTTAAACCTACTAGAGGTCTCCGAGTAAACGTCGTGACCTGAAACAGGGACAAAGTGAAAGATAAAGTTTCGCTTTATCACGGGCTAACCCCTGTTACTTGTGGGACATGTTTATCTGTGATAAGTCATGCAATGTTACGCATTAATCGCTGAAACATTCGACGGCTGAACGCCTGATAACTCCCTCGGTTGTAAAAACATGGCTTTGAATGATGTCAGCAAGAGGCATAGATCCTCATGAGCCCTCGCATATGCGAGGGCTCATGCGGATCTATGCCTCTTGTATGTAGATTTCGTCCGCTGTGTTCTGGCAGGGTTAAGGGTTAATGGTAGAGACATTATATTTCTCAATGCCGGCTGATTTGGTGTTTTTATGTGGTGTGTGCCACGGAGTCGGAGTAAAGACTGATTGGTAATATCAATATGAACACAGGTGCTCTGTTAATATGTTGAAAGTTAATGGTTATGACAGTATAACTGAGCGCGCATTTGGATCTCTCTCTCTCTCTCTCTCTCTCTCTCTCTCTCGTCTCTCTCTCTCTCTCTCTCTCTCTCTCTCTCTCTCTCTCTCTCTGTGTGTGTGTGTGTGTGTGTGACAGGATTGAAAAAAATGTCTCTGTACCTAATCATATATCCTTGAGAAATAAGCTTCATTTTATCCTTGAGAAATTAATAAGGTTCATTTCATTTCATTTCAGCTCTCTCTCTCTCTCTCTCTCTCTCTCTCTCTCTCTCTCTCTCTCTCTCTCTCTCTCTCTCTCTCTCTCTCTCTCTCCACACACACACACACACACCGGCACACACACACACACCAATTGTTTAATCTCGACTCGTTCATCAGTTTGTGTGCTAATCTGCGTGCGTGTGCAGCGTGTGTGTGTGTGTGTGTGTGTGTGTGTGTGTGTGTGTGTGTGTGTGTGTGTGTGTGTGCGTGCCCTCGTGCGTGCGTGCGTGGGTGCGTGCGTGTGTGCGTGTGTGTGAAAAAGATCGTACGAGAGTGACAGAGAGCAGGAGGGAGAGTGAGAGAGAGAGAGAGAGAGAGAGAGAGAGAGAGAGAGAGAGAGAGAGAGAGAGAGAGAGAGAGAGAGAGAGAGAGTGAGAGAGTGAGAGAGAGAGAGAGAGAGAGAGAGAGAGAGAGAGAGAGAGAGAGAGAGAGAGAGATTATGGTAGTTGTGCCGAAGTGAATTCCTATATATCCTTGTGGGTGCGTCTACGTTGTATCGACCATATCAGTTTTGCACACCCTAACATCGATTTTACACTAATTCACACTCAGTGCACGTTTCTAGAACTACAATATAAAACCCGAAGCAGCATTCCCTCAGTAAACCGGGAAATTGATATTTTTGCTTTGGCTGAGTCAGTCGAAATAACCCGGACATCAGTCTCTGAAATAAATGTAAAGTCAGTCATTGAGTCGGTGACACTTGCGTCAAGTGCTTTGTACCGTTCAGGATACGCGCCTTCCCCAGTGCACAACATGTCATCGGGCCAACGTCAGCCCGAGTGCCCTTTGCTCACCGGGTCAGTATGTATCCCCGTCCCTACACTCTAGAGTCGGTATACCTCCTCATTGTAAAGGGCACAGCCACAAGCGCCTAACTTGTGAGGAACACTTGACAAAAACAGCACCCAACCCGTGGACTAAAGTCCAGGTTATTCTTTATTCACAAAAGGCCGAGAAAAATCCATCCGTCTACAAGGGTAATAGATCCTCATGAGCCCCCGCAATTGCGGGGGCTCATGAAGATCTATGACCTTGCAGAGGGATGGATTTGCCCATTGCACGTCATGGCCACTTTACAGTAAGTCCCAGTAGGTAAGGAGGGGGTGGAGGACGAGACCGCCTCAATGAAGATGATTAGCAGGCTACTCGGTTCTATAGCTAGCTAGTCCGCCGCCCTGAGTAACATGTACATTACGTACAGGGCCTGTTTCCTCATGAGGATTTTTGTTGTGTACCTCTTATAGATGTGTGTCATCGTTGTTCAACTTGAGGGCTGACTGAGCCGGGTAGCTATACACAGACTTTCAGTCGGCCAACAGCCGCTGAGTCGGGTACCCGCAATACCCTACTCTCCTGGTCCTCAGGCTGAGTCCGGCTTTCGCCTTTTCACGAGCCCTAACAAATTTTAACGACTAGCGAGGCTATAATACGTATTGTGTGGTATGAATCAACGCGCGCGGTGTTATGCCGAGCCTTGTTAACACTGCCAGGGGGTGAAGGATCCTTTGCGGCTCAACTTGAAAAACTTATCGTGTCGAGTGCACAGACCAACCGCCGCCGCGATGATGAGCGGCCGAAATGAGCAGGAAGGGTCTTGTTGTGTACGACTTGCTCTGCATATGGTGAATGTTGTAACATGTATAATTATAGCTGCTTTCTGCTGTGACCGGTTAGTACTAGTAATTCGTAGTCTATTCCAGCCCAAAGTCAGTTTGTGCTGGTTTGTGATTTTGGACCTTACGGCTTTCAGCCGTAAGGTCCAAAATCACACACCAACACTGACACGAATTATCAGTAGTATAACATCTCTCTCTCTCTCTCTCTCTCTCTCTCTCTCTCTCTCTCTCTCTCTCTCTCTCTCTCTCTCTCTCTCAGTCTCTCTCTCTCTCTCTCTCTCTCTCTCTCTCTCTCTCTCTCTCTCTCTCTCTTTCTCTTTCTCTCTCTCTCTCTCCATGGCCTACTATTAATTTCATTAAATCAGTGTACTGAACTAATTTCAAACTCAAAGTCGGTACTAGACTGTCACTTCAGTTGTGACACTGAGACCCGCAGAAAAAAACTGTTAGTGTAGTTGAATAACACTGCATCCGTTAACTAAGACGGATGACTATATCAGATTCTTCATTTCCACTGCCGGGTTGTGCGTCAGCTGTACAAAAGTTGTTGCTTACACAGCCTACATACTTAACGGACAAAAACTGCAGTACTTACGCACCAGACTGATGTTGAAACGTGCAACTTCCTGTTAAGTAATCTCCAAGTGTACATGCAGTCCGCCAAACTTCAAACGGGAGGCACGGCGCGTGTACTGACGGTACGCAACTAGCAAACGAGCCTGACACCACTCATTTGATAACACAATGATGATTATTTTCCCTCGAGTTTCCCTCGGCTGACACGGAAATACAACGATGTACATATAAATCCAAAGCGAAAGTAAGCGTATCCAGCGATGAACACACACCAAAACACTTGTGCGTTATCTGAGCGAGACACCGACCATACACACAAACTCAGTGACACGCACGTTCTCTAATGATTCACTTTTTTTCCCCCAAGTCACTCGCTCCGCTTGCGTGCTCTATGCAGGTGGTATGTATACGTATCCATGCAGACACCTTTTGGCCTGGTCCACCGAACTATCCAACGTAGCGTCCACTCACTCTCCGGTCGGGCCTACCCGTTGGTCACTTCATGGTTGACTGGTCAAAGCCCGCCTCCGCTGAGAGCCTGAGTGAGAGGGCGCGAGAAGACACGAGGTGGAGTAGCGAGTGAGCGAATATAGGTTGAAAGGCTCTTCCTTGCTCCCGTGTCTCTACGGGCATCTCAGGCTAAACCTATACAAACCACAGGCATAAATCGCCGCGACTTCATAGTGCCTCCGCCTGACGCGCGGAGATGTACGTAAATCACTGATTCCACTACCGTCTGCAAGAGGCATAAATCCTCATGGGCCCCTGGTACAGCAGGGGCCCATGAGGATTTATGTCTCTTGCAGAGAACATATATTCTCTGAAAAATTACTACACATGCTCCGCGCGCTAGGAAAGTTTAACTGTAAGTGCGGACTGCGGCCGCGATACTTGCTCATTTGAAGAACCGGCGGAAAAACTGCACTGCCACGACACAGCTGAACCTAGGCTAGACCTCACGAGTCGCGGCCGCGAAATGACTACAAGCAGTGCAGTAGGTATACAGGTAACTGGCGAGCTGGGCTAGGTTGCCTGCTTGCTGCCGGTGGTGTTCTAAGGCATGAGGCCTGGAGATAACAGCGGACAGGTAGCCTTTAAAGTCCCCTACCACATCTGCAAAGGCATAGATTTTCGTGAGACCCTCACGATAATCCCGGCCTTTGCTGACCGAGACCCATGACCATCTTCGCGGACTCAAACTGAAAGCGTTATTAAGGGCTTACATAACAACTTTAAAAAAAAAATCAGTCGTATACTATAACCATTGTCAGTGCCTCCTTGTGCAAGAAGACGCCTGCTACAGTTCAGATAATAGTGCACCAACATGACTGTGCTTCGCTGAGGACCTGTGCCACTTTCAGGTTGTCAGAGTTCAGCTTGAGGGGTGTGTACCCCAAAGTTAAAGTGACCTACTCCAGATCGGGCTTTGAGTGCGATACGATTAAGACCTCTAATACGTGTGCCTACTTATATGGATTGTAAAAACAAGAGTAGAACACGTTGTCATCGGATTCTCAATATTGTCTTGCCTCAGTTGGCTGAGACTTCGGGATTCTCATGATGTTGTCTTGCCTCAACTAAAACCTTTCCGGCTACCCTTCTTTTGACAATCCATGCGAGTACGCACATACAACAGACGTTTTCTACTGTCCCTGGTGCGCGTCCGGGGAACTATGATCACCCCTGCGTGCAAATAAGAAGAAAATCGGGAAAGGTTTACATCTCATCTCATCATATTCAAACTTCAAACAGTATAAGGTACGCTGCTAGCCTTTGGTGCAGCATCAAATAAAGGGAACTTTGCGAACTTTTAACCCTTCATCGCCGGGATCAGGGTGGTATGTCGCTTTAACTTTCGTCGTTGCAGGCAACACACACACAAACTGTGGCCGGTCTGAAATGTGACTTCTGTAGAATGCAAGAGATAACCTTTTCAAGGTCTATGCGTTGAATAGGGACCTTACCACCACGGTACGCAACCTCAGGAGTACCCCGGGCAATGTGTGCCACACAGGCAATACCCCCACAAAAACACGACAATACTCCGTAATCTCGTGAAGAGCGGTGAGCATCGCCCGTCATAGAAAGATTTTAATACACATGATTAGTGACGTTACGTTTACCCTTTTACCAGGCTGTTACAGGTTTCAACAGTCATATGAGTAGATAATGTCTGTCAACATTCTTTCGTTCTTTAGTACTAGCCCTTTCGGTAGTTCACTGCAACATTGCTGACACCACCGCACAGGGGGAATACACCATAAGTGTTTTTGATGCCAAGAGTGTTACAAAGGTAACAAACAATACGTCTTTTACAGTTCATCTCTTTAACTGAGAGTTATGGGTTATTTAATTATTTCAATGAGTGAATGATGATGCCATGTGTTGCATGGGCAGACAGTGAATTTTTCCATGAGGGATTAATAAAGTATTACTGTATTGTATTGTATTGTATTGTATTGTATTGTATTGTACTGTATTGTATTGTATTGTATTGTATTGTACTGTATTGTATTGTATTGTATTGTATTGTATTGTACTGTACTGTACTGTACTGTATTGTATTGTATTGTATTGTATTGTATTGTATTGTATTGTATTGTATTGTATTGTATTGTACTGTATTGTATACCCCGGACGACTTCCAACAACGAACGAGAGCGAAGTCGCGGCGGACGACCAGCTTGTACCCGGAGGGCCCATGATGATCTATGCCTCTTGGAGATTTGGAGTGTTGTCTATGCTTCTTGAAGATGTTTGGAGTGTTGTCTATGCTTACTGGTATATTGTGATTCTTCGCAGTGACTTTGTTCTCGTTTGTTTTTGGAAGTCGTTTGTTGTAAACAATACCTCAGCAGTCAGTCGAGACGTGCCGCATTCGAGGCATGAAGCCGCGTATTTCAATGCACCACGTCTCAAATGAATATTAATCTGCTTGATATACAATGTATTGGTACATGCTTCCAAGAAAGGAAAACTCCATGGAGTGAGTACATAGAGAGATCAGTGTTTGCGCGCTATTGGTCTTTTAACCCTTATCATCCTGATACACCCATTGCTTGAAATGATTTTAACTGATAGTTCAAGGGTAGTGCCAGAATAGCTTGGCGCCTCTGGCGCCAAGCTATTCTGGCACCACCCCGGGCCTTGAACTAAAACAAATAATCTATCTCATAATCTGTAATGTAGCCTTCATAGGACAATAAGCAAATTTTACAAAATCAGCTTCAGGATGTAATGGGTTAAGTCCGGACCAAAAAGGCGGCCTTCTAGCAAGTAAAATGCAACGAAAATACCAGCAAAAGAAGAGACACGCTTAGGAAGCAAAATTATGACACAATTTATCAAATTTTCGATAAGTAGTGATAATGATGATTGTCTTCTGTCATTTTCTTTACACTTTTTCTCATTGGCCTGGCTCTATTCGACTTTTTTTCTCTGGTCGCCCGTTCTCAAGGCTAGCCCGTTCTCAAGGCAACGGGAGTCTTCTTGTCACATGTTACCAACGTAACATGTGATAATTAGACTCATTTATTACCTGTTACGACGACAGATTTACTCGCTGAGCAAAGCGTTCTCCCTCAAACAGGTCAGTCTTTGGCCAATCACATTTCTCAGTACAAACATACCTTCATCTCCATTCAGTCAAACCTCTAATAAAATGATGCCAATAAATAAACAACTTAGGGGCTACACAACAAAAAGAACTATATGTAGGTGTTCTTTCTAGGGTATACTTCACGCTGTTACAGTTGAAGACCGTCAAAATCGTTGTATTACGAGTTAGGCTTTACCAGCGGTTCTTATCGCCTCAAGGGTTCGGTCGGGGGAGGGGGTGGAGGGGGGGTGTCAATGAGGGAGGTAAGACTGAGTCTTGGGCTAAAACCGTTGTCTCTTATCTCCAACATTGTCACCCCCTCCTCCTCATCTCCCTCCCCCCCCCCCCCCCCCCGCACCTTTCCCCTCCCCCCCCCCCCTCCTCCCTCCCCCCCCCTCCCCCGACCGAACCCTCGAGGCGACAAGAACCGCTGGCAAAGACTAACTCGTAATACAACTAATATTAGTAATTGTTTTCTACTGTAAAGCGAAAGTTTAATAAATTGTGTCTTGGTCGTCTTTTCTAAGCGCGCTTCTTCTTTTGTTATATTCTCTTCTCTGAAGGTATATTATTACAGTTGATGACTGACCAATCGACCGTGATAGTTCAACCAGACTAGCTTGGCTTCTCAAGGCCGCAGCAAGCTATTTTGGCACCACCCTTGAACCATCATAGTCGATGCGCCACATGCTGTTCGCAGTGTGTCAGCGGAAAGCGTTTTCATGTGCTATGGTCTGGGAAGTGTAGGTTGTAGGTGTGTCACTTAATCTGCAGGATTCTGCGACTTATCGATTGGTTGGTGTACCAATAAGGAAATAACGCTTTAAATGCACACACACACACACACACACACACACACACACACACACACACACACACACACACACACACACACACACACACACACGCACACACACATACACACACACACACACACACACACACACACACACACACACACACACACACACACACACACACACCGCCAGACACAAAGTTTTGTACGTCATGTTTAATTGTTGAAAATACATTTACAAGAATTAATTGTCAGACAGACGGATAGACGATAAAGTATCCATCAACTGTCATGCTAGTACTTTATGTGTCTCATTTGACAAATTTTTTTCATACATGTATTGTTCCCATAAGGGGAAATTTCCCCGGGGAAGGCGCCTCAGTGCTACAAAACAGCACTTTTTTTTTTAAAAACCAAAATGTTTCATGAGAACGCATATCACATGATAAAGGATGCAGTATTCCATCACTGAAGCTACTTCAGTAACCCTAACCCACTACAAAAAGATATGGATCGACCATGATAGTTCAAGGTTGGTGCTAGAATAGCTTGGCGCCTTAAGGCGCTAAGTTATTCTAGCACCACCCTTGAACTATCATGGTCGATCTTTCTTCTTCGCTGTTATATTGTCTTTAGAGGACAAATACAAGATTTTAGTTTTTCTGCCTCAGTGTTCAATGTGTTAGTTAACTCAATCGAAACACGCCGCGTCCGGATACGCGGCATTTAGCCGCGTATCCGAATTAAGTGAGTCTCGAGTGTGTTTATTACAATTTCTTCTCCAGACTAGGAAACAGGTGAGAACATTTCATTCATTTAATCAGTTGTTATTGATGTCTCACACGATGATATCAGTTGTCTGGTCGCTTTCGGAGACAAACTGAGTTAATGAAACTGAGCGCAATGGGTTCAAGGTTTTTCTTTAGTCGACAGAATAGTATGCAGTAATACAGTATTTGAAGACAATTGATGCCAATGATAGCTACGACGACAGTACAAGCGCATCATATTGCTTCCACGTCAATGTCCGGACTTCTATGCAATAGGAGATACAGCACACACAATCCGGCCTTGACACGTTGAATATTCTTTAGTCGGAAATGCTGGAACTGCATAAAGTAACCAATGGGAGAGCTGATAAAGACGCTCTTCCAATCGAAGTTAATCTTACGTCTGAGCAGAATCTAAATGAGAGCTGATGCGCTCTGATTAAATAATGGAGCAATACAATCTGACTTTCATTTTAGTGTAGCTATATTATCATTAAATGCTGATTTTGTTTGTTTGTTTGTTCTCTCTCTCTCTCTCTCTCTCTCTCTCTCTCTCTCTCTCTCTCTCTCTCTCTCTCTCTCTCTCTCTCTCTCTCTCTCTCTCTCTCTCTCTCTCTCTCTCTTATTCGCATGCCTAAAACTTTATCCTGAATAAAAACGTTTCATCATCATCATCATCATCATCATTATCTCTCTCTCTCTCTCTCTCTCTCTCTCTATACATGACTCTATTGCGCACTTTACACGCAGAAGAACAGACCTGGAATCAGACTCTGTTGAAAGTGTGTGGGTTGAGGTGAAGACAAACAGATCGGCCCCTTTGCTTGTTGGATTTGTATACCGAAACCCGTCTGCGTCATTTGAGTGGTATGACGACTTTTTACATATGGCGGATAAGATTAACAAAAGCAGCACTGAAGTGTTATTACTTGGCGATTTTAACATTAATATGTTTGTTTCGAACCCTGCTTGGGAATCCACAATCAATATGGTTGGTCTCAAGCAGATCATCACGTCTGCAACTAGAGTTACAGAGTCGTCTGCCACTCTGATTGATCATATATACACCTCCAACAATTCAAGGGTTCTTAGTTCTTGTGCCCTTCAAGTGGCGATCAGTGACCACTACCCTGTGTGCTGCAGCTGGGCTTTGAAGTTGGACAAACAAAATCGGAAAAACCAACATACCACTATCTATTATAGATCGTTTAAAAAGTTTAATAGGGATATGTTTTTAGCCGAACTAAATGAAACCTCTTTTTTTTCGGTTTACAATCATACGAATCCTGAAGATGCGTTGGCCGATTGGTATAGATTGTTCCGTCGGGTTCTTGACAAGCATGCGCCGTTGCGTGAAAAGAGGGTGAAACATGTGCTTTTACCTCAATGGTTAAGCAATGACATTAAAGAGGCCATGGCTGTCAGAAATGAACTAAAACGCAACAAAGATTTTGGTGCTTTCCGCAAGCAGAGAAATCGTGTTAAATATATGGTATTAGAGGCACAAAAAAAACACTTTAAGCGATTGATGGACAACAAAACAGACACCTTATCTGTCTGGCGCGCCCTTAATGCGTTCACTAAATCACGACAAACAGCACCATGTACATCTATATCTGCAGACACATTTAACAACCATTTCTTGTCTGCTGCTGATTCGTTGTTAAGCAGTACGACAACTCATACACCAGCTATATCCGAAAGGCTTACAGATTTTTGTGAGGACAAACTCGCGCCAAACGTATCATTTAGTATTCCTTCGCTTACTGTATTTGACGTTGGCAAATCTATTAGCCAACTCAAAAATAAGCGCTCGCTTGGTCACGACGGGATAAATACATACTTTTTAAAACTTGCTGCCCCGTATGTGGTCGAGTCTTTGACATTTATTTATAATCTCGTTTTACAACATGGTACATTTCCAAACAGCTGGAAAGTAGCCAAAGTTATTCCTCTGCCTAAAAGTAAGAACCTCTCAGATCCTAATAAGTTTAGACCAATCTCGCTCTTGTCAGCTCTGTCAAAACCAATAGAAAAACATGTACACAGGCATCTGAGCTATTTTCTTGAAAAACATAACTTGCTTTACCCACTACAGTCAGGTTTTAGACCTCGCCACTCATGCCACACTGCTCTAGCTCACCTGACCAATACTTGGCTTACGTCCATGAACAAAGCTGAAATGACCGGTGCTGTATTTCTAGATTTCTCAAAAGCCTTTGATCTAATAAATCATGATATGTTGATACTAAAGCTATCAGTTTATCACGTAAACAAAGCATCCTTGGACTTTTTCAAATCCTACCTGCACGGAAGACGTCAGTATGTGTTTGTTAACGGAAAACGTTCCGCTGAAGGCATACTAAAGCATGGCGTGCCTCAGGGCTCAATATTAGGGCCCCTCCTATTTTCCATCTACATCAATGATATGCCATTGCATATTTCAGATCTAAACGTACGCTGTAGTCTGTTTGCTGATGATGCTACTCTCGACATGTCGTCAGCGAATATCTCCACAATCAATTCCTCACTTCAACAGGGCTTAACTGATGTTTCAAAATGGTGTCACACTAACTATATGGTACCAAATCCGTCTAAAACAGAATGCATGCTAATAACTACACGACAAAAGCAGCAGCTACATCCACCCCCTCTTAGCCTTTCTCTCAACTCTGAGCCGATTAGACAAGTTAGAGAGCAACGCTTGTTAGGCGTCATTATTGACGATCAACTCACATGGCACGCTCATGTCAGCAGCGTATGTCGAACAGTGTCCAGGAATTTATATCTTCTTTCAAAACTGCGTTATTTTACAGATACACCGACAAGGAAAATATTTTATAACGCACATATTCAATCCCATATAGATTATGCTTCTACAGTTTGGGATGGATGTAGCGATGCGTGCATTAAAAGACTTAATGCTCTTCATCGTAGAGCAGCCAAATTAATCCACCCGGATAGTAAAGAAAGTACCGACGACCGACTCAAAGCCCTCGACATGCTGCCTCTGCGTAAGTTACTTATGTACAATAAAGGCGTACTTATGTTTAAAATCTACCACTCTAAAACGCCTAGTTATCTAACAGATCTATTTAGCCCTGCTCATACGCCTTATAAAACGACGAGGAACAATCTATCCATACCAAGGCCGCGCCTCGATATATTCAAAACTAGTTTGTCTTACTCAGGAGCCAAACTATGGAATCTGTTGCCTATCGACACTACTGGGGCTCCTTCTTTGTCCACATTCAGAGCCCGCTTATTTCGGCACCTGAAAGAAAATTAAGCCCATAGTTGTGTACTTGTGTCGGCGTTTTTCCAGCGCAGTGAGTTGTATTTTCGAGTTTGCAGTTGCTGTTCAAACTAAGTTTTTAACATTCATGTTTAATCAGGCTCTTAGTGTGTGTGTGTGTGTGTGTGTGTGTGTGTGTGTGTGTGTGTGTGTGTGTGTGTGTGTGTGAGTGAGCTAACTTCTTTTTTTATGCTCACGTTTTGCCTTTCCAGTTTTATTAGTTTTAGTAACGCGCGTGAGATTGATGTGTGAGTGCGTGTGCAAGGACATGATTGAAAAAAGGTCTGTGTACCTAATCATTTATCCTTGAGAAATAAAGTTTCATTTCATTTCAAATAAAGTTTCATTTCATTTCATTTCATTTCATTTCTCTCTCTCTCTCTCTCTCTCTCTCTCTCTCTCTCTCTCTCTCTCTCTCTCTCTCTCTCTCTCTCTAACAAACCTGTGGAAGTTACAGTTTTCTCCCAAACGTTTCCCAAAACCTGTGTCTAATTGAGATGTATCAGTGTACCGAACGACAGTAAGTCATGCTGTCATGTTTTCATGTGAACACTTTCATGTAAAGAAACACTCCACGACTCTCCAGTGATACAAAAAACATCGACTAAACACCCAAAAATCACCTCAGTTTGACCGAGGAACACAGAAGCGGATGATTCTTACAAGAGGCCGCATAGATCCTCATCAGCCCCCGCAACTGCGGTGATCATGAGTATCTATGCCTCTTGCGGACGGCCCCATGAATAAAGAGGAAACGGGAGTGAACCCTGGTTATTGTTGATGGTAAATGTATGGCCGTCGCTCAACAGTGTATCTTTGCTGTATCATGCTCCAGACGATTTCGAGCAAGTGACGCAGTTTCGTGCCTTTCTCCCCCTCAATCGTATCTTTTATTTGCCTGAAAAAAACACTCAGCGACCAGCGGGAAAGCACAGCAAATGAAGTCATTGTAACAGAAAAAGTCACGTTGGCTTTTTGCAATAGGTAAGCAAGCTGACTGGCACGAGATGCAGTTTAACCCGTTCGGTGTCGAGTAAATCCGAACAACCCAACTGCAAGAGGTATGGATCATCATGAACCCCCGCAGTTGCGGGAGCTCATGAGGAATTTTGTTGTTGTTGTTGTTGTTGTTTGCTTTTTGCTGACACCTCTTTGAATCATGTTCCTGGGACAGCTAGGCATTTTGGGGTCAAGATTACAGAAAATCAATCTGCGTCAATTGGCACTGAACGTGTTAAACGGAAGAGGATTTTAACTGAGGAAAATGTATCATAGTTCAAAGCCTTTGACTTCAGCCACGGGTGGCAGATACACCTTTATCTAGTCCCATTTAAACTCTCCTTTTTCACGTTAAAGCGATCTGCTCTAAGGCAAGCTTGCAAAATTCGCCGATGCAGCGGATGGGCAATGATGTTTTGCCTCCACTAACACTTTTGTGCCCTTTTTCACAATCCATGTGAGTAAGCACACGTAACCAAGGATTTCCACTGCCCCTTCTGCCCGGGAGAAGGGCAGAACAGTCTTTCCTTCACGACATTCAAGCTTCGTAATGTAATTTTGCCATGTTGTCCAGCATTATCGTAAGAACCTTCATGAAGGTGACATTGCGATCTGTTAATAATGTAACTTTGCCATGTTGTCCAGCATTATCGTAAGAACCTTCATGAGGGTGACATTGCGATCTGTTAATAATGTAACTTTGCCATGTTGTCCAGCATTATCGTAAGAACCTTCATGAAGGTGACATTGCGATCTGTTAATAATGTAACTTTGCCATGTTGTCCAGCATTATCGTAAGAACCTTCATGAGGGTGACATTGCGATCTGTTAATAATGTAACTTTGCCATGTTGTCCAGCATTATCGTAAGAACCTTCATGAGGGTGACATTGCGATCTGTTAATAATGTAACTTTGCCATGTTGTCCAGCATTATCGTAAGAACCTTCATGAGGGTGACATTGCGATCTGTTAATACTGTAACTTTGCCATGTTGTCCAGCATTATCGTAAGAACCTTCATGAGGGTGACATTGCGATCTGTTAAACCTGTTTTGCCCTGATAAGTCTCTTTTAACCCACTCAGACCTGACGCACTACAGCAGGAGATGGGTCGACCATGATAATTCAAGGGTAGTGCCAGATTTACTTGGCGCCTGTCGGCGCCAAGCTAATCTGGCACTACCCTTGAATTATCATGGTCGATCCATCTCCTGTAACAGGTGCATAGTCGTTAGATGACGCCTCCAAAATTTGGGAAATACGTGCGTCGGGCTGAATGCGTTAAGGAGTATTAACATATATCAAAGATTGAATTTCAAACTTTAAACTTAACGCTTACAATGAGTTCCTTTTTGTTTGCATGAACGCACATTCCTGAGAAAACGAAGGAGAATAACAAACGATGCATGTCAGTCCGCACATGAAGTCACCTGAAAGCAAAAGTTCCTTGGGCCGACTTCACGACCTGAGTTGAACACGCACACACCCACGCAGTGCGCGGGCCAACCCAGGTCGTGACGTCGGCCAAAGGAACTTTTGTCTTCTAGGTCATGGGTTATACTCTTGATGATGATCTCATCCGCCAGAGGGTCTATTTCAGTAACTGATTCGAGACGTGATGCATCCGGATAGGCGGCATAAAGCCGTGTATCTGGATGCGGCACGTCTCGAATGTGTTAAAGAATCATTACGCATAAATCTGAAGACACATTTCAGCACCATTTGGTTTTGTTATGCCTTGTCGACACACCTAATGAACTTTAACAGCAGTTGGGACACGCAACAAAAGCACACGCGTAATTGCACTTATTTATGCTGCCCAGCCGTGTCACAGGCAGAGGAAATCATAGCTGAAGAACAGGCAGGCTTCAGACCAGGGCGCAGCACAACTGAGCAGATCTTCAACCTGAGAGTTCTATGTGAGAGGTACCTCCAGCACCAGCAAGACCTCTATCATGTCTTTGCGGATTTTAGGAAAGCGTTTGACAGGGTGTGGCATGCAGCCCTTTTGTCCACCATGAAGCTGTACAACATCAATGCCAACCTGATCAAAGTCATAGCAAACCTTTACAACAAGGCCACTATCGCAATCTGCTTCAACGGCAAAATAGGAAACTGGTTTAGGACTACAGTCGGAGTCAGACAAGGCTGCTTGCTCTCACCTACTCTTTTTAACATGTTCCTGGAAAGAAACATGACAGACGCTTTGAAAGATCATGAAGAAACTGTCAGTATTGGAGGCAGAACAATCATGAACTTGCGCTTTTCGGACGACATTGATGGCCTTGCAGGAACAGAGAAGGAGCTAGCTCAGCTGGTGGAAAAGCTGGACAGTACAGCCATTGCGTATGGGATGGAAATCAGTGCAGAGAAGACCAAACTGATGATCAATAACACCAGTGGCATTTGCACTGACGTCATGATTGGAAGCTTGATTGATTGTACATTGCTTAACGTCCCGACAGCAACAAGGCTTTCTCAGGACGTGCCTGCACTGCTTGTGAAAAAAAAATAAACAGAACATTGAATGTATGTTGCCAGCCGGTCCAATACATTAAATAAACCTAACACATGGGGCCTAAATAAAGCTAAGACCATTTAGCAACACACATCCAATATCAAGAGCTACAGGCAGTGCAGACAGTAGGGAGAGTTTTAAAAAGACAAATACAGGTGAATGGACAAAGGGTAGACAGAAATACATGCCCCAGAATAGAGAGAAAAACCCACCCTGTGGGGCTGACCAGGGTGACCCTGGGAACAAAAAAATACCTAACCCCACCCAAGTCCCCCAGGGCAGACCCGGGTGGGGGATGATTGGAAGCCAAAAACTGGAAACCGTTAATAAATTCAAATACTTAGGAGCCATTGTGACAGATGAGGGATCAAAACCAGAAATACTGTCCAGGATTGCGCAGACAACAACAGCACTGACAAGATTGAAGACCATATGGAAGGACAGAAACATCACACTCTGCTCCAAGATCAGACTGATGCGCTCCTTAGTCATCTCAGTGTTCTTGTGTGCCTGTGAGTCATGGACCCTCACAGCAGACCTTGAAAGGAGAATACACACCACTGAAATTAGATGTTTTCGAACCCTGCTTGGCATTTCATACAGAGATCACATCTCGAATGAGGAAGTGGGAAGCAGAATCAGGCAAGCCATCGGGCCCTATGAAGACCTATTAGCCATTGTGGAGAAAACGCAAACTGAAGTGGTATGGGCATGTCACGCGTTCAGCAGGGCTTGCTAAAACAATCCTACAAGGCACTGTGCAAGGAGGACGAAGGAGAGGAAGACAGAGGAAAAGATGGGAGGACAATATCTCAGAGTGAACAGGACTGAAGCTGGGCGACACGCTAATAATGGCAGAGAACAGAGAGGAATTGAGGGAGCTGGTTGTCAAGTCATCAGTGGTGCCCAACGGCCGGCAAGACTACGGGATATAGATAGAGATAGATAGCCGTAAGCGTATCAATCTATTTTTAGCTGTTTCTCGTACTGAAAGCGTTGTATTTATAGAATGGAGTAGAGTCATTGTCAAGTTACTTGATATCAAAACGACGTGTGCTGAATTGGATTGTCCTGTGTCTAAATGAACCATATCTTGAACTGTGTGTTGGGTTTCGTAACCATCTGTTATGGAAGTGTATCTGTGAACAGTTACGACGGTAGTGGGCCTTCAATGGGATCCGCTGGTATGCGAATGACTTTTTTTCGGCGGACGCTCCTGAGGATCTATTGGTAATGTTCGTTGGTCGCAGAAGTGGTGCCAAGCTTTTGAAGTTTCAGAGTATAGGTATGTATATCAGATCATGTCATAGTGTCGGTCGAAAGATGTTCGCTATATTGTTGCTGTGCGCGGGGAAGCATGAGTGATGGGCAACACACTTTTGCACCTGTCTTTTGGATTCGGCAACAAAAGGTTTATGAGACATGTTTATTTTCAGGTTGTTGAATAAAAGATAGAAAGTTTCTCTTTAAACCATTCAGCCCTGACGCACTACAGCAGGAGATGGGTGGACTATGATAATTCAAGGGTAGTGCCAGATTAGCTTGGCTCCTGTCGGCGCCAAGTAATCTGGCACTATTCTTGAATTATCATGGTCGATCCATATCCTGCAATAGGTGCATAGTCTTTAGATGACGCCTCCAAAATCTGGGAAATACGTGCGTCAGGCTGAATGAGTTAAATAAAAACAAAAGCCATTTTTCGGAACTTCTGTTTTTATTTTACTGTGGTTGTAAATGTGTAAAAATGCTTGCTTTCAAAGAAGAAGATCAAAGAAACTGTTGCCAAAAGTCTTCTCAAAGATTGCATAAAGTTCCAGGGGCCATCATACAAGAACAGTTCAAAGGAGGAGGTGCCGAGTTATTTTGGCATTACCCTTAACTCATTCCTCCCGACGGCCGTATTTCCCAATTTCTTTAGGCGTCACCTAATGACTATGCATCAGTTGCATGAGATGGATCGACCATGATAATTCAAGGGCAGTGCCAGATTAGCTTGGCGCCGACAGCCCTAGAATTATCATGGTCGACCCATCTCCTGCTGTAGTGCGTCAGGGATGAGTGGGTTAAACGATTAATATCGATCCACATCTAAATTAATCTTCCGAAAGTGTCTGGGTCAAACAGGTTTTGCTACGATGCCAGTGAGTTAAATGCCCCACATGTACACATACTCCTTTGATTAACACATTCGAGACGTGCTGCATTCGGATACGCGGCTTCATGCGGCCGCGTATCCGGATGCGGCACGTCTCGAATGAGTTACAGTAACTAATTATCCCAAAGCTGTATTACATGTATTGACAATGTTACAGATTTCTCCCAAAGCCAGACACGCGCCATCCATTCGCGGCACCGTGAGTCATTCTTTTAAAGAAGCAAAGCCCAGGGAAAGCCGTGTCAAGTTCCTTCACAACTGACTGTGTTGTTAGCGCTGTTGCAGGTCATGTTACATATTCAAATTGGGCAGTTGAGGCAGTGCAAGGACAGGTGATTTTAAAAATAATTTTTGCCTTATTTGAAAATTTGTAGTATGGCTGAATGTTGGAATTTGCTGGACATGTCTGGTTAGATGAGAGGAGACATGTTTGGTGCTTTGATTCATACCATCCGGAGCTTATCCAGTGGACAATTGTGGGCCTATGTTGAGTTGCCGTTGACGTAGTGATTTGAGGGGCACGCTGATTTCAGCTGTGCTTGGGTGTGGGGTTGGTAAGAAATCAGGTTCATAGCCAAGAAATGATACATTCAATGTGCTGTTTTTGTTGGCATTTTGTGTATGGCAAATGTGCAGCTGATGGGCGGTAGTGTTTTTTAGGGGATTAAAATACTAGGGGATGACTGGGACTAAGGCTAAGAGACTGGACAGTACGGAAACGGCACTGTGTTCCGTGGCCTGTATGTAGCATTTTGGACCAGGTGTCTTAAAGTAGACTTGGTATTTAAATGAAACGAAATAAAACGCGTGAAAAAGTGTTCCTCTCTATATGTCTGTCTTGGCCTGTGCTTTTGTAAACCGTAAAGTGCAAAATCACAGACCCGCCGGGCCATTGTGCGTTCTTGCTTTACGCAGCGAGTTGTCACAACCCACATCATACTGAGGCTAAAAGTTTCAAATTTGTACACTGAAATATAATAGCTACATTATAGTACTTACAGATGAGGATATAGACCAATGGCTTTAGTTCAAGGGTGGTGCCAGAATCGGGGAATCACCCTGTTGTCCATTGCTGGGAAAATTCTTGCAAGGCTGCTCCTGAATCGGCTGGTACCTGCCATCGCTGAAGACCACCTCCCAGAGGGCCAGTGTGGCTTCAGAGCAAACAGGAGCACCACCGATATGGTCTTTGTGCTGAGACAGCTTCACAAGAAGTGCCGCGAGCAGAACAAAGGGCTGTACGTAACGTTTGTCGACCTAACAAAAGCGTTTGACACTGTGAGCAGGCAAGGCATGTGGCAGATCCTGGAGCGACTTGGCTGTCCTCCAAAGTTCCTCAGCATGATTGTCCAGCTACACGAGGACCAGCAAGGCCAGGTCAGACTCAACAATGACCTCTCAGAACCATTCCCTATTCTCAACGGCGTAAAGCAGGGCTGCGTGCTGGCACCGACCCTCTTCACCATCTTTTTTAGCATGATGTTGAAGCAGGCCACAGTGGACCTTGATGATGACGATGCAGTGTACATCAGGTATCGTCTCGATGGCAGCCTGTTCAACCTCAGACGACTGCAGGCCCACACGAAAACCCTAGACCAACTGATTCGTGAGCTGCTTTTTGCTGATGACGCTGCCCTCGTTGCACACACAGAGAGAGCCCTGCAGCGCATCACGTCCTGCTTCGCAGACGCTGCCCAGCTCTTTCGACTCGAGGTCAGTCTGAAAAAGACAGAGGTCCTCCATCAGCCGGCACCCAAGACAGTGTATCGCCCTCCTCACATCACCATTGGCGAGTCTGAACTAAAATCAGTGCACCAGTTTACTTACCTTGGCTGCATTATCACGTCGGACGCCAAGCTGGACAAGGAGCTTGACAGCAGGCTGGCAAAAGCGAACAGCGCTTTCGGGCGACCTTTCGAGCGGGTGTGGCACAATCAACAGCTGAAAACAGGCACCAAGATCAGCGTGTACAGAGCTGTCGTCCTCACCACCCTGCTGTATGCTTCCTAGTCCTGGGCCCTCTACCGCAGCCAACTACGACTCCTCGAACGCTTCCACCAGCGCTGCCTGCGCATCATCCTGAGCATTCACTGGAGTGACTATGTCACCAACGTCGAGGTCCTTGAACAGGCTGAAACTGTGAGCATCGAGGCTTTGCTGCTGCGGACACAGCTCCGCTGGGCGGGGCATGTCTCCAGGATGGAGGATCATCGCCTACCAAAGATCACCCTGTTCGGGGAGCTTGCTACTGGACACCGTGACAGAGGGGCACCAAAGAAGAGACTGTCTCAAGAAGTCACTTAGTGCCTGCCAAATCGACCACCACAAGTGGTCTTCGCTTGCTGTGGACCGTGACACCTGGCGCTCCACCATTTACAAGGCAGCTGTCTCCTTTGAGGACTCTCGCAGAGCTAGCCTTAAGGACAAGCGGCTCAGGAGAAAAAACAGAGATGCCGCAACTCAGAACCCTGGCCATACCTCCCCCTGCAGCCACTGCGGTCGAACCTGCCTGTCCCGGATTGGCCTCCGCAGCCACGAACAAGCCTGCAGACGTCGTGGGCAACTCCTATAAAATCTTCGTTCTCGAAGTCAAGCCAAGAGAGAGGTGCCAGAATAGCTTGGCGCCTAGAGGCGCCAAGCTATTCTGGCACTACCCTTAAACTATTTTAGTCAAATTTATTTCAGACACTGGTGTATTCCGAATGATAAGGCTTAAGGTTGAATTGCTTTTTATCAGACATTGTGCGTTCTTGCTTTACGCAGCGAGTTGTCACAAGAAGCCGGAGTAACACACTGAACATGAAGCTGGACCGAGTTGTCCTCTTAACCCATATCATACTGAGGCTAAAAGCTTCAAATTTGTACACTGCCATATGCACGCTACATTATAGTACTTACGGATAAGGATAATTATAGACCAATGGCTTTAGTTCAAGGGTGGTGCTAGAATAGCTTGGCGCCTAGAGGCGCCAATTGCCAAGCTATTCTGGCACTACCCTTGAACTATTCTAGTCAAACTTATTTCACACACTGGTGTATAAGGGTTAAGGTTGAATTGCTTCTTATCAGACAGCTCGACCGTGATGGTTCAAGGCGCCAAGCTATTCCTGCACCACCCTTTAACTATCATTGTCGATCCATACACTGTCAGCTGTAGCGTGTCAGGGCTGAATGAAAATGAAAAACCAAATCATGGCAGAAGGAGTTGGCGGGATCAGCAAAGATAGTATAGTTTCAAGCAATAAGTACACAATTTTTTAAAATTTATTTTTGTTTCTGTCCCGGCCTGCTGCTGATGAGAGAGGTTCTAGCTGTTGTGGCGAAGATCACGGTAGCAAGCCACTTCCTGAGTGAAGAGGGGAGTGTAAAAACAATGGGAAGAGCTTTAAGTATCTAGACAAACACGCACGCGCACGACTTATTACTCAGTAATGCGCACACTTACACTGACACGTCGGATTGGGGGAAAATGGAGACTCGGCAGATGCATATTACCCCTTCAGTGTCGAGAAATTGTGAACACCACCCAGCTGCAAGAGGCATAGATCGACATGAGCCCCCGCAGTCGCGGGGGCTCATGACGATCTATGTCTCTTGTTGAAACCATGTTTCATCCATGTTTCTCTGACGGCTTGGTGTCTGTGCCGTTGAAAGTTACAGAGATTTTTAAACAAAAATACAATCTGCGTTCCTCGGGCGAGAAATAGTTGAATCCAAATTAGCATCAACAGTACATGAAAATAAGACTGCTGGTGGATAATCTAGAAGTGGGGGAAACCCCGCTGAGGCATCACAAGCAAGGCAACATGATTCAGAGAGAGAAATGACGTAGGAAATGAAAATGCTGAGTGTTCAGTAGTGATAAGAACAAAATTACTAAATCAGTGTTCAACAAACAAACAAGCAAACAAACAAAAGGAACGTTTCCTATTTCAGGCCAGGACTACGTATTAGTCTGAACAGTTTTAGTGCAACTGGTTCATTTTTTATTCAGTCACCAAAACGACTGCCTGTCATTGGCCATTGCCATGATCCAAGATGTCACCTGACGATTCACACTGAGCTACAGACGATCAGAAAGTCTACCTTCCCGCCACACTAACAGCCAGGGAAGATACTCTTTTTTGTACAGGGGAATCACTCAGATAATGTGAATTTGATCAGTACAGTTACCTCTGCCATTTTTCTGACAAATGCTAAGCTACTATCTGCTTTTCTGACGGTTGTTTTTGTAGCCTAATCCGGGTGGAGACTGCTGTTTGTCGGATAAACGATAACAGCGCAGTGGGACACAGAGATCCATCCAGGATGTATGCAGTTCACAAAATTGCAGCCAAGCCCTAACGCCGCAAGTTATCATCAACACAGACGATGATAAATACCCTGTACCTGTAAATAATTGTCCACTTCAAAAGGTCCGCAAGTACAACACAATTTATTGAGAGTACTTGTATTTCCGAAGCGCGTTTCTTTCTTTATTGGATATTTCTTTGCTGAACTATACTGACGAGCAAAAGAGATACGACATAACGTGTTTCTGACGATTCCAAAAATGTCGCATGTATCTTTTCCCCGCTGCCCATTATTTTGCGATACACTACGGGTATCGCCTCGTTCGACCGTGACACTGCACTATTTCCTCATTCAACCATGACACCCTACGGAGTGAGATTGATCAAACATGACAGTTCAAAGACAGTGCAAGATTAAATTGACACCTGAACAACGAACGAGAGCGAAGTCACGGCGTATAGCGAGCATGCACGATACGCATAGACAACACTACGTTAACCACGGCGTATAGCCAGCATGCACGATACGCATAGACAACACTACGTTAACCACGGCGTATAGCCAGCATGCACGATACGCATAGCGGACAACACTACGTTAACCACGGCGTATAGCCAGCATGCACCATACGCATAGCGGACAACACTACGTTAACCACGGCGTATAGCCAGCATGCACGATACGCATAGCGGACAACACTACGTTAACCACGGCGTATAGCCAGCATGCACGATACGCATAGCGGACAACACTACGTTAACCACGGCGTATAGCCAGCATGCACCATACGCATAGCGGACAACACTACGTTAACCACGGCGTATAGCCAGCATGCACGATACGCATAGACAACACTACGTTAACCACGGCGTATAGCCAGCATGCACGATACGCATAGACAACACTACGTTAACCACGGCGTATAGCCAGCATGCACCATACGCATAGCGGACAACACTACGTTAACCACGGCGTATAGCCAGCATGCACGATACGCATAGACAACACTACGTTAACCACGGCGTATAGCCAGCATGCACGATACGCATAGACAACACTACGTTAACCACGGCGTATAGCCAGCATGCACCATATGCATAGCGGACAACACTACGTTAACCACGGCGTATAGCCAGCATGCACGATACGCATAGACAACACTACATTAACCACGGCGTATAGCCAGCATGCACGATACGCATAGACAACACTACGTTAACCACGGCGTATAGCCAGCATGCACCATACGCATAGCGGACAACACTACGTTAACCACGGCGTATAGCGAGCATGCACCATACGCATAGCGGACAACACTACGTTAACCACGGCGTATAGCCAGCATGCACCATACGCATAGCGGACAACACTACGTTAACCACGGCGTATAGCCAGCATGCACCATACGCATAGCGGACAACACTACGTTAACCACGGCGTATAGCCAGCATGCACCATACGCATAGCGGACAACACTACGTTAACCACGGCGTATAGCGAGCATGCACCATACGCATAGCGGACAACACTACGTTAAAGATGGCTGTCTGCCGTGACTTCTCTCTCGTTCGTCGTTGGGAGTCGTTTGGCATAAACCTGACCTCTCTACTGTCTGTCGTCAACTGAATATTTGTTACGCCATCATAAAAGCGTTTATTTCGTTTGCTTCTCTTCCACCGTTCGTCTTTTTATTGTCATACTTTTCCTGCCACTCTTTTGCACATTGTCCTGACTGCTCAGCATGGCGATGGATACTTTTGAGGCACCCCGTTGAGGCGCCATATCACTGGCAAGACAACGTGATCAGACAGAGATGACGTAGGAAATGAAAATGCTGAGTGCTCCGTCGTGACTGATATCAACACAATTACTAAATGGGTTTTGTAACGTTGCCGATTCCAATGACAACTGATAAATCATCTCAGTGGCAGTGCAGGATTGAATTTTAACTCATTCAAGGCTCCCTCATCAATAGCTGCGAAAGTGTCGTATAGCGTTGCCTGCGGCAATGTTATACGACACTTTATCAGCTATTGATGCGTGGTGCCTTGAATGAGTTAATGCTAGTGTTAACGCCAGACGCTTTCATCATGGACGTATATTAAATTAGGGGGTTAATCTAGAGATTGCAACCCTACTGCAGAATGTAGGACAGTAGGGGAATCTTGTGACACCCCACCCGTGCACTACCAGGATTTAGCAGCACCTAGCCCACCCGTCAGGTGTATATATAAACTAGTATATATAGCTGACATAATGTGGTTATCAGGGTGTGTTCCCATTCTATCACCCTCATACCCGCTTTCGGTTTATCGGGTGGCTCGTTCAATAGGGTGGATAGCACAACACTGGACAGAACTTCTACCACGTGCAAGAAACTTAGATCTTCACGAGCTTGTACAGTCCTCGTGAGGTCACGAGGCTGTATGTCTTTTGCGTGAAGTGGTCAATCATATATACATGAATCCATTATTAGTTTCCATTCTGCTTCTTTGTCCGTAAAAACAAATACTTTTATCGGATTTTAACCCCTTCCTCGTCACTGATCGCAAATTGTATTTATGAAATCGCTGTGAGTCCATCTAGCCCCGAAGCCCTACAGCAGGAGATGAACTGAAGATAATAATTCAAGGGTAGTGCCGGATTAGCTTGGCGCCTGAAATCGCTGTTAATCAATCTAGCCCCGGAGCCCTACAGCAGGAGATGGATTGACCATGAAGGTGCCATCTAATCCGGCACTCCCCTTGAATTATCATGGTTGATCCACCTCCTGCAACTGGTACACAGTGGTTAGATAACACCACAAAAGGGGGGTAAATGCGGAGCCGGACATCTGCGGGGGCTCATGAGGATTTATGCCTCTTGCATTTTGGGTTCTGCCTGTTGTAAACTTTTCAACCATTTCCATGGATGTGGCGCATGCTAGTGGAATTATGTTCTGTCCGCATATCGACGTCACTTCCACCTTGATGAAGAGGGAGACTACTAGTCACAGTTATGTGTAGATCTGTGCGTCTCAAGCTAAAGAGGCTTATCGGGGATAGTGGTGGACCTTTCAGACGGCGTGCCACCCGAGTGTGATACGGGTATGCATGAGAGGAATGCGGGACACTGAGTGTGTGAGTGTGGGCTTCAATTGACAGTTGATATGACTGATTGCTGGGGACAACGGCCGCCACAGATTTGCAACTTCCTTCTGATTACTCGACCACAACTGTGAAAACTAACACTGAGGTTACACGCACAGCTATTTTTGAATTTACTTGCTGTAGTTTGTCCTTTTCTTCTTTTTTCATTACCAGCTTTGCTTCTTTTTTTTTCCCCCCTCCTTTAAAATAGGAAATCAGTACTTAAAAGGCACAGTTGCCGGCATAAAGAAGGTTTATTCCTCTTTTTTTCCACATCATCTTCCCTTTTTTCCCCCCTTTAGATGGATAGAGAGAGAGAGGAGAGAGAGAGAGAGAGAGAGAGAGAGAGAGAGAGAGAGAGAGAGAGAGAGAGAGAGAGGTAGGTCTTCATTACTACCAGCTACGTATACAGTAAACTTTGGATATTATATTAAAGCGTATGGGGACCAACATTTGTTTGTTTTTATATGTGAATTTTGTTATAGGCGGGGTGAGTTACATTCGCTTATGACAATGTCGAGTATGACAAAAGTCAGATAATATCAGGTTATATTATAACAACAATCTTTTAAAAAGGTTAAACGTTTAGGGCTTAACGTCTTTTGTCCACCGCGAAGGTGATTACAAAGACGGGACACCGAAAAGAGGTGTGCACAAATTTTGACCCCAGCGGGGTTCGAACCGGCTCACGACCTTTCGGACCAGAGTGGAAAACCAGTCTACCAACTGAGCTACGCAGCTCCCCAGCTCTCTTTTAGAGGTCCCGATAGCAATCTTTCTTTGTGAATTAGCAAACGTCAGATAAACCAAGAAGAAAAACTGGGTCGCCCGGTGATGTGTTATATCCGGATTTTACAGTGTGTACATGAGAAAATTGCAGTAGGGACATCTGACAAAGTGTTCTTTATGAGAATTTTGTTGACAATCCCACCTCGTTGCAGCTGACGTGACTCTATTACTCCTGTGTTGATCGTTGAACTCACTCGTCGAAACGCGTGCCGGTATCGATAGTTCAAGGGTAGTGCCAGAATAGCTTGGCGCCTTACAGGCGCCAAGCTATTCTGGCACTACCCTTGAACTATCATGGCGCGCCAAGCTAATCTGGCACTACCCTTGAACTATCATGGCTGATCCATCTCTCACAACTGGTATATAATTTATTGATGCCTTCCTAAGTAAAGTACACCTAAACAAATGTGAAAGTGGCAAACGAAATATTTTTGTAAAGTTGATGTTAGAGGTGAATGCACGGAGTTGACTCATTCTAGCCGTGCCGCATCCGGATACGCGGCATAAGCCGCCGTATCCGAATGCAGCGCATCTCGAATGTGTTAATGAGCAGAGAGAAGGCAGCTTGATTGGAATGAAGGTGTTGCCCACAATGACTGAAAATCTGCTGCACAGAGATACAAAGGCCTCGTGTGTCTATAATACATGTCCACCTCGACAACACAGATAAAGCACGCCTGTCGTGCCTCGTATCTGCCTGGCGCATCTCAACATGGTTATGCTTACAAAAACAAAGCACGCACACATACACACGCACACACACACACGCACGCGCGCGCTCAGTCAAGCTCGCACGCGCAAGCACCCACGCATACACAAGCGCGCACACACATTAATTTTACACACGCTCGCATACACATACGCACGCACAGAGACACACGCACGCACGTACGCACACACACACTCACACACACGCGCAGACACACACGCACACACACACACACACACACACACACACACACACACACACACACACACACACGCGCGCACACGCACACACACACACACACCCACACACACATTTTTATTACCACTACATTATAACCTCTTCGACCATGACTCACCAGTTGACACAGCACCATCAATAGTCTACAGCACCCATACTATGACCATCACTTCTCAGTGCGCAAAGGCCATCGGGCGGATGTCGGCCGTAATTTTACGGCTGTTTGGACACACTGATTGTCATCGCTTTCAAATGAAAATATTGCTCCTGCTGGATGAGTAGGACAGGGTGGATCGAGACAGACCCGGCACTGTGTGGCTAACTGTGCGCGGGCCAACTGCGGCCGACATCGGCCCGAGGACCTTTTGCTCGGTGTGCGTCCACTTACACGAACCCACCTTCTTCTGTTCAAAGTCTTGACCCAGCTCTTTCAATATCTACACGTTCGTGTGGTAACTTCAAAGTAGTTCCTACCGTCTGAAAGGAGCACATATTTGTGTAATAGATTGGTTCTTTCCTGTCTCTTCTGTACAAAGCCTCTCCCCATCAAAAACGCCATGAGTATTTTTTCCATAGGATGGACATAGACGATGTACAAATGAACATCATCATCATCATCATCATCATCATCATCATCATCATGCTATCAATTGATGGGGGCCTGCCCATACCGATCTCTGCTTCTTGCTTGCAAGCTTCATAACAATTCGGTTGTCTTTGTTTACTGTAGAGTTATAGGGGCATTTTCACCCACCAAAAACACTGAGACTTAACTTTGGAACTGTCTTCTTGTGGTCCATGATTGATGTAATTGGTATCTGCTGTGATCTGACCACCGTGAGATGACCTTAGTTGCTCGCTCGGCTTTACACTGAACCCCGAATAACTAACTAACTAAATGCTGTGATGCGAAAGTTCCCCATTATGCCCCTCATTGTTAACCCCTTTAGCCCCGAGTCCCTACAGCAGAAGATGGATTGACCATGATAATTCAAGGGTAGTGCTAGATTAGCTTGGCGCCTTCAGGCGCCAAGCTAATCTGGCACTACCCTTGAATTATCATGGTCAATCCATCTCCTGCAACTGGTACATAGACATTAGGCAGCACCTCCAAAACTTGAGGAATGGGACCTTGGGGCTAAAAGCCCTGACGCAAATGATAATTCAAGGGTAGTGCTAGATTAGCTTGGCGCCTTAAAGGCGCCAAGCTAATCTGGCACTACCCTTGAATTATCATGGTCAATCCATCTCCTGCAACTGGTACATAGACATTAGGCAGCACCTCCAAAACTTGAGCAGGGCTAAAAGCCCTGACGCACTACAGCAAGCGATGGATCGACCATGATAATTCAAGGGTAGTGCCAGATTAGCTTGGCGCTTGTCGGCGCCAAGCTAATCTGGCACTACCCTTGAATTATCATGGTCGATTCATCTCCTGCAACTGTGCATAGTCGTTAGATGACGCCTCCAAAATTTAGGAAATACGGCCCTGGTGCTGGATGAGTTGACATTAACTCACTCGAGACGTGCCGTGTCCGGTTACGCCACATCAAGCCGAGTGTTTGAATATTTGCATGTTTCGAATGAGTGTCTACGACCCTCACACTCGAACGCCATCCGTCATCTAGGGGCATAGGGTGTTACGAGTTTACTACCCCCCCCCCCCCCTCCATCCCCACCATAACTCCCTTTCCTTTTCTATCCCCAGCACCCAACCAATGCACCACATATATAGGTTTATCACGATCCACTGTACATAACCACCTTTGCAAATACTAGCTGACCTATATCTGCCTTCCTCAGAAAAGAAAAAAAAAACCAGGAAGGCCATCAAGCGTTCAGTTCAGTAATTTAACCTCTTCACTTTTCGTATTGTAAATAAATTAGTATTATAACAGCAAATTCCGCACCGAATAGTCAATCCAAGGAACACGGATATAAATTGGGCCAGCAAGAGGCAAAGAACTTCATGAACCCCTCGCTCCTGCGGGAGGCTCATGAAGTTCTTTGCCTCATGCAGCTGGTTGGCGTTCGCATTTTTCCCGGCAAAGAAAGGGTTCGCCTCTAACCTCCAATCCTCACAAGTTTGACCCGCAGGCAAAACTTAAGTGACGACGTTTAAATGAACATCAGTTTGGGGGGGGGGGGGGGGGGGGATGAACACAACTGCATACGCTTCCCTCTGGATTCAATGGAGCGTGAAAATGTTGTCGTCTTCTCAAGTGGAGGGTATGATGTAAGGAAGAAGTGTCTTGGTGGTAGTGGTGGTGGTGGAGGGAGGGGGGACACATTAATTTCTACCTGTTTCTTCCACTCCTGACGTTTTCCTGGGCGAGACGGATCGACCATGAAACGTAGAAATGTAGAATCACACAAATATTAGGACGCTAGCGTTTGGTTTTACTTAGTGAGGGTTGCACCTGCACTTCGCTACGACTTCAGGTTTTGCAAGGAACATCATAGTGCGGAGAAGGCATTACCTTAACCCGCACTGAAACCAAACGCTAGCGTTTTGCTTGTTTGTTGGTTTTTTTTTTTTTTTTTTTTTTTTTTTTTTTTGTCGTTCCTGACACACTTCGAGGGTTGTGTGTGCGTGTGTGGGTGTGTGTTTGTGGGGGAGGGGGGGGGGGGGCGGGGGGGGGGAGATAGGTAACGGGTAAGAGGGAGGAGGTTTCAGGACGAAACGAGTTACCTCATCAGTAGTGGAATGTGCCTGATCTGAGTCGTTTGGCGCCTACACGGAAGGGCGCCAAGAGCTAGATAGGCACTACATTTCAGCTGTCATCGACCCATCTCCGGTGAATCATTTCACTTGACTTGAGCGGACGTTTGTACACGGCGCGGGAAATTTTTCTCAGATTATTTTATATTGTACGGGTTCCCGCGGGCAACTCGCAGGTCATCTCTGTCACAGACATTACGCTGTGTTGGTCTGTGATTTTGGACCGTAAGGCTGAAGCCGTAAGGTCCAAAATCACAGACCAGCACAGACGGCCGAAGGTTTTAACCCATTCAGCACCAGTGGACTCAGCTGACCGTGTAATCATTGTAAAGTCAACGTCAGAGAGCGCCAGGCCGACTAAAGACTGAACATGCCAGGGTGATACACAGTAGGGTCAGCAAGAGGCATAGATCCTCATGAGCCCCCGCAACTGCGGGGGCTCATAAGGATCTATACCTCTTGCAGCTGGGTGCTGGTTCGGATTTTCTCGGCACGGCAGGTTGGTTGGTTAGTTCGGGTTTAACATCCACAGCACCGAGGTGATCATGGACGGCCCTGACGGGCGGGTAATGGGGGACAGGGAAATCTATTGCCTATGGAGTACGACCTGAACACTGATCAACTCAGGCGCAGGTGTGTCAACTCAGGTGTGTCGCCAAGGCATAGGCAAACACAAATGGTGCTGAAATGTGTCTCCCGATTTATGCGTAATGGTACTTTAAATACTAACACACTACGGCAGGGAACTGGTCAACCATAATAATTCGAAACTTGTGTCAAAATAGCCGCTTTGGGACAACCCTTGAAGGATTGTTGGGCTGAACATAGTCGACCCGTCTCCTGAACTGGAATGTAGTTTTTTCAGAAGACGGATCGACTATATTCAGCCCAACAATCCTTCAAGGGTTGTCCCGAAGCGGCTATTTTGACACAAGCTTCGAATTATTATGGTTGACCAGTTCCCTGCCGTAGTGTGTTAGTATTTAAAGTACCATTACGCATAAATCGGGAGACACATTTCAGCACCATTTGTGTTTGCCTATGCCTTGTCGACATGTATGTTGGAAATTTCGACCGGCCCTACTAGGCAAGGATTAAATTGTTCAGCCCAACAATCCTTAGCTTTTGGATTTCAGACACTGCTAAAACGTTATTTACCAGTGATCGCTGATGCTCATATATTGCGTGCGTCACTCGAGTTCCTGTTTGCTATCCGAGAGTGCTATTTTTAAACTGAGGTAAAAATAATCTTATGAACTGGTTTGTTTTGGGGTTTTTTAATGGACCCCCCCCCCCCCCCTCCTCTCCCCGTTCAATTAACTCATTCAGCCCGACGGCGTATCTCCCAAATTTTGGAGGCGTCATCTAACGACTATGCACCAGTTGCAGGTGATGGATCGACCATGATAATTCAAGGGTAGTGCCAGATTAGCTTGGCGCCGACAGACGCCAAGCTAATCTGGCACTACCCATTAATTATCATGGTCGACCCATCTCCTGCTGTAGTGCGGCATGGCTAAATGAGTTAAGGATATCTTATATGCGTAGCTTCAGATTTGTGACACCATACAGCTACCTATGACTGCATGAGGCCCTTTTGTTCCACGAGGAATCCAAGGAATTAAGCAAGTAAGCACAGCTACCTATTAACCCCAACACTGCCGAGAAAATTGGAACGCCACCCAACTGCAAGAGGTATATATCAGTTGCTGGGGCTCATGAGGATCTATGCCTCTTGCTGACACCACTATGAATCCGTGTCCCTGGGGACACAAGTTTTTATCTGTGTTGAATTAACGAAGATTGCGGAAACAACAGTTTGCGTCCACTGGCGCTGAACAGGTTAATTAAGGACTCCAGACCAAAATGGTGACTGCCAAGAGTGTTAAAGGCCCATTACCCCCGTAATTGTTCAAAGATACACTTCTGTAACAGATGGTTACGGAACGCTACACACAGGACTAGTTATGGTTCATTTAGACACAGGACAATCCAGTTCAGCACACGTCGTATGTATATCAAGTAATCTGACAATGACTCCGCTCCGTTCTAGAAAAACAACGCTTTCAGTACGAGAAACAGCTAAAAAAAAAAAAAATTGATTGACACGCTTACGGCAGCGCAGAATAAATAAGTGCGCTTACGCTTGTGCTTTTGCTGCGTGTCCAAACCGCTGTTAAAGTTCATTAGGTGTGTCGACAAGGCATAAAAAAAAACCACACAATTAATGGTGTTGAAATGTGTCTTCCTATTTATGCGTAATGATACTTTAAATACTAAAAAGAAATACCAACAAATAAAGAAACACACTTAGAAAAGACAAGTATTGATAAACTGTGTTGTGCAGTTTGAAGCGTGCTTTTTTCTTTGTTGTGGGTATTTCTTGACTGCAGGACTGATTCAAGTGTAGAAGGCGTAAAACTTGTTTACTATACCCTTGTAAACTGTGCATCCTTTCAGTAGGTGCTTGTCAAGATCAGTCACCTGGTTGTGCTGATTGCTCTTCGTTGATGACGTATGATTGTGTAAAGTGCGTGGCCTCTGTCAGATGTGCCCGCGGGTGACGATGGCTATGCAACTGACGGGTAACGTAACGCTAACACATACACCGCTTGTGACTGACACGAAGTCCAACTGCCACGTGGTATGCTCGTGAACTGCAAATGACAGCGCCTGTCAGACTGTCAATCTCCAGGAGGTATAGATTCTCATGAGCCCCAGGTCTGCTGGTGTTACATGGGCTCCTGAGAATCCGTGCCTTCAGTTGATTTGACGGGAAAACCAGTGTCACTACAGTTTCTTTCTTTTCTTTTTTTTAATCAACCTATTCCGGCCTTGCCACTGGACGCTATTTGTGTTTTTGAAATCATTTCGTTAAAGTTCAACGTCAAAATCCCTAACTGTCAAAGGAACATAGATGCATAGGGGGTTCAGCAAGAGGCACAGATCCTCAAGAGCCCCCGCGAATGCGGGGGCTCTTGAGGATCGATACCTCTTGCATGTGGGTGGTGTTCAGTTTTTCTCAGTGAAATTTTTTTTCTGGAAACTGAGACTCCTGTTCTTGAAACTGACAAACGCGGAAAGTTTATGTTACATCCTGTTATGTCTTGCTAAAATGTACATCCGGCCCGGCGATTAGAGCCCGCTTGCGTTGCTTGTCGTCTTGGTGACGAAAAGGCTTATTTATTTTTGACAATAGTTCATCAGCCGAAAAATGACCACCTGTGTTGCATCATGTCATGGCTACATAATTAGATACCTTGTGATTGCACGAAATAGCCGGTATGTTTTCACGATTCACGGCGATCTCATTGTGGCTTTCACGTTTCACGATTACTTTTTCGAATAATATAGAATGCAAGCACGAATCACTACAACCGTAACAAAGGCCAGTCACTTTGCCGGAATTTTTGCCGAGAACAAAAAACAAAACAAAACAACAACAACCAACAACCCAAGTTCAAGAGACTCAGGCCCCCCCCCCCCCCCACCCCGCAGTTGCAGTTGCAGGGGCTCATGAGGATATATACCTCTTGCTGACTCCGATGTGTATCCGTGTTCCTTGGACGGCTCGTGCTCTTTGGCACCCCACCCCAACCCCACCCTCAACTACCCGGCTTTTCCTTACGCGTATGAGATCGCAATCGCGACAAAATTTCAAAATATATTTTTGAAATTTCAAACCAACCAAAAAAATTGTGTCAACCTCCTCTTGTGGTACACATACATACCCATTGCGCAAAGGCCATCGGGCCGACATAGGCCCGCGCACGATTGTGCGCGGGCCAACGGCGGACCGATGGCCTATTGCGCATTAGGTAGAGATAGCGCGGCGGGTGAATATCCCAAGAAAAATCGTCCCCCGTCCTGCTTGGCTGAGCCGTCTTTCATCTGTCAGGCCGTGACGGATGGCCGAGTCCCTGCGTCCCTCTTACTGAGGGGGAGGGTGGGGGGGAGAGAGAAGGTTCCCGTTGCAGGGAGATTCATTCTCCTGACACAGAGATTTTTCAACGGGTTGCCCAGGACAGGTTGCCCACGACATGAGTTTTTTTATTTTTTATTTTTTTTTTTTTTTTTTTTTTTTTTTTAGAATGATGTTTGCTTACTAAAGACGCATACACTGTTTTGAGACGACTTTGTGGCATACGCACAGGGTGAGGTGGACGTGAAACGAAAATGATTTTAAAAAATAACTCAGTTTCTGTCTCACATGAGGGTAGACAGTGACCGGGCTATATGAAGGCTGACGAGAGTCCGAGGACCTTCGACTTAATGGTATATGTTTCTGTCGAAAATGACGCTGTTGACTTTAAAGGCTCAGCAACCAAAAGTCGACTGTCCCGGATAAACACGTAGCGCTGGCAGTGCGATACGCGATGCTTACACGCAGACAACCGCGGGTCGTCAAAAGACCCGCTGGAATGGCGTACTGTTTATTTACGCCGGTTGTGCCTTTAACCCCTTCCCTGTGCGCGGATGCGGGGGCTCATGAGGACCTGTGCCGCTTGCCATTTTTGGCGTGTCCCGGCAGTGCAAGGGGTTAAGGGCTGTCAGCAAAAGAACGGAAGACCGATGCGGTCTTGATACTGTTAACAATGGACGCTTTCGTTCACTCTCCGACTGACGGGGCTTGTTTATTGCCTTCTCCCGGCCAGGGCGGCCATTGGCACGTTGCCTCAGACGGTATCCACCGAGACCACTGTTGACAGAGGTCATCCTTCATTTGGGTACACGTAGTCTACCAATAAATTCTGACTAGCATGCAGCTGACCGTCCTTAACTCTGCACCTCTGCGAAACCAAACTACTGACGATAACCAATTTAATTAAAGACGTAATTTCAAAATCGATAAATGCCACGTGGTAAGCAATAGACGATTTTCGGAAATGAGAAATAGGTCAAAATTACACGTGTTTTGACGGGGAAAAAAGTTGATTCAAAGCACGGACAATTGAAACCCGCGATATCGCGTGTTTGTCCGGACTTTTCATCGTTCGTCAAAACAGGATATCGCGTGTTTGTCCGGGCTTTTCATCAACTGTGTTAGTCAACACAGGACTATCGCGTGTTTGTCCGGGCTATTAACTCATTCAGCCCGACGCACGTATTTCTCAAATTTTGGAGGCGTCATCTAACGACTATGCACCTGTTGCAGGAGATGGATCGACCATGATAATTCAAGGGTAGTGCCAGATTAGCTTGGCGCCTGTCGGCGCCAAGCTAATCTGGCACAACCCTTGAATTATCATGGTCGACCCATCTCCTGCTGTAGTGCGTCAGGCCGGGCTGAATGGGTTAATCCACTTTTATCGTCGAAACACGAGCAATTTTGACCTACTTGTGATTTACGTTCAATGTTTATTTGTAGGCGCCTCAGAAGGCTATGAGGTGCGGATTTGACTGACAGGATGAGACGTGTCGATTGCTATTTTGACCTACTTCTGATTTACGTTCAATGTTTATTTGTAGGCGCCTCAGAAGGCTATGAGGTGCGGATTTGACTGACAGGATGAGACGTGTCGATTGCTATTTTGACCTACTTGTGATTTACGTTCAATGTTTATTTGTAGGTGCCTCAGAAGGCTATGAGGTGCGGATTTGACTGACAGGATGAGACGTGTCGATTGCTATTTTGACCTACTTCTGATTTACGTTCAATGTTTATTTGTAGGCGCCTCAGAAGGCTATGAGGTGCGGATTTGACTGACAGGATGAGACGTGTCGATTGCTATTTTGCCAGTTCTTTCGTTTGTTTTGTTTTGTTTTGTTTTGTTCAGAGTTTTTCCTCCTTTGTTCATCTTGTTCGTTCGTTCGTTTGTTCACTTGTTTGTTTTCTTGCTTGCGCTTCTGGTATTTGCGCTGTGTACTTGTTGTTGTTGTTGTTGTTTGGTGTTGTTGTTTGTTGTTGTTGATTCTGTTGTTGTTGTCGACACCATCGTTGAAGTTCTATTCTCTCCAAGTCACTTCTTTCACTGTGCGCTCCGTTGCTGTGGTTGTTTTGTGGTGGTAGTGGTGGGGTGCGTGTGCGGTATGTGTGTGTGTGTGTGTGTGTGTGCGTGCGTGTGTGTGTGTGTGTGTGTGCGTGTGTGTGTGTGTGTGTGTGTGTGTGTGTGTGCGCGGTATGTGTGTTCGTGTGTGTGTGTGTGTGTGTGCGTGCGTGTGTGTGTGTGTGTGCGTGCGTGCGTGCGTGCGTGTGTGTGTGCGTGCGTGCGTGCGTGTGTGTGCGTGTGTGCGTGCGTGCGTGCGTGCGTGTGTGTGCGTGTGTGCGTGCGTGCGTGCGTGTGTGTGCGTGCGCGCGCGCGCGCGCGTGTGTGTGTGTGTGTGTGTGTGTGTGTGTGTGTGTGTGTGTGTGTGTGTGTGTGTGTGTGGGAGACCAACTACTCAATGTGTATTTAATGCACATTACAAAAATGAATCCGACACTTTTGCAACAGGTCACTTGCAATCAGTACATAAATGTCGCAAACATAATGCCTTTCGAGCGATCAATTTTTTCTCGGCAGGGGGTCGGCACATTAAATGGCGGGTTGTCTCGTTCATATTTTCGGTGAACTCGCGTCACTCGGTTTCCAGGCATGATGAACATTAACCGGCCCTTCTCTGCCACTGTAAATACATTTATGTTTCTGAAATCTTTGTTCATTCAATGACTAAAAGCCGAAACAGTCCAAGACACGTGGATACAAATTGGTCTCAGCAACAGGCCCGCCGTCGGGGGGGGGGGGGGGGGGGGGGAGGGCTCATGAGGATCTATGTCTCATGCAGATGGAGCGTGTTCACTTTTTCTCGGCAGTGAAGGGGTTAAAATGATCGGCGGAAAACTCTGTCCGTCTTAGAACTACGCTTCTGCAGGAGATTAGATCAGTGGACTATAATGGTTCAAGGGCAGTGCCAGATTAGCTTGGCGCCTTAGAAGGCGCCAAGCTAATCTGGCTCTACCCTTGAACTGTGTGGACCAGGCCATCTCCGGCAGCTAATACGTTCATTCGAGTGTCGTATGAGATTAACTCCTTCGCTACCAGGGGACGCAAGCTGCAAGCGTTCATAAATCATCGTAAATCCAACGTCAAAGTGAAAATGTGAGCCATACAACTGAAGTCCTCGCGCTGGGACCATACGGCGTTGAGGCGCGTCCCCTGGGTGGTGGATAGGGGGTCCCTCGTGAGAGGGGTGCACCGAATGAAATAAGGTGCCGTGAACCAACATGGTCTAAGGGAAGGTGACCCCGACAGAAAACCCCTGGTCCTCCTAGTAAGGGGGTTGGGCGTGGGGGTAGCTTCCCCACCCTGCAAAAAAGGAAATAGCTACAAAAACGCCGACGAAAAGACTAACAGTAATTCCTTTCCTGGAGGAGGAAGGTTCTTCTACTAGAAGACTTATGACGTCCTGTGGTGAAAGCCGGAAGTCTTCGGAAGCCACAGGACCGAGCCGCCTCTCTCTATCCAGGGATACAACCATGGGCACATGGAACGTCAAGACCATGTACCAGAGCGGCAAGGCCGCCCAGATAGCAGCGGAAATGCAAAAGTACAACCTTTCCCTGCTAGGCATCAGTGAAGCCAGATGGACGCAGTCTGGCCAGAAAAGGCTGTTAAGTGGGGAGATGGTTCTGTATTCAGGTCATGAAGAGGAGAATGCCCCCCATACAGAAGGAGTAGCACTCATGCTGTCACCAGTGGCACAGAGAGCGCTGATGGGCTGGGAACCTCTTGGGCCAAGAATTATCACAGCAGCCTTTAGAACCAAGAAAAAGCTCAAGCTGAACGTCATCCAGTGTTATGCGCCCACCAATGACAGTGACGAGGAAGAGAAACAAGAGTTCTACGACCGACTCCAGAGTGCCGTGGACAAATGTGCGGAGCGAGACATCACCATCGTCATGGGCGATTTTAATGCCAAAATAGGGGAGGACAACACCGGATACGAAGAGGTGATGGGGAGACAGGGACTAGGCTCAGAGATGAGTGAGAACGGGGAGAGGTTTGTAGACTTTTGTGCTCTAAACCGACTTGTCATTGGAGGCAGCATCTACCCACACAGAAGAATACACAAAGCAACTTGGGTCTCACCTGACCATACAACAGAGAACCAAATAGACCATATCTGCATTAGCAAGAAATTTAGAAGATCCCTTCAAGATGTTCGAGTGAGGAGGGGAGCAGATGTCGCCTCAGACCACCATCTGCTTACCTTAAGAATGAAGCTCAAGCTAAAGAAAAGCCGCACAGAGACAACAAGAAGACAGCGCTATAATGTAGGCCTCCTGAGAGAAACTGGAGTTAGAGAAGAGTTCAAACTGGTGCTGTCCAACCGGTTTCAAGCGCTACAGGAGCTAGTAAATGAAGAGGAGGCGGTCACCACAGAGCAGCAGTGGAAGGCAGTTAGAGGCGCTGAACTCAACCTGCAAAGACACTGTAGGGTTCAGGAAACACCACCACAAGGACTGGCTGTCGGCACAGACCTTGAAGAAGATAGAAGCGAGGAAGCAGAAGAAAGCAGCGGTCAACAACAGTCGCACGAGAGCAGCCAAAGTAAGGGCACAGGGGGAATACTCGGAAGCCAACCGCGAGGTGAAGAGGAGTATCAGGGCAGACAAGAGGGCCTACACAGACAGCCTGGCAGCAGAGGCAAAAAAGGCAGTAGGCAGCGGCAACATGAAACAGCTCTACGACATTACCAGAAGATTGTCGGGTAAGTATGGCCATACAGAAAGACCAGTAAAAGACAAAGAAGGCAAGCCTATTGCAGACAGAGCAGACCAACTCGACAGATGGGCCGAGTATTTTGAAGAGTTACTGAACAGACCTAGCCCACCCGACCCCCCCGACATCCAGCCAGCAGAGACCGACCTACCCATCAGCTGTGACATACCCAGCCGGGAAGAGATCAGAAAAGCAGTGGCATTTTTTAAGAATGGCAAAGCAGCAGGGCCAGATGGCATCCCAGCGGAGTCTCTGAAAGCAGACCTAGAGACAACAGTTGAGATGCTGTACCCACTGTTTGGAAAGATCTGGGAAGAGGAGGTGATGCCAGCTGACTGGAAGGAGGGGTACCTAATCAAGCTTCCCAAGAAAGGCGACCTCAGCAAGTGTTCCAACTACAGAGGAATCACCTTGCTGTCAGTACCAGGAAAGGTCTTCAACAGGATCATCCTAGAGAGAATGAAGAGCTCCGTTGACCCCCAGCTGAGAGACCAGCAAGCAGGATTCAGGAAGAACCGATCATGTACAGACCAGATCGCCACTCTCCGCATCATCGTGGAACAGTCTCTGGAGTGGAGCTCCCCGCTGTACGTCAACTTTGTGGATTATGAGAAAGCATTTGACAGCGTGGACCGAGAGACTCTGTGGAAACTCCTACGACACTACGGTGTACCCACAAAGCTCGTCCGCCTGATCAAGAGCACCTATGATGGCATGACATGTCGCGTGATCCACGAAGGGCAGTTCACCAGAGAGCTCCAGGTCAGAACTGGTGTCAGGCAGGGGTGTCTGCTGTCTCCGTTCCTCTTCCTACTGGCCATAGACTGGGTCATAAAGATGACCACAGAGCACAGACGAAGTGGAATACAGTGGACACTGTGGACACAGCTTGACGACCTCGATTTTGCAGACGACTGTGCATTACTGTCCCACACTCATCAACAAATGCAGGACAAGACCACGAGGCTTGCTGACATCTCGTCCCAAGTGGGCCTCACCATTCACAAACAGAAAACAAAGACAATGAGGCTGAACGCAACCAGGGAAGAACCAGTCTTGCTTGCTGGCACCCCGTTGGAGGAGGTGGAGTCCTTCACCTATCTCGGGAGCATCATAGACAAAAAAGGCGGCACTGATGCAGATGTCGGAGCACGAATCGGTAAAGCCAGAGCAGCCTTTCTCCAGTTGAAAAAAGTGTGGAGTTCCAGAGAGCTGTCACAACACACCAAAGTCCGGATTTTCAACTTCAATGTAAAAGCAGTTCTCCTATATGGAGCAGAGACATGAAGATTGACAAAAACCACAGTCAACAGAGTACAGACCTTCATGAACAGTTGCCTTAGAAGAATTTTGAAAATCCACTGGCCAGAGAAGATCAGCAACGTCAGACTCTGGAAGAGAACAGAGCAGATAACAGCAGAGAATGAAATTGGGCGAAGAAGATGGGGATGGATCGGTCACAGTCTGAGAAAGCCAGCTTCCAGTATCACTAGGCAGGCATTGTCATGGAACCCCCAGGGAAAGAGGAAAAGAGGTAGGCCGAGAAACTCCTGGCGTCGAGACCTCCAAGCAGACATCAAGAGACTGGGAACCACCTGGAGTAGAATCGAAGTTGAAGCACAGGACAGGAGTTGCTGGAGGTCTCTCGTCGACGGCCTATACCCGGGTAGGGGTGACAGGCGTAAGTAAGTAAGTAAGTATACAACTGAAGTGGTTTCAGCAAGAGGCATAGATCCTCATGAGCCCCGCAACTGCGGGGGCTCATGAGGATCTGTGTCTCTTCGCTTGCAGTTGGGTGGTGTTCGGGCTTTCTCGGCAGTGAAGGAGTTAACGTATGACAAAGCCACGTTAGGCAGGTCACAGCTAGGTGGGTAGAGACGACGTTATCACTCAGGGTCAAAGATACGACAAGATCTCACACACCTCCTACTTTGCTGCCTTTGAGCGGAAAAGCTGTATCACACACGTGTGTGATACAGCCGTGTTGCGTGAACGGGCAAGTGTCCACAACATTGTCCTGTAGAAATTCCGGTCAAAAAAAGGTATGGGCACACGCGATATTGAAACTTGACCTACTTTCAGGTCACGCGCAATGTCATCTTCCCATATTGACGACTGGCACTCTGGCGTCATGTATTGCGCTATTACATCATCATGTAGGAACATTTGTCTGGCATCCAAAATAGTGACGTCACTTTACAAAGTAAATTACGTCAAGATCTTTGCCAAGACACAAAGGCTGTTGCCGGTGCTTTGTAGGTGTGTGCCGAAAACCAACTCGCATCGGATTTATGCCACAAAAAGGTGAGTAAGAAATAGATTCTTACACCGGTGCTTAGGTGAGGTTGAAAATCTCACTCTCGTGGTCTTAAAACATTATCATATTCGCTTTCGCTCGTAGGATAAGGTTTTAAAACCACTCAAGTGAAATTCTCAGTATCACCTAAACACCCATGTAAGAATCTTTGTTTTCATCCCTACGTCACACGACCAGTCGCTTTAGCGCAAACCGTACCATGTGACAAAACCCTTGTAGCGACAAATGGCGGGCTTCTTGTAGCCCTCTTTGTGACGCATCTTGGATGCGAGTTTTGTTTTATAAAAGATCACCAAAACGTTCTAAAGTAAAAAGTTACTTAGTATTGTTCGAAACAACAAGCACACCCTAGTACTGGAAAAGGCAACGTCATGAAATATTTTAAATTACGTCATAAGTCTGTTATGTATAAATGTATTTTCTTTTGACGTCGGTCACGTCTGGCGTGATCCAGGTCGGAAGATGTCGATTTCTTTTTACGAATATGATATAAAATGCTCCTAACTTTCGATGCGGTACGCGTTAAGAGTTGTTGTCGTTGTTGTTTAGTATTGTTGCTGTTGTTGTTCTTTAGTAGTCTTGTTGTTGTTGATGATAATATTGATGATGATGACGACAATGATGCTGATGATATGTTGTTGATGATTTTGTTGTTGTCGTCTTGTTTCTTGCTGCTGCTGCTGCTGCTACTGTAGCGTAGAACCCGCGCTCCCGAATATCCGTATGCTGATGCTGATGCTTGCATGGACAAAACGTGGTTCCACAATTAACCCATTGAGCCCTGACGCACTACAGCAGGAGATGGGTAGAGCATGATAATTCAAGGGTAGTGCCAGATTAGCTTGGCGCCTGTCGGCGCCAAGCTAATCTGGCACTGCCCTTGAATTATCAAGGTCGATCCATCTCCTGCAACTGGTGCTTAGTCATTAGATGACGCCTCCAAAAGTTGGGAAATACGGCCCTCGGGCTGAATGAATTAATTCGTTTCTAACGGAACCAAATAGTGTTGCTGGCTTCTGGTGTCCACTTTGTTGTCTACCGTATTGAAAATACAGTAGACTTTTAAATGGGGCTGGATCGGAGCGCATTCAGGACCATGCACATGACGTTTCTGGCGTTCGGCGCAGAAATTCTGGCAAAGAAGTAACACGATAAAAATGACGTCACGTCTAGGTACGTAAAACTTGCGCGCGCGCGCGCGCGCGCGCGTGTGTGTGCGTGTGTGTGTGTGTGTGTGTGTGTGTGTGTGTGTGTGTGTGTGTGTGTGTGTGTGTGTGTGTGTGTGTGTGTGTGTGTGTGTGTGTGTGTGTGTGTGTGAGGACGTGACAGCTACTAGAGCCCGCGTTTGATGACGGACAAGCTTGAAATTTTAGGATATTGTCCCTAAAAGAATTATCTCGGGGCCTTTTCTTCGATTTTTTTTTTATTTTTATTAAGATGCTCATTGGCAAGAAAATGGCCGTTTCACAAAAACCGGTTGATCCACGCTGGAGTCCGTAATTTTTCTTATTTTTACTAGATATTTTGCGAATAGCTAGATAAAAGGGAGATATTGAATGAGTTTGTTAACCAGCACTGTACCTTTAAAACATTTTGAGTGATAATTAATGTTTTTTTAACAAATATATTTTCACGTTTTTGGGGGTTAATTTCACGAATTATATGTGTTAATCTTAAAACAATTGAATCTTTTTTACGACAAAAAACAATCTTCTCATTAATAATCGCATGATTTTTCATGTACGGTATTTACGTAAGCCTAAAGTTTGTCTCGGCTGTCGGGTACGATTAGGTCAATAGTGACCTGTATGTCATAGGTGTGAAAATCAATGTTCTGTACCACTTTTTAGGCGTCATTTGTAAAACAGCTAACATAACTTTACTTTTTCTTTTACGAAAAAATAATACACGCATGGTTTTTCATGAACAGTGTTTGCATAAGCCTGCTGTTTGTCCCGGCCCTGGGGTAGGATTAGGTCAAGTCCTAGGCGTGAAAATCAGCAAGAAAATTGCAAAGTTGATTCTCTGATACGTCAAATGTTAGTACTGCGATGAGTGACGTATAACATCGAGTCGTCACTATGAACTCGGCGTCGAGGGAATAATGATGCCATGACGTGAAGCTCCTTCGCTGCTCGTGCTATTCTTCTTCTTCGTAATAGTTATGCTACGCCAGACTACAGAGCTTATTATGAATGGCGGGAATCGCCGTGTGTCTGTTTAGAGATGGATTCCTGTCTCTACTAGAGCTTACTAATGGCGGGAAGCGCCGTGTGTCCGTCTTTATTTGTGTGCGCCGACGTGTGTGTTGATCAGAGGTTGGCTTAGAGAGGAGGGAAATGGATCAGCATAATAAGCCTAAAAATATGAACAACCCTGAATGTTCAATCCTAAAAGATAAACGCATCTGAGCTCCAAACAATACGGTAGACTTTGGGATGAAATCCTCATCTCGTTTATCTTCCGTAGACCACATAGCGCAAATAGCTGTGAACATCACACGTCGTATCTCAGTCTAGTGGAATGCGCGGTCACATGTTTGGCGACCAACTGTGATACACATTGTGACTCTCACCTAATCACGCCAGCAGGTTAACCCTCCAAATATCTAAAGAAGTACCCAATGGAGAAAGAAACACGCTTAGAAAAGACAGTTGCAACACAATTTTATTAAATTGTGTTGTAACTGTCTTTTCTAAGCGTGTTTCTTTCTCCGTTGGGTACTTCTTTGCATTTTACACGCTTGGCAGTCACCTTTTCGGTCTGGACTCCAAATATCTGACACAAAGATCGGTTGATCATCATCATAATTTAACTCATTCTAGACGTGCTTCATACTTGTCTCTAACGCTAATTTCATTTTCCGCTTGTCTGATCTCTTAGGGTAGATTTAGACGTGAATTGTGCATTTTGAAGTTGTCTTTTTCCGACATTTTGCACAGTTTTAGTCCTCCATCCGATGAGCGTTTTTGACACCTGGGGCATTGCGGATTCAGTTTCACTTCAATATAGTCGCTTAAACCCTGCGAGATTTAGTTTTCTGACCGTACCGCACAAGCAATTGAAAATATTTCATAATAAATTTACAGAATTTGTTGTTTAAGTGTTCAGTTGAGACAGAGACTGTTATTTGATAATTTGCTTTTTGTGCGTTTGTTTCTTCGTACACAGTCATGCATATTTCCATAGTTCCCTCTTAACGTGTAATAGTCAGAATCTTTAGAGATACATGTGAGCTGCTGTGTTTGCCTAAAAAGATACCAGTTTATTAGTGTAGCAACTGTTTTCTGCAATTTGCATATGTAGGCAAGGTCAAAGGTCGCACAAGTGTTTAAATACCTGTAACGGCCAGCAATACATTACACACGACATCTGCTCACACAAGCAGTTCATGCGTGTGTCTCCGGACATGTAAGATGACGTTATGCATATCAAACAACCGCTATAGATCAAGGATGAGGTCAAATTCCAGACATGGACTTGAGAACCCAGAGTTAACAAGAGACGCGCGAGAACATTTTATTTGTGGACATGCCGAGGTAACGAGACACCAAGAGTGCAACTGGCGACACAGGCGCCCGTTGCAGACCAGAATAAAAAGAATCCCTTATTCAAGATTCAAGATAACTTTATTGTTGCTATATAGCAAATTTGTCTTGCCACCTCAGGTGCTGCTCACGTTCACTCACTCATTCCACAAATTACAAGAACAGAGCTACAAAATGGACAATGACTCGGGACAATGAAGGCATCTACTGAATGGCTGGCGCCAGTGGCCTCATCCCGACCCGGACCTCCGGGCCTGACAAAAACAGAATGCTAAGACAGCCCATGTCTCCTGAACACACTATTTTACGTTCTTTTGTTAAGTTCCTACTTGACTAAAGCTAGTACATGAAAATACAATTTTACAACAGAAACAAAATACCGTCGATAGGGAAATGATCTCCGCCGTTCTAGGCAACATAAAAACAACGGTCAAAACTGCACCTAGGGGCCCGTCGCGATAGTACAGCGCCGGTGTTTAGAGCGCACCGCTCCGACAAAGTCCGTCAACAACGTCCGTCAACACTATATGTCATTATGGCAACAGCCATGAGTCATTATGATGAAATAAAACCAGCACCCCACCCCCCCCACCCCTCTCTCTCTCTCTCTCTCTCTCTCTCTCTCTCTCTCTCTCTCTCTCTCTCTCTCTCTCTCTCTCTCTCCGACAAACACACACACACACACACACACACACACACACACACACACACACACACACACACACTGACACCGGCAGTCGTGTTCACTGGCACGCCGCTTGTTGGGAAACATCTGTCAGCAGCTAAGGTCGGCCGCCCAGGCAGTTCCGTGCAACACAAACACGGCCGGCGTAAAGCATTTCATATATGAGTAGTTCCGGACAAAGTACTTTGGCATCCAGTGTGAACAAGAAACACTCGAGATCCTTGATCCGTGGATGCACGACTTTCAGGGGACTGAGGTATGTCCAGTGACAGAAAGACTAAGTCAACTTGCACCAAAGGCGCCCGTCGCAGAGCGCAATGATAGATTATCCTTATGAAACCTCTATAGCCTTTCCAGAAATGGACTTGTTCACCCAATGTGAACTGACAAGAGACGCCCGGGAACCTTTTAATTATGGAGGTGTCGAGATCCCAGGGTTAGACCATTCCAATGAGACACCAAGAGTGCAACAGGCGCCCGTTGCAGAGCAGAATGAGCGGATTTCCCTTGTAAAGTATTTATAAACCTTTCCGCCGGTAGTCCGGACAAAGTACTTTGGCATCCAGTGCGTTACAAGAGACTTGATCCGTGGACGCACGACTTCCAAGGGCCTGAGGCCGGTATGTCCAGTGACAGCCTGAAAGAGTAAACTTGCACCAAAGGCGCTCGTCACAGAGCGTAATGATAGATTATCATTATGAAACCTCTATAGACTTTCCAGGAATGGACTTGTGCACCCAGTGTGAACAAGAGACGCCCGGGAACATTTTATTTGTGGACGTGATGAGGTCCAAGGGTCAGGCCATTTTACTAAGACACCAAGAGTGCAATTAGCGACACAGGCGCCCGTTGAAGAGCAGAATGAACGGATTTCACTTATATAGCATGTTTCTGGACAAAGTACATTGGAGTAAGTGTGGACAAGACAAACCCGAGACCATTGATCCGTGGATGTACGACTTTCCAGGGCCTGAGGCCTATGTCCAGTGCCAGACTTACAAAGGCAAAAAAGTGCGTGCACGTGTGATTGACATCAGTTCACACACACACACAAAGACACACACACACACACACACACACACACACACACACACACACACAAACACACACACACACACACACACACACACACTCCTCTACCTTAACCCTTTGAGATCAGGAAAAAAAAACTTGAGACTTGACCAAACTGAATAGGGAGTAGAACGTTTTCGGACGAGAAAGATATAGGCAAGTGATCATGTTGACACTATGTGACCTCACTGTTACACAAGTGACACATCACTGTTACACAAGTGACACACCGGTCATTTATCAACACAACACAACACGCCCGGCCTCACACCTGTGTAAATTTTGGCCATGATTATGCACTACAAATATGAAAGACACGTCGCACAATTGTGTGTTTGTTTGGTTTTTATTTTTTCTCGAGTTGGTTGGCTGCTCGTTCATTAGTCTGTTTACCTAGCTTGTTTGTATCTCATTCAGCCAGACGGCCGTATTTCCCAAATTTTGGAGTTGTCATCTAATGAAATTGCACCAGTTGCTGGAGATGGATCGATCGTCCATGTTAATTCAAGGGCAGTGCCAGATTAGCTCGGCGCCGACAGGCGCCAATCTAATCTAGCACTACCTTTGAATTATCATGGTCGACCCATCTCCTGCTGTAGTGCGTCAGGGCTCAGTGGGGTATATAAAATGACGAGCAGACCAAATTAATGCGACATTTTTGGAAACCTTCGGAGACACTTTAGTGTTTTACGATAATTCCCAAAATGCCGCATTTCCTCTCGTCGGTGTATGTGTGTGAGCTTTTGTTGCTCCGTTGTTGCTTGTTCGTTATTTCGTTTGTTGCTTATTTTATGCCTTTCTTTTTTAACTCTACGGCTGTCGGTAGCGCCGTTAACCCTTTGACTCTGTGTGTGTGTGTGTGTGTGTGTGTGTGTGTGTGTGTGTGTGCGCGCGCGTGTGTGTGTGTGTGTGTGTGTGTGTGTGTGTGTGTGTACATGTATACGGCGAGCAAAAGATATGCGACATTTTTGGAATCATCGGAAACGCTGAAGCGTTTCCGATGATTCCAAAAAATGTCGCATTTCTTTTGCTCGACAGTATACATACATACGCCAGTGCGTGTGCCTGCGCGTACGTGCGCGCGCACATACACGCGGATGACACCAACAAAAAAAAGCCAAATAGACAGTCTGTCATATAGTATCCCCTCTTGGCTTGACTTCGCAAACGAAGATTCTATAGGGCTTGCCCACGTCGTCTGCAGGCATTTTCGTGGCTGCGGAGGCCAATCCGAGACACGCAGGTTCGACCGCAGTGGCTGCAGGGGAAGGTCTGGTCAGGGTTCTGAGTTACGACAACTCTGTTTTTTTCTTCTGAGCCGCTTGTCCTTAAGGTTAGCTCTGCGAGAGGCCTCAAAGGAGACGGCTGCCTTGTGAATGGTGGAGCGCCAGGTGTCACGGTCTGCAGCAAGCGAAGACCACTGGCGGTGGTCGATTTGGCAGGCACTAAGTGACTTCTTGAGACCGTCTTTGTATCTCTTCTTTGGTGCCCCTCTGTCTCGGTGTCCAGTGGCGAGCTCGCCGAACAGAGTGATCTTGGGTAGGCGATGATCCTCCATCCTGGAGACGTGCCCCGCCCAGCGAAGCTGTGTCCGCAGCAGCAAAGCCTCGATGCTCACAGTTTCCGCCTGTTCAAGGACCTCGACGTTGGTGACATAGTCACTGCAGTGAATGCTGAGGATGGTACGCAGGCAGCGCTGGTGAAAGCGTTCGAGGAGTCGTAGTTGGCTGCGGTAGAGGGCCCAGGACTCGGAACCGTACAGCAGGGTGGTGAGGACGACAGCTCTGTACACGCTGATCTTGGTAGTCAGTTGTTGATTGTGCCACACCCGCTTGAATAGTCGCCCGAAAGCACTGTTCGCTTTTGCCAGCCTGCTGTCCAGCTCCTTGTCCAGCTTGGCGTCTGACGTGATGATGCAGCCAAGGTAGGTAAACTGGTGTACAGACTTCAGTTCGGACTCGCCGATGGTGATGTGGGGAGGGCGATGCTCTTCCTTGGGTGCTGGCTGATGAAGGACCTCTGTCTTTTTCAGACTGACCTCAAGTCCAAAGAGCTGGGCGGCATCTGCGAAGCAGGACGTATGCGCTGCAAGGCTCTCTCTTTGTGTGCAACGAGGGCAGCGTCATCAGCAAAGAGCAGCTCACGAATCATTTGGTCTAGGGTTTTCGTGTGGGCCTGCAGTCGTCTGAGGTTGAACAGGCTGCCATCGAGACGATACCTGATGTACACTGCGTCGTCATCGTCGAGGTCCACTGTGGCCTGCTTCAACATCATGCTGAAGAAGATGGTGAAGAGGGTCGGTGCCAGCACGCAGCCTTGCTTCACGCCGTTGCGAATGGGGAATGGTTCTGAGAGGTCACTGTTTAGTCTGACCTGGCCTTGCTGGTCCTCGTGGAGCCAGTATCCAGTCTATATTCTAATCATCATAAGAATGTGACTATTATTATAAAGATCCTAATAACCGAATGACACCTCACTATCTTAGGCGTGGAGGTGCGATTAACCCTTATCATTCGGAATACACCCGTGTGTGAAATAAGTTTGACAAAAATAGCTCAAGGGTAGTGCCAGAATAGCTTGGCGCCTCTAGGCACCAAGCTATTCTGGCACTACCCTTGAACTAAAGCCATTGGTCTATATCCTTATCTGTAAGTACTACAATAATGTAGCTTGCATATGGCAGTGTACAGATTTGAAGCTTTTAGCCTCAGTATGATATGGGATAACTATTGTACGTAAGTGCGTCAGCAGCGATTAGTGAAATTATTCCTTTCGCTTTCAGGGTCAAGTGGGTCACATAAACTATCGTCTGCTGAGTCTACGTTGACGTCCGCTACGTCCAAGTCGCGGGTAATGGATCGACCGTGATAGTTCAAGGGTGGTGCCAGATCAGAAGGGGTTCGCTCTGGCTGTCTGGTCGCTGATGCCCGCGCATCGCTAGTTTTATAATCTAGTATCATGGCCGCCCGCACCCTAGGGGGTAGGGGGTCGAGTCGTGGGGGGGGGAGGGGGGGAGGGGGGGAGGGGGGAGAGTTGGGTCTCCTTCGTTTTTGTCATGACGGGTCGTTTGTTTAGATGTGTTGGATCAGGGGGTGCTTGTTAAGTAGTTGTATTGTGTGGTTTGTGGTGGTGTGCCAAGTGTCTGGGGTGGGGTTTATATGAGACCTTCCAGTGTAAGGGGTGAGTTTAATATGTCTTCTAGTCTAGCTCTGGCGTGGTTTATGGTTGGGCAGTCTAGGAGTACAAGTTCTGTTGTGAGTGTGTGGCCGCATGTACATATGACTGGGTTGGGGTGGACCAGGTATCTCTCGCCCCCTAATCTGATTCTTGTTAGTCGGGTTTGGTCTTTCCTTTTGCCTGAAAGTAGGATGGGTACGTTGTTTAGGACCCTCGTGAGGCCTTTACGTCTACCTCTGTTTGAGTGATGGAATTCCTTTTCCCATAGAATTTGAAAGGCGGCTTGCCGGAGGGCGTGGTAGTCATAGCCGGATGACTACACTGAAGCGACAATAAAATCTGAATATACGCCGAATGCGGTGCAGCAAAGAATATAGGGGTATACTCTTTTTTGCAAGCCGAATTGGTGCAGTCGGCACGGCGGCTTTAGGTGTTCAAAAGAACTTGGCTAGATGTTCGTCAGCGATACCTTACTGACAAAAGACGTGAAAACCCTGCGGCTCAGCGGGTTTGTGTGGCTGGTTGCTTGTTTTGGCGGTAATGTCGGTTCGTTGGTTGTTTGGTCGATTGGTTAGATGTTTGTTTGTTGTTTTATTTATTTGGTTGGTGATTGTTGTTGATGGTGATGATGTTGTTTGTTTGGGTTTATTTGGGTTTTTTGTTTGTTGGTGGGATTTTTTTTTTTTTTTTTTTTTTTTTTTTTTTTGCTTTCGTTCGGTTTGGTTTGATTTGCTTTGTTCATTTGTTGTTTGTTTCCTTGCTTGCTTGTCTGTTTGTTTAAGTTGTTCGGTCCGTTCATTTGTTTAAGTTGTTCGGTCCGTTCATTTGTTTAAGTTGTTCGGTCCGTTCATTTGTTTAAGTTGTTCGGTCCGTTCATTTGTTTAAGTTGTTCGGTCCGTTTATTTGTTTAAGTTGTTCGGTCTGTTCATTTGTTTAAGTTGTTCGGTTAAATTGTTCGCTTTGTTTGTTTTATCTTGTTTACTTTGTTATATTAAGGCAAGGCCAGTCCGACCCACCATACCTGTCAACCCATTCAGCCCTGACGCACTACAGCAGGAGATGGGTCGACCATGATAATTCAAGGGTAGTGCCAGATTAGCTTGGCGCCTGTCGGCGCCAAGCTAATCTCGCACTGCCCTTAAATTATCATGGACGATCCATCTCCTGCAACTGGTGCATAGTTATTAGATGATGCCTCCAAACGTCGGGAAATACGGCCGTCGGGCTGAACTTATGAGTTAAAGTGACAACACAACTGACAAGCCAATCAGGCTGACAAATGTACCTTGTCAGGCTAAACATACAGCACGAGTGAATGTGTTGAACAAGAAAATTTGGCCTGTAAATGCATCCACTGTGCGTCTTAAAGGCCCACTACCGCCATTACTGTTCAAAGATTCACTTCTGTAACATATGGTTACGAAACGCAACACACACGTTACGGTTCATTTAGACACAGGCCAATCCAGTTCAGCACACGTCGTCTTTAGATCAAGTTAACCTGACAATTATTCTACTCCGTTCTAGAAATACAAGGCTTTCAGTACGAGAAACAGCTAAAAATAGATGGACTCGTTTACGGCAGCGCAGGAGAAATAAGTACAAATACGCGTGTGCTTTTGCTGCGTGTCCAAACTGCTGTTAAAAGTTCAATAGGTGTGTCGACAAGGCATAACAAACACAAACGGTGCTGAAATGTGTCTTCAGATTTATGCGTAATGGTACTTTAATGACCCACTCAGATGAGCTCCTCCTTTGAGACCGAACCGATAGACGTACAAGTGACATCGATTTTCATGAGCCCCCGCGGACGTGAAGCCACATGAAAATCTATGTTTCTTGCAGAACTGAAGGAATTTCAGTGTTGCTTGTTATTTTAGCCGCTGCTGAGCCGCATCCCAAACTGACCCAGCTGAACAAATGGGCGTTACGGGACACACAGATTAGCCTCACCCCCGAGTCATTAACTTCGCGCTGAGGGACTTTCACAAAGGTGTGACAAAATCAGTGAAGACCAGACTCTAATTTCGAACAATTGCCAGTCATGGTTTGTTACACCCCAGCTCAGTATTTCTTGCTCCGATGCACAGGCGCTTGAGGAGAAATGTTGGTGACAAGTTAGACATAACAAGCTCTTTCTTCGGTTGCACCGCGCAGCTGAGTGGTCTTGGATTACAGTGAGCAATCCACCCTCTCAACACCATCGCTTAGTAACTCCCCTTTAACCCCTCCCATCCCTATCTCCAACCCCAACCTCGCAACGGACCCGCATTTACTCAGAGGATTCTATTTTTCACGGAGTGTTGCAAATCATCAACATGATGCACATGAGTAATACGATAACATTCGTGTTTCATTTGACAAATCTGTACAGTTACAAATGCCTGTCAGTGTACGACAAAGCTGCCGCTGATACTTGCAAAGATTGACCGAACACGTATTAAAGGCCCACTACCACCGTAACCGTTCAAAGATACACTAACTGACTTCTGCAACATATGTTTATCAAACGCTACACAAAGGTCTAACTATGGTTCATTTAGACACAGTACAATCCAGTTCAGAACAGGTAGACTTAATATCAAGTAATTTGACAATGACACTACTTTGTTTTATAAATACAATGCTTTCAGTACGATAAAAAGCTAAAGTAACATGAGTCGAATAGGGAAAAAATCCCCTGCACCTGCAGGTATGAAATAGCGTCGTCGACTATTTGCCACGTTTGTTGTTTGTTTTTAGTCGATATACGTGCAGTTTTACCACTTCCGATTCAGAACGTCTGTTTTATTGTTATCAATGAATATATGCAATTTTTGTATTGATTTTTTTTTTTTTTTTTTTTTTTTTTTTTTTTTTTTACTGTGATGTTTGTAATTGTAACGACACCAACACACATTCCTATGCTTTATGTTCTTAAGGCAAATGGCAATAAACAGTATCTTATCTTATCTTATCTTATCTTATTTGCTCGATATGGCTGTGTCTTCTAACACCGATACTGCACCCACACATGCAGGAATGCCTTGTTAACACTCACACATGAACATCACCCACAGAAACAGCAACAAAAGACCAAATCCACTTTATTAATCATATATGTAAATCGACGTTTAACTCAGAACTATCTTTTTGGTGTTGCGTATCCACATGCATAATTATGGAACAAGCGGCACTATAAAAGTCGCGTATCCCATTCAACACGTCTGGAATGCAGTGTAACCCCGTTGTGCATGCAACCACCTCAACCGTACGGGCGGTTGCACGTAAAAGAGGATTACCCTTTGTCGGTAACACTTTTTGTGGCAATGATTTCTGCAGGAATCATCGCAACAAAAAGCGCTACCGACAGTCAAAATGTTAAAAGGTTAGTGCGGGCGGGGTGTTTTTATAGGGTGGGGGCAGAGCCCCAACCCAACCCTCCTCCTTTTTCATCCGGGCTTGGGACCGGCAATGGCGGAGTTCCCTCCCTCCTCCCACTTTACGAGGTATGAAGAAAGGTCATGATAGTTGGGCTTCAAGTGGTCTCATTTACACATCGACAGAAAAAAATGCCCATAAATCTTATTTTAAGAAAATGCCTAAACTTACGATTTTTGAGGTGGGGTACAGTTCAAAGAGTAGTGTTCATTGATTATGACCTCGACATACTGTGATAAGGATACCCCATGTTTTGAGTGAGGATCAAATGCAACTGAAAACTGATCGCTCAGATCAATTACTCAATATCTGGCATAAGTAGCCCCACTGAAAGGACAGTGTGATGTCATCACTGAAGATGATACTTGCTTATCCACAAGAAACAGTCCAATCAGGAGTGGGTGGCCTCTGAGAAAAGACTACTGGCACTTTTTGTCATATTTCCAGAATTAACAGCAACATTTTCCCCATTTTTAAAACTTAGTCTTTTGAGGTCTATGTCATTGTTCATATTTTACCTGTGGAGCGTTCAGTCAATGAAAAATATCATGTATGAAATTAGTGATGGAGTCTGTTCATGAGCAGCGACCAACTCTCAGTGGCCAGAATACCTTATTGAAAATGACAGCAACCAAAAACCCAAGGTCACCGTGTCCTACACAGAGAAGCAAAACATTCGTGTTCTTCCTCAACCCTCATACAGGCCTTGTCTTACAATGCCACTTACAGTTGCTCCCTAAACTGAAAAAAAGAGGCTAGTAGAATGGAGTTTCCGTGCATCGAGGACCTAGCAAAAGCTGTAAATTTACAAGTCTGATCCTGACCTTCATCAGAATACCATCTTGCCTGTAGCAACCTCAACTGAATTACCTGTAAACAGCGGAGGATAGTGTTATTATAACAAGTATTCTTTTTTTTTTTAAATCATTGACTGTATGCTAAGTGAATTGGGCCAATTGGTTTTTGGTTTTACAGCACAACTATCATTCTCTTGGCTTGACTTCGCGAACGAAGATTCTATAGGGCTTGCCCACGTCGTCTGCAGGCATTTTCGTGGCTGCGGAGGCCAATCCGGGACAGGCAGGTTCGACCGCAGTGGCTGCAGGGGAAGGTCTGGTCAGGGTTCTGAGTTACGACAACTCTGTTTTTTTCTTCTGAGCCGCTTGTCCTTAAGGTTAGCTTTGCGAGAGTCCTCAAAGGAGACGGCTGCCTTGTGAATGGTGGAGCGCCAGGTGTCACGGTCCGCAGCAAGCGAAGACCACTGGCGGTGGTCGATTTGGCAGGCACTAAGTGACTTCTTGAGACCGTCTTTGTATCTCTTCTTTGGTGCCCCTCTGTCTCGGTGTCCAGTGGCGAGCTCGCCGAACAGAGTGATCTTGGGTAGGCGATGATCCTCCATCCTGGAGACGTGCCCTGCCCAGCGAAGCTGTGTCCGCAGCAGCAAAGCCTCGATGCTCACAGTTTCCGCCTGTTCAAGGACCTCGACGTTGGTGACATAGTCACTCCAGTGAATGCTGAGGATGGTACGCAGGCAGCGCTGGTGAAAGCGTTCGAGGAGTCGTAGTTGGCTGCGGTAGAGGGCCCAGGACTCGGAACCGTACAGCAGGGTGGTGAGGACGACAGCTCTGTACACGCTGATCTTGGTGCCTTTTTTCAGCTGTTGATTGTGCCACACCCGCTTGAATAGTCGCCCGAAAGCACTGTTCGCTTTTGCCAGCCTGTTGTCCAGCTCCTTGTCCAGCTTGGCGTCTGACGTGATGATGCAGCCAAGGTAGGTAAACTGGTGTACAGACTTCAGTTCGGACTCGCCGATGGTGATGTGGGGAGGGCGATGCTCTTCCTTGGGTGCCGGCTGATGAAGGACCTCTGTCTTTTTCAGACTGACCTCAAGTCCAAAGAGCTGGGCAGCATCTGCGAAGCAGGACGTAATGCGCTGCAAGGCTCTCTCTGTGTGTGCAACGAGGGCAGCGTCATCAGCGAAGAGCAGCTCACGAATCAGTTGGTCTAGGGTTTTCGTGTGGGCCTGCAGTCGTCTGAGGTTGAACAGGCTGCCATCGAGACGATACCTGATGTACACTGCGTCGTCATCGTCGAGGTCCACTGTGGCCTGCTTCAACATCATGCTCAAGAAGATGGTGAAGAGGGTCGGTGCCAGCACGCAGCCTTGCTTCACGCCGTTGCGAATGGGGAATGGTTCTGAGAGGTCACTGTTTAGTCTGACCTGGCCTTGCTGGTCCTTGTGGAGCTGGACGATCATGTTGAGGAACTTTGGGGGACAACCTAGTCGCTCCAGGATCTGCCACATACCTTACCTGCTCACAGTGTCAAACGCTTTTGTTAGGTCGACAAACGTTACGTACAGCCCTTTGTTCTGCTCGCGACACTTCTCCTGAAGCTGTCTCAGCACAAAGACCATGTCGGTGGTACTCCTGTTGGCTCTGAAGTCACACTGGCCCTCTGGGAGGTGGTCTTCAGCGATGGCAGGTACCAGCCGATTCAGAAGCAACCATGCGAGAATTTTTCCGGCAATGGACAGCAGGGTAATTCCACGATAATTAGAGCAGGCAGACTTCTCTCCTTTGTTCTTGTACAGGGTGATGATGACTGCATCACGGAGATCCTTTGGTAGTGTTCCTTTTTCCCAGCAGCAGAGAAAGAGGTCGTGGAGCTTGTTGTGCAGTGCTGGGCCTCCATGTTTCCAGATCTCTGGCGGGATTCCGTCAATGCCTGCTGCTTTGCCACTCTTGAGCTGGTGGATGGCTGTGAGGGTCTCTTCGGCGGTGGGCGGTTCGTCCAATTCAACCTTTAGTGGAAGGTGTGGGATTTGGAGGATGACTGTTTCTTGAACAGTGCGTTCAGCGCCGAAGAGGTCCTGAAAGTATTCCGACCAGCGGTTCAAGATGGAGGTATTATCTGTGAGGAGTGCCTGTCCATCAGCGCTTCGCAGGGGACTTTGTACCATGTGCCTAGGGCCATACACTGCTTTCAGTGCTTCGTAGAAGCCCCTGTAGTCACCGTTGTCAGCGCAGAGCTGGGTCCTCTGTGCGAGTCTGGACCACCACTCGTTTTGGAGCTCTCTAAGCTTGAGCTGGAGACTGCTGCAGATGAGGCGGAAGGCAGACTTCTTCACAGGGCAGGAAGGCTGGGCTAGGTGGGCCTGGTGGGCGGCTCTTTTTTCTGCTAGAAGTTCCTGGATCTCTACGTCGTTTTCGTCAAACCAGTCTTTGTTCCTCTTTCTAGCAAAGCCCAAGACTTCCACAGAGGATTTTACAATAGCAGTTTTCAGTTGTTCCCAGAGTGTTTCAGGGGAGGAGTCTGCTGGATCAACTGTGTCTTTGAGCATGCGCTGTAAATCGGCCTGAAGGGCAGCTTTCTTGTCGTCACGCTGAAGGCTGGCAACATCAAGCTTTTTCTTGGGGGGACCCCCTTTCTTGGGTTTCAGCTTGAGGCGGAGCCTGAGTTTGCAGCGAACAAGGCGGTGGTCAATGTGGCACTCTGCGCTGGGCATCACTCTGGTGAGGAGGACGTCACTGCGGTCCCTCTGACGCACTAGGACATAGTCGATAAGGTGCCAGTGCTTGGAGCGAGGATGCATCCAGGTGGTCTTTCGACTGTCCTTTTGCTGGAAAGTAGTGTTGGTGATGACAAGTTGCTGCTCTGCACAGAGCTCCAACAGTAGGCGACCATTGTCATTGCAGTTCCCAACGCCATGCTTGCCGAGGACTCCTTTCCAGGCTTCAGAGTCTTGGCCCACTCTGGCGTTGAAGTCGCCAAGGATGATGACTTTGTCGTTTGCAGGGGTGCTCTGCAGGAGGCTGCGCAGGTCAGAGTATCATTACTGTTTGATCATATCTCGTAGAAGTTAGCTGCCGGTAGCGCACACTGGCTTTCTCCCTCGACTGCTGCGCTGATAGGCGAAGCGAATTGATGGAGACATCTAGTGTGCCGGTAGACTACAACACAGGCATGGGATGATCATTTTTAACCGGCAACCTCTTAACACCAGTAGTAGTAAACAGCACCAGTGTAGGTCACATCTGAGAGTCCAGCATGCAGTCCAGTCGCATTACTTAGATTTTCCTACACAAATCTACGCGATACGCACTGAAATCATATCTGAAATAACTGTGGTCACTCAAAGCAGGCTCTGTTGTACCAATGATCCGAAATCGCATTATTTGCTTACAATTACTTCTTAACCCTGCCAGCCCTAAGCTTTAACATCTATAATCGGAACAAAAATGCCAGATGTCAGGGGTTACTATGCGCATCTTGGGATATACCCTAACATGGCTTAATAGAAACAAAAGCACTATGCACTTGATGTCTGTGAGGTGTGGAGTCCTCGAGGTGTCCCTAGTTCCATCCAGATTTACTTGTGAAGTCCAAAGAAAATTCCCTTGTTCTGCCCGAATCCCTTGTTGGTGGCCTTGACTGCCCCTGAAATCTGCAACAGAAAGAAGAATTATGCCTCCAGGGAGGCAGTGTTAGTGTCAAGCAGATAAAAAATGTTGATATCCTAAATCTAACACCATCCACTGAGATGCAACAAGAAGGATCTGAAAAAGCATTATTTGCTTACAATTACTCCTTAGCCCTGCCAGCTCTAAGATTTAAAATCTATTATCGGAACAAAATGCCAGACGTTAGGGGTCCCTATATGCATCTTGGGATGACCCAAAACTGGCTTAAGAATAGAAACAACAGCACTATGCACCTGATGTCTGTGAGGTGTGGAATCCTTGAGGTTCCCTTGGTCCCTCCAGATTCCCTTGTGAACTCCGCAGAAAAATCCCTTGGTCTGCCCAGATTCCTTGTTGGTAGTCCAGACTGCCCCTGAAATCTGCAACAGAAAGAAGAATTATGCCTTCAGGGAGGCAGTGCTTGTGTCAAGCAGACCAAAATTGTTGATATCCTAAATCTAACACCATCCACTGGGATGCTACAACAATGATCCGAAAAAGCATTATTTGCTTACAATTACTCCTTAACCCTGCCAGGCCTAAGCTTTAACATCTATAATCAGAACAAAAATGCCAGACGTCAGGGGTCCCTATGCGCATCTTGGGATGACCCCAACCTAGTTAAAGAACAGAAACAAAAGCACTAAGCACCTGATGTCTGTGAGGTGTGGAGTCCTAGAGGTGTCCCTTGTTCCATCCAGATTAACTTGTGAAGTCCACAGAAAATTCCCTTTGTCTGCCGATGTCAATCGCTGTTTGTCTGCGCACGGCTGTGTCCCGACCAGTCAAGCGAGGCCTGAGGATATTTTGCTGCCTGATATAAATTACCTTGCTCGCCCGCGAATCATAGTGGCGGCTCAATTGGCGGTATGTCACAGAGCAGAATAGCGCAATGACTTCACGCACACAGGTCCGCGATGTAGATTGGTGTACTGTCGAGTCCAGGGTTTGTCGCGTGATTAGTCAGTTCCTGTGTCGAGGAGCAGTGATGAGCTGCAATGGGCACGGGATGATAGATTCTCACTGATGAACCACTGCATGATGCGGGTACTCATGAGAATCTGTCTCCTGCTGACCGAATTACCTCTATGATAATGACATGCAGAATGCACCGCCCTGTTTCCACAATGTGATGGACGGCTATGTACCGGTGTGGTGTGTACTTGGCCGTGTTGGTCTCGCGTACCGTTTTTTTTTTTTTAGCAAAGCTTGCCTCGTGTTTTCAGTTGTTGGTGGGTTTTTATTTTTAATATAACGTTTGAATGCAGATGATTTCAAGACAACTTCATGAAGAAATGGCACCAACCTTGTCCTTTAAAGTCGCTATGTATAGATGGGACTGGGTCGCGGGGAGGGGGGGGGGACGGGGGGGGGGGGGGGGGGATGGGAGTATGTCTTTTTCAGACTCCCGTTGGTGGCGTAATCAGCCTGACCAAGTCAAGGAGGCTGTATTTTGTTACAACCTTCTTCATCAAATGCATAGATTCTCATCAGTCCCTGTAGGCTGCACGAAGTTTAGTGGTCAACATCTTGCTAATTAAGTTACATTTACCTCTATTTACTAGGCCTACCCCACCAAATTTCTTGGCATTAGCTGAATCAAGCCGCATAGCCTTTCCGCTGGGTCCGAAACCGAAAGAGGTCAGCCTCTTCCTTGTACAGTCGAAGCCGCTTATAACGAATCGCCGGGGACTATCAAAATCGCTTCGTTACATCCGGCTTTGGTTACATCCGACACGCCGGCTGTAACGAATTTCTGTCAGGTCGCTACGTTATATCCGGCGTCTCTCTCTCTCTCTCTCTCTCTCTCTCTCTCTCTCTCTCTCTCTCTCTCTCTCTCTTCAGAAGAAGAAAAATAGAACACTGGTTTGTCAAACAACAAACACTGTCAGCCAGAGACAACGACGTCCTACACAAAATGCACACTTTGCCTCAGATCAACCCGTACTCAAACTTGGAACTTTACAACGGAGCCAATAATCATCTGCGTGTTTTGTCTCAGGTTGTGAGGCACTATCTGGGTTAAGGGCACAATTTTCGTCTAGGCGTATCCTTTCAGACTGGTGTTTGAAAAACAAACAAACAAGAAAAAAACCCTGCAAAACAAAGAACATACATATGTCAGTGTGTGACGTCAGCGCCGTGGAAACCATGTTGCTGAATAATGTCCCCCCCCCCCCCTTTTTTTTTTTTTTTCTCCCCCAGTTGAGTGTACATCTGATTTCAGTTACCAAAACACTTGATGTTCTGTATCCCTACCCCCACACTCCCCCTTTTGTTATGGGCGTAATGCCTGAAACAGTAAAGAAGACTGAAGTCTCTCTCTCTCTCTCTCTCTCTCTCACACACACACACACACACACACACACACACACACACACACACACACACACACACACACACACACACGTGCGCGCACGCCGGTGCGCATGTCTACATGCATAGAAATGAAACTTGTTTCCTAGGCTGTTGTGTATTTTAATACAAATGATTTTGAAAACATGTTTCGAAAACAGAAACAGAAAAGGATGGTTGTTGCCACACTGGACGGAAAAGAAATCTCTAAAATGTCACACTCTGTAACTGAACAGAAAGGATTGTTGCCAAATCTGGAAGAGAAAAAGTCAATCATAAACAGTGAAAAGACAAATCTCAAAAGGATGATTTTTTTTCCATCCTCGTAACTCAGCAGTCCATATGTTTATACAAAGGGAACGGTATGTGCAGCAGTTCAGTCAAACTTCTCGTTTGGTTCTCCCCATTAGTTCCCTGCACGTGCATCTAAAATGAGTAAAGGAGTACATTTTCATCAGTTGGTGCTTATACCTTTTGATAACTATAATGCTCTTAAAATGATCAAGTTTTAGGTGAACTGCAGGACACCATGTCATCCTTACATATCTTTATAATAATTATTGTATACAGTGTGTACATGAATTTACGCACGTACATGTTCACATCGTGCAATACATATCACATGAAATATTTGTGAACACATAAAAAGGATACCAGCGAGGCACACAGACCACGAAGTGATTCACTCGCCACTGCTCTGGCCTCTGTTGCTTGCCGAGAGTTGAGGACCACATGACAGCCAGTGGAGATGCTGGAGGACCAGCTAGTGGTGGTTCATTTGGCGCCGACGTTCTGGGACACACCCATCTGTGCAAGTGACGTCTGACGGTGAACCCACCGAACTTGGGGTAGATTGAACGGACTTTGCATTTGAACACGCTGGCCAGTGCATGTATTTGCCAAATGCCCATATAGCTGCCCGGCTGAGATATGTTTTCAATTTCTCTGCTCAAAACGCGTTTGATAGCCGCTGGTGTGAGCACTTGGTCCAGATACTGATCCGAGTATACTGTTTGGATAGGTCATCGCCGACATGGTGACCAAGCTGGAGGAAATTATTGTCCAAGTACATGTCAATATGAAATGCGAGTTCCAGTGCAATCCGTATCCGCATTTCGTCGTAGTGGTCCTGCGTTCCATACGCCATCATAGATGCGCATCTCGCAAAGCAGTTTCCATCTCCGTAGATGCGGACAGGTAAGAAATAAGGAGCATCATCTGGGAGCCAATAAGCTGCGTCAGTGTCGACTGTGACGTCTTCCATGTGTGAACGAACTGTCACTGGATAGCTCTCGATCGCCTCTTGATAGCGGACAGCTATGCCTGCGATGTCCTCGACAGTCTTGGCACCTGACAACTCTGATCGAAGAATTCGGAAAAGATCTTCTTTGGGTAGCAGTTCTTGAGGTTTATCGGTTTTCGTTTCGTCTTCTGTCATCTCTGAAAATCCACTTTCTCTCTGTCCTTTCTCAAAATCTTGCCTTTGCCCTGCGTTTTTATCTTGTGTTTGCTCTTTGGTCTTTCCGCTCTCTCTTGACTCTTCAACCCCTGTAGCACGTTTTCCCTCGACCTCGATGTGCACTTTCACTTCCGGTTCCTTTCCTCTGTGTTCTCCTTGTGTCTGTCTCTCATCCTTCGCTTCATTCTCCCCAAGATGCCCCGTCGGGTCACTTTCCTTCTGCTCTCTATTCTTTGTCCCTGAACTTTCCTCAGATCTCACCCCTGCTTGACTAGGGTCCGTCTTAGTCCTTTCTCTCTGTCTCTTGCCTTCTGTCTGAGTTTGGTCTGCCGAAGACTGGCCCTGTTCTTTGTGAAACTTTTCTCCCCCGACATCTTCTGTCTTGACACGACTTTCTTGTTTTCTTTGTGTTCCGATTTTGGAAAAGAACTGCGTGATTCTTGTTTGAGTGGCCAAACGTGCTATGTGCCTGTCTAGGGTGTCCCTGAAGTGGTAGAACGCTTTCATGACATCGCCCTGGCCCTCAGTCTGCATGAGATAGATGTTTGTCTTGTGAACATGTTCCAAAACTTCCTCTCTGGTGACAGTTTCTTCAGCCTCCCCACAATCATCATCGTCTGACTCAGAGTCCTGGCTGGTCACAGTTGCTGACGTTGATTGCCTTGTGCATGTTGCAGTCTCCTCGGGTCCTGACGTCATGATATCTTCGTCAACAGTGAAATACTCGGAAGGTGAAATGTTCCACTCTTTGAACAGTCTTGACAGAAGAGGTTCTGTGTTTCCACCAGACGATGGGTAACCTGAAGAGCCCGGCGCATTGCTGCTTGTTGACGGCTGTTCTCCTTCATCGCTTGATGTCATTCTGTCTTCCTGTGTCTCATCGTTGCCTGTGAAGCAAGCTTTGCGAAAGCAGTTTTTGATGGTAGAGGCTGTGACCATGTCCCAGGCCAGTTTCAAGTCAGACAAAGCATCAAGCAGTGTGATCTGGAAATCAGCAGCATCAGCGCCCCCATCAGTGCCTGACGTAGCAACTTCGTCAGAAGCAGTTTTCGGAAATGTACTTTCAGGTTTTGATTCGCTCCTTGATCACAAGGTTGCAATTTGCAAGTTGCATTTGGGGGAAGGAAGAGAGAAGTTCTGTTGCTTTCAAATGCCTGTCTATCTTTGGGTGGGCTGTGCAATTATCAATCACTAACACAACTTTGCGATTTTCTGCAGCCATTTGTTGGTCAAAGTTCAACAGCCAGTCATTGAACAGGGTGGAGTCCATCCAAGCTTTTTTGTTTGCTCGGTACTTGACAGGCAAACATTTTATACCTTTAAAACACCGTGGCTTTTCAAACTTGCCGATAGTAAGCAGCGGCAGTTTTTTAGTGCCAGTCATGTTGGTACATACCATGACTGTAATGCGCTCCTTTGATTTTTTCCCTCCGTAGCACTTGTCTCCTTTAAAAGCGTGAGTCTTGTCAGGAAGCACTCTCCAATATACCCCTGTTTCGTCTGCGTTAAACACGTCAGTAGGCCGGTACCGTCCAAGAGTTGGTCTGAGAACGTCATTCACCCACCTGTCGGTTGACGCTTCGTCAACAGACTCTCTCTCTCTCCACATACAGCTTTGAACACTATGTTGTGCCTTTTCTTGAATCGAGTCAACCAGCCATCACTGCATTTGCATTCAGCAATCCCAAGAGTGTGCGCAATTTCTTCAGCTTTAACTCTCATGAAAGGTCCAGTCACAGGAACATTTTGTGATCTGCACAAGAAAAATGCCCGCTTTAGTGGTGCATACACGTTTCAAAGCAAATGCAAAGCACACCAGTTATGCAATATAGGCCGCTAATAGTCTGCCGGCGCACACCCGTGTCTATTTGGTGTGTGTGTGTGTGTGTGTGTCTCTCTCTCTCTCTCTCTCTCTCTCTCTCTCTCTCTCTCTCTCTCTCTCTCTCTCTCTCTCTCTCTCTCTCTCTCTCTCCGTCTCTCTCTCTCTCTGTGTGTTACACGAGTAGTTTTTCCTTTGAAATGTTTTAACAGCTGTGTCATCAATAAATTGTAAACCATTATTCAACTCATTTGTTTCCAAGATCAGAAAAAAAAATCTTGAAATGTTCCGTGTGTCACTGTGTGTGTGTGTGCTCTCTCTCCCTCTCCCTCCCTTCTGCCTAATTGATTTGAAGAAAAATGTCAGTGATATGGCAATGTAGCAGTTTTGCGTCATTCTTGTCACGTCACTATTTTATTCTTCAGGGAGCGCGCATTGCAACGTCACTCCTCTCTGCAGTGAAATGGGGTGATGCTTGTGTCCGCGATGTTTCAGTGATCAGAACATTTGCACATGATATTTTATTCTAGCAAAACCATGACATTGAGAAATTGTAAACGGGAATCGTTTTCAACGTACCATCACCGTAATTACTCATGCCAAGTTTGATTCCTCTATCATGTGTACTTTCGGAGAAATTGCCAATGTTAACGTGGCTCCCACCCATATAAAGATGATGGTAAGGGGTTATTTTCGTGCCTGATTTTTGTCAACCAAAACCCAAGTGTTAAATTGCCATTAAAAAAAAGAACAGGGGGTCTTCGACCTAAATTTCCGGTTATATGCCTACGTGTGATCGATCGATCACATAGCACACACACACACACACACACACACACACACACACACACACACACACACACACACACACACACACACACACACACACACACACACACACACACGCACGCATGCACGCACGCACACACACACAGACATTATGATGATGATGGCTTGATGCACAGATGTACACATGTACTGTATTTAATATTCTTCCACTTTACCTTGTATGCCGAAACCACTCCAAAAGTTGTTGTTCAATGCCCTCGTGCCGTGCACAACGGGTCTTCTGCCGTGCTGCGTTGTCCTCGCCTCCGAAGTACTGCCTTTTGTATTTTTCTTTGGAAGCCAGGATGGTTGACAGTGTTGAAGATGCAATTTCGTGTTCATCTGCTATTGTCTTCTTCTGTTTTGTTGGATGGTTTTCCACGTCAAGAATTATGTCAATCTTTCGCTTCAGCGTAAGACCTTTCCTATGTCCTCTGGTCGCCATGATGAAAAGGTCTGCGAAATCAAAGCCCGACACCGCGTGCCCTAATTTTTAGGGCCACAGACATACATGTACAACTTAGTGATGCTGACTGCGCGCTAGGGAGCAGGTCAACTCTATGGTCGGCTTCCCGCGCTGCGAATGGGTCTAGACTGGATACATTGTACATGTATTTCTACAAGTGGCGGATTCGTTACACTGAACCGACATGATTCACCAGGCGCTGGGGCCCGCAAAACCGTTTCGTTACAAGCGGCGGATTCGCTACAACCGACATGATCACCCGCTGGGGACCGCAAAACCGTTTCGTTACAAGCGGCATTTCGTTACATCCGACTTCGTTACATCCGACGTGTTTTTAGTCATGTAAAGAAGGATTTTTGCCGGGACCAGCCTTTTCACTTCGTTACATCCGGCATTCGTTACATCCGACCTCGTCATAAGCGGCTTCGACTGTATTACATTTACCTATTTATTACAGTCCATAAGCCAGTCCTGGCTACCGTGCACCCCCCCCCCCCCCCCCACCCAGTACTCAATAAGATGGGTTTCAAAGCCATGTTCCCCTAAAATCCTTAGGAACACACCAGAGATATAGCCGATGGCGCAAGGGTACCCTCATTCTCGCTCTTCGGATGCTAAAATGAGGTTGAGAAACATTTTCCTCTAAAGAAATCAGAATTCATTCCAGATGCCCAAATCAGGCAATATTATGTTAAGGTACACCTTCTGCATCCTCTGCAAAAAAACAGAATGAAAAATATTAAATCTTTGGCTCACAGTGAAGATATTTGTGCACCCAGTAAACGATTATTTCCGCGAAATCGCAACCAAAAAAAAAAAAAAAAAAGAAAGACAAAAATAATGTGTGAGATGAGTTCAGACATTTTCTATAGCACTGGCAGGCAATTTTCAGACTTACATCATTACAACACGATGTCACAATTATTATAAACTTGACTAGGTGATTCTGTGATCACTGTGAGTGCCACAGTGGTTGACTTTGTATCCCTACCCCCAAGTTGTAAAAATACACAAAATTAATTAGAAAAAATTACTAAGTTATTCCATTTCATATTGACCTCTCTTTACCTATTCAGTTTCAATAATGTGAGCTTAAAGTGCAAGAAAATAAGGAAAGTCAGCATCCTTTACGGTACATTCGAGGTGAATGATAGCTTTTTCCCATTTAAAATTGCCGAAACATACTTTGTTTATGATGCCCTCAGAAATTGTGTATACAACTGATAGGTCTTTTTTTAGGTTTTATTGGTTAGGATAGAGTACTACAGTTACTCCCAACTTATGTTATGATACTGTGATGCATTTAGGGGTCACGGTGGCTAAATCGGCTGCCCTACCCCCATTTTAACAGTACGCAAAGGAACGCAAAATGATCATAACAATTGCTTATGTCACACTCCTCTGTTTAAATATTTTTGTTGCCAGTTTTCTTAACAAAGTATGCATATTAAGCATAATATTTGTGATCATTTCATCATTTTCGATGTAACCCATCAATTTAATTGTAACTATAATGACTTCCATTAAAAACGCAAAAAGTGTCTGTACCCGCAAACAAAGAGCGACCCTGACAGTAAAACAAGAACATTTTATTTGTTGATTAATTCAGATGTTCAGCCTACTGTCTGAGCTACCTTCACACAAAAATTGGGTGAGTTATCGCCCATGGCTACCTTGGAGGACACAGGGTTTCATTAGTGGTGAAAATAAGCAAAACTGGACACACTCTGTGAAGCAAGTTTCCTGTGATATGTTTTAACACAAAAGTTGTGTGGATTGCTTATGATGTTATTAACTGCCTCAAACGAAAATTGACTCGAAAAATTAACTAGAGAACCAGAACCTCCGGTGCATATCATTTTCTTAATACATATTATTTGATTTAATGTGAATTATTTTCAACCATTTTTATGCTCCAGTGACTGACACAGAGATAAAGAACACACCCATATCCATTTGATCAGGTAAATATGGTCGCTAACCTAAAAATAAAGAACTTGTTGATTTTCATGTTTGTAAGTCATATTGATTATTTAGGTGCCTTTGACAAACGAAAAGTAGGTAAAGACCAAAAAGGCCTGATTTTCATGCACACGGTGACACTGCACATTGGCTGGCTTTCAGCTGTGTCCTCTGCAGATGCTCCACATTTCACTTTCAATATCCTGTGATGGTAGTGTCAATGATGACGTCATAAGTCATCGATGTGCGATTTTTTAGACTAAACATTTTATTTGCACACGACATAACACACTCTTCATAACATTTTCTAATAAATGACGTCAAAATAACCCGGATTAAAGCATATTTAGGAAGAAAAGCGCTATGGTGAAAAATGTGCGTTTCTTTTGTTGATCAGTATATTTTTAACTGGCTGGTCTTTTAGGTGATATTTTACCTAGCGTAAGGCGGGTCTAGTAAGGTCTCCCCTTTTCTTTTCATTTATTTTCATATAGAAATGTGTAAATATGAATATGCGTAATAAAGTTTCATGGTTTCTAACAGCCAAAACAATGTTATCAAAATACTTAGTTTCCACATGTCCACGAGATCACCACTTCCACCCCCATTTTGGGCCTTCTTCTTCTGCAACGTTCAGTTCCTTGATGGCCGTCTTTAAATCTTATATTGTTCTGGCTGCCAATAAGTGAGCTGTCAAGAGCTCGGCAGCATGTTTTCAGAGTTTGGTGTCTTCTGGTCAGAACTGTCAGCTGACCTTTATGGATAGGTCTGGAGAATGTGCTAAGGAGAATGATTTTCTACGCCACATTTGCATAGGGCTCTTTCCGCATGACCCAGTCTCACGAGGTGAGTCCCGAGTGATCAGTGACTAGATGAAAGATGGTGGCCTGGCTCTCCCTATTCAGCTTGTTGATGTCGTCTGCCCACGGGCTGCAGCCGCCGTTCTGCTGTTGCCAATCACTTTGTTGCTGTAGTGTCTTGGTTTCTTTACAGGAGGTTGTGATCTTGAGCTAGTCTGGCGCCTGCTTTGGCCAGGCTGTCAATCTCTCCATTCCCAACTACTCCAGAATGCACTGGAATCCACTGCAGTACTATTTTGTGGACAGGACATCTAGTCTATCTTGAATCTTCCTGTTGAGATCAGTGGATCAAGCCGCTAGTGCAGCTGCAGTGTTGAGCACCTGCAGATATGTACGATAGTTGGAGCTGCTGTCGCCAGCTGGTACGGAGAGGGCGGTAGTAGTGCGGTCTGAACAACAGATGTACACGCCACTTCTTTCATTCTACATGGCGTCTTGTGCGGACCCGCGTGTGTAGATGTGAGCACAGCTGCTGTGAGGGTAGCGCTTGTGCATAATCTCAAGCAAGATGGCTTTGTGCAGTGCCACGACCTTTGGCAAAGAGTCCTGGAACATCGTTTATGTTGTCTCGAAGGCTCTTTCGAGATGTCCAGGTATCTGAAGGGAGCTCTTCACACATCTTTGGGCTTGGTTTCAGGACATCAGTTGTAGCCCTTTGCAGGATCTTCAGTTGGCGGTTCAGACTTGGGCATTTCTGACGGTTCTTGGTCTGCTACTGTAGTCTCCAGTGCTGTCGGTGTTTAGTAAGTCTCTTCATCGTGTGTGCTGTTCTGCGTTCCAGTGGCTCCAAAGTCCTCCATTTCCTAAATTGGGGTGCTCCAGATGGCTCTAAGAATGTCACTGCATCATGAGAATGCCCCATGTTGTGCATCTTGTCAAGCCTGGCTTTTTTGGTTTTGCAGGCAGTGTTTCATGTTGTCGATGTATCTTGGTACCGCACTACAGGTCTGACCGAGCTGGCGTTTGCTTGCGCCAGGATTCTGTAATTTGCGCCAATGTGGTCCCGACCAGTTTCTTCATCAGAGACTTTTTTCACAGCTCTAGCGCAGCTTTCATGGTTTCGAATGTGAGTCATCCACGTGAATCCAGTAATTTATTTTTTGCCAGTAAAGTTGGCCTATCTGTCTTTGGTGCTGGAAGGTCTCCAGTTTCAAGGTGACCTCTTCCATCTGATTAAAAGAGATGGTCTAGCTCAGTTTGAGTGGTAATCTTTCAGTCCATCTGCTGACTCCATTGGCAGCATCCTGGATTCTGCAAGATGCTATTTCTTTATGTTCTCCTGCGCTCCACACTGCAAAGTCATCTGCTTGGAGGATGTTCGAGACGAACCTTGGTACTGCTGTACTGATGTCATTAATGTAGACCAAGAACAGCATCAGACACAACATCTCCCTGAGGTACACCTTCCCCGAGTTTGACAAGACTGCTGAATGTAGAAGCTTCAGCGGCAGCCCCTTTTAAACATGCCTTAACTAAACAGAATTACAATTAAATTGATGGATCACATTGAAATTAATGAAATGATCACAAATTTTTATGCTCAATATGCATACTTTGTTAAGAAAACTGGCAACAAAAATATTTAAACAGAGGAGTATGACATAAGCAATTGTTATGATCATTTTGCGTTCCTTTGCGTACTGGTAAAATGGGGGTAGGGCAGCAGATTTAGCCACTGTGGCCCTTAAATGCAACCCAGCATCATAAAATCAGGTTGGGAGTAACTGTGGTACTCTATCCTAACCAAAGACCTATCAGTTGTATACAAAATTTCTGAGAGCATCGGAAACAAAGTATGTTTCCCAATTCGGCTATTTTAAATGGGAAAAAGCTATCATTCACCTCGAATGTACCGTAAAGGATGCCGACTTTCCTTATTTTCTTGCACTTTATGCTCACATTATTGAAACGTAATAGGTAAAGAGAGGTCAAAATGAAATGGAATAACTTTAGTAATTTTTTCTAATTAATTTTGTGTATTTTTACAACTTGGGGGTAGGGATACAAAATCAACCACTGTGGCACTCACAGTAATCACAGCATCACCTAGTCAAGTTTATAATAATTGTGACATCCTGTTGTGATGAGGTAAGCCTGAAAATGGACTGCCAGTGCTATTAAAAATGTCTGAAGTCATCTGACATTATTTTTATCCTTTTTTGCGGATGGGTCCACAAATAATCTTCACTGTGAGCCAGAGATTCAATATGTTTTCATTCTGTTTTTTGGCAGAGGATGCAGAAGGTGTGCCTTAACATAATATTGCCTGTTTTGGGGCATCTGGAATGAATTCTGATTTCATTAGAGGAAAATGTTTCTCAACCTCATTTTAGCATCCGCGAAGAGCGTGAATGGGGGTAGCCTTGTGCCATCGGCTACATCTCTGGTGTGTTCCTAAGGATTTTAGGGGAACATGGCATAAACATCTCAGGACATACTAAGGTACACTTTGAAACCCATCTTATTAAGTACTGGGCGGGAGGGGGATATGCACGGAGGACCGGGCTAGCTTATGGACTACTAGTTATACCGTGCCAGAGTAGGTTTTGCTTTAGTGTAACGGCAAGCTCGATGTGAGGGATTTTCGACTGCACTTACATGAGTTAGAAAGTTCCAACCGCTTGGCTACTTTTAATTTTGTGTGGGTGTATATATATATTTATACTTAAGACATAAGATATTCACCAAGTAAAATGTTACAAGGATTTTTGTGTGACATGGCGCCAGTAAAATACATCCTCACTTGCTACACATGCATTCATCATGACATACACTCAGTCGTCCTGTATACAGCACTAAGATAGATAAACACAATATTACACACATATCAGTCCTATGTCACAATCATGGAATCACGTTGTTCCATGGATGGTGATGAACTGAGTACAGCTTCTGGAAAGAAACTGCATCTGAATCGAGAGGTTCTGGCTTTCAAAGCACGATACCGCCGGCCAGAGGGCAGAGGCTCGAAGAGGCTGGGTGTGACAGATCGCGAACGATCTTTCCTTCCTTTCCTTTCCATACGCGTTTTGAAGATGGAGGCGACAGATGGAAAGTCGCAGCCAGCTATTTTGGAGGCAGTCTTAACAATGTGCTCGAGCTGGTTTTTTTCTGTTGCGGTTGTGCTGCCATACCAGACAGTGATAGAGAAGCACAAGGTGCTCTCTGTCACCGCGCGGTAGAACTGTGCCATGATACCTCTTGACATACCGAGTTTCCGCAGCTGTCTCAGAAAGTGGAGACGCTGTTGGCACTTTTTCACAATGGCCGTAGTGTTATTGTCCCAACCCAGATCGCTCGAGATGATGGAGCCGAGAAATTTAAACGAGTCGACTTGTTCTACGGTTTCCCCATTGATGACAAGGGGCAGTATCGGGACTTTGATTTGACGAAAGTCAATCACCACCTCTTTTGTCTTTGAGACATTCAGTTCCAGGTCATTTTCCGAGCACCAGTCGACCATTCTTCGAACCTCGTCTCGATACACAGTTTCGTCGGCATCAGACAACAGGCCCTCAAGAGTGGTATCATGGGAAAATTTCAAAATTTTCACAGACGGGGTTGCGGAGACACAGTCATTTGTGAACAGGGTAAAGAGAAGTGGAGAGAGAACGCATCCTTGTGGAGCGCCAGTGTTCAGTGTTACCGCGGCAGAGTGTGAATTGTAGAGTCTTACGACCTGAGGACGGTCCAGAAGAAAGTCAAGGATCCAGTGACATATGGAGGGGTGAACATTGAGGTGAACGAGTTTGTCGAAAAGCTTGTGAGGGATGATGGTGTTGAAAGCACTGGAATAGTCAATAAACAAGACTCTGGCATAGGTGCGTGGGGTCTCCAAGTGCTGCAAGATGAAATGCAGGCCCAGTGCGACTGCATCATCCACTGACCTGGTCGCTTGGTAGACAAACTGGAGTGGGTCAAGCAATTGCCCCGTGGATACCCTCAGGTAGCAAAGAACAAGCCGCTCCAGGACTTTCATGGCAACAGACGTCAGTGCCACGGGGCGGTAGTCGTTCAGCTGGGTGACCTTTGACTTCTTGGGAACAGGGACGATCACGGACGACTTGAAGCACCCCGGCACCGAAATCTGCTGTAGAGAGATATTGAAGATATCGGTGAAGACAGGAGCGAGCTGGTCAGCACAGAACTTCAAGGCAGCCGTAGACACGTGGTCGGGACCCGAGGCTTTCCTGGGATTCTGTCTCTGGAAGAGGCGTTTTACCTCCGCCTCCCGAACGCTGAAGGACGGCGTCAGAGTCGACGCGTCTCCAGGAAGCGGAGGACGGTATCCAGGAGTGGGATTCTTCTGGTCAAACCTGCTGTAAAACAGGTTCAGCCTGTCCGGGAGCTCCGGGTCCACGTCGTCGTGAGAGTTGTTGCCCCATGCTTGTAGCCGGTGGCCTGCTGCAAACCCCGCCACACCTCTCGCATGTTGTTGGAGGAGAACTGGTCTTCGATTTTCTTCCTGTAGGTCGCCTTCGCCCTGCTGATCTCGCGACGCAGCGCAGCTTTGGCCTTTCTGTACTGCTCCCCGTCGCCACTCTTGAAGGCCTCGTTCTTAGCGTCAAGTTTTACCTTGACTGAGCGGCTGAACCCGACCTTTTTTAAGGCTTTAGTTCGCAAATTAGACAGTGACCACCCTATTTGTCCCACCAAATGCTTTCTTTTGTCCGTTCAAAGCGAAAAGAGCCCCACCGGAATCAGTCTTTCCTAGGACCCCAGAAAAGATTGCTTGTGATAGGTGATGGTAGCTGACGTCGTAACTACGGGGCAGGTGTGTGTGTGTGTGTGTGTGTGTGTGTGGGGTGTGTGTGTGTGTGTGTGTGTGTGTGTGTGTGTGTGTGTGTGTGTGTGTGTGTGTGTGTGTGTGTGTGTGTGTGTGTGTGTGTTGGTTCATGATTCATTACAATGCTCGCCATAAAAAAAACAAGACAAAGATTTTGCCGGTCAATATTTTGCAAACGGCTTAACATTTTGAAAGTCTGTTTTCGTCACTGTGAAGTAATTTTACGGCACTTGCAACTGCATTTGTCCATTGTGTAGTCTATACGCTGTGACCCGGTAAAGCTACCTACCCCCAAAATTAAAAATCTCAAAACGGACATTTGTCTGTGTGCTCAGCGATGTTTTAGCACACATATCATGTTTGGCCACATACACTTAAAAGCGGATAAAATCATTTGAAAATGGCTATTTTTTCGTTGAAACCCAAAACATGCGAAGTCATTTCAGATGAAAACTTTTTTGTGTGGCCTTTTCCACACGTCGGTTCACCCTTAAAAGCATCGGTCGTGTAAGAATCAGCCGCGAATGCTTCGCATCTGAGGGCACTCAGCCTAATTTTTCTGCACGAGTGTAGGCAGAAGAATCATTTTCTATTCAGCTACAACAAGAAAGGTGGATTCTGAGTGAAAATGGGGATGTCGTTGTCACAGGTACTCGCCATCACTGCAAACGTAAAATTGATTGCCTTGCTTACTTGCTGGTGGTCTGTTTACGTCAGTGCGTGTGCTTGCATGCGTATGTTTCTTTGTTTTCTGTTGTTTGCTTGTTTATTTGTTTTGTCTGTATTCTCATAATGTGACTGTTGTGTGAGGGGGAGGTGTGTGTGTGTGTGTGTGTGTGTGTGTGTGTGTGTGTGTGTGTGTGTGTGTGTGTGTGTGTGTGTGTGTGTTTATCTTAAGGTGGTCTGCTGCCGGTGGTCTGTTTACGACAGTGCGTATGTGCCCCTGCACCCCCCACCCCCTCAACACACACACACACACACACACACACACACACACACACACACACACACACACACACACACACACACACACACACGGTCGCATTATGAAAATCCTGACAAAACAAAGAAACAAGCAAACAACAGAAAACAACGGATACACATACGCATGCAAGCACACTGAGGTAAACAAACCACCAGCAAGTAATCAAGGCAATCAAGTTTACGTTTGGAGGGTAGGTGCGTACCTGTGTCAACGACATCCCCATTTTTCATTCAAAATCCTCCTTTCTTGTTGCAGCTAAATAGAAAGTGGTTCTTCTGGCTACAAGTGCAGTGAAAATTAGGCTGAGTGCCTTCAGATGTGAGGCATTGGCGGCTGAATCTTGCATGTCCGATGCCACGGTTTTCGAGGGTGAACGTGTGGAAAAGGCCACACAAAAAAAGTTTTCGGCTGAAATGACTCCCCATCTTAAGGTTTTCAAGAAAAATGAACGCATTTTAAAATGGTGTTATCCACCTTTTAGAATGTCTGGCCAAACATGAGATGTGTGCTAAAACAACGCAGCACACAGAGAAATGTCCGTCTTGCGATTTTTTTATTTTGGGGGTAGGTAGCTTTACCGGGTCACAGCGTAAAGACTGCACAATGGAGAAAGGTGCAGCTGAGAGTGCTGTAAAGAGAACTAAAAATACTTTACTGTGATGAAATCAGATTTTCAAAATGTTAAGCCGTTTGCAAAATATCGACCGGCACATCTTTGTCTTGTTTTTTGTTTTTTTTGTTTTTTTTTTTTGGCGCGCAGTGTATATATAAGCCGGTTAGTTCCTCAAACACACATACAGCTTTAAAAAATAAATAAATAATAAAAAATAAAAAAAACAGCAGCCTGTTCGCATCACATCTCATCTACATCCATTAAATGCTCATTGTGGTTGCTGTGGACGATATAAAACGCATACCATACTCACGAGGTTGCATAGTGGAGCCGCTGTTTTACTGCATTATCACCGACACCACCACTATCACAATGACAGCTGTATCTTGCCTAAGTTCAGAACTTTCACAATGTACTTTGTAGCCTCTTTGACCATGGGAAACAAATATGTGTATTGACTCTCTTTTTAGGATGGAAAATTGTATCGTTTTGTTATGTGTTTGCTTTTGCATGTGATGTTGGCGAGTCAATAGATTGACCCGCTAACGGCTGACTGAGAAGAATAAATAAGTGCGATTACGCGTGTGCTTTTGTTGTGTGACCCAACTGCTGTTAAAGTTCATTATGTGTGTCACAAGGCATAACAAACACAAATGGTGCTGAACTGTGTCTTCAGATTTATACGTAATGGTAATACGTTATATCTGTGTATTGAGTGCTGTGCAAGGGAAATAAACACTCTGGGAGATATGGTTGTGCCTTGGAATCTTCTGATTTAGCTCCCTTGAAACACGCCAGCACTGATTCCGAACTACAATAGAATTATCGATGGAATATTTTGATTAATTTAAACCCTTAACCCTTTGAGGGTCGGTAACCACTTTTGTCGCGATGATTCCTGCATGCACCATCGCGACAAAAGTCGATACCCGGCGACAGCCAATGGGTTCAGTGACTGCTACAAATGATATCGCCTTCGGCAGAAAAGAACGCCAATAGAATGCGTCTTTTTCGCCGAAAGATCTATCGTCAGTAGCAAACAAGAGGTTAACCATTCTCAATAAAGAAGCTTTGACAAAACACTTCCCTTAACTCATTCGAGAAAAACGGTATCCGGATACGCGGTTTAAGCTGCGTATTCGGATGCCGTTCGTCTCGAATGAGTTAATGTGCGACTATAGGTATCAGTTTTCCTGTTTTACGAAATAAATTGTGTGTTACAGTTCACACTTCGTGATTTTGAATCTCAGAGCAACAAGCAATTATTATTTAGCCATTTGATTTTCGAAGAC